>OY982578.1:11284128-11440429 GCA_963859945.1 Euplagia quadripunctaria | reverse complement strand
CTTCATTTAAGAATGAAATGCAAAAAAAATGTGCACTATTGCATTTTCAAATTTGCCTAACTTGCATTTATTATTATTAAAATGAAATTAAATTGTTGAAATAAATTTGCCATTAATCAATTAATATATAAAGCAAAGCAATATAACACGGATAGTCAAAGAGGGAAATTCGCTTAGGCTTCATTACGCAGTCCAAAATTTTATATTTGTGATACTTCAGCTCAATTCCACAAAGCATACCGCTTTGTGGAATTGAGCTGAAGTACAAGAGAAGAGAAGAAGATATAATCTGTATTCTAGGGAATAGGTATGTATCAAGAAAAATATTGATTTTTGCTAGTTCAAAGTATTTGCAACTTATGCCCTGCCAAAATAAAATATTACTGTGTCGTGCTATTACTCCAGACAATTACCTACAAATGTCTAGAGCGTCGATCTCCACCAAATTTTAATTTAAGCTGCTAAGTGTTCCAATGTTGGGGACATTGGAACACTTAGTTTAAATCACTGAAAGGCAATCATTTACAAAAAAAAAAACAATAACTTTAAAAGTTATGTTTGCTTGTTTAAAAGTAGGTAGGTATATTTAAAAATATGCATTATTTTTAAAGTCACTTTTTATAGATTTTCACAATAACCAAGTGAATAAATTCCAAATAAAAAATGTTCGATTTAAAATCTTCAACTGTACTTGATGAGAACCAGAGGTGATAATACCTAAAAATTCAAGTGGTCATAATTTTTAAACCGAGTTTTTTTTTTCAAAATAGTTTTCTAGCTGCATGGTAGAGTTACACTCTTTCAGTGATTTAAGTAAGTGTCGCCTTGTTAGATACACCTGTATAATTAACACAGTCTTGAAATCTAATTTAGATAAGAAAATAAAAGTCACAGATTTTATTTTTATTTTGAAGACTGTCTAAACAAGGGTAATTGTCAGAGTTAAGGCAGATTTTAAGATATATTTTTTACGAGAATTGTGGTATTTAATTTGAGGAACGCCGAGCTGAACCTGTTATTTTCCTTCATTTGATTTAAATTTTAATAAAGATTATCTGCATTAGTTATGAAGTAGCCTCCCAAGCAATAATTAGTATTAAGTAGTTTTAGAATTAGTTTATTTCCTAGGGTTCGCCTCGACTTTAGTTAGGTATATCACATTTGCATAGTACTTTATTAATTTCCATTTAGTGCAAAAAAGCAAAAGTGGTCTTTCGATTCCCGCACGGGACAAAAAATTATGTGATCCTCAAATAGTGCTACTTCAAGTCGATATAAGAAACAATAAGTACATTTTAGCAGTGCATAACCACAGGAAATAACCATTGTTTAATATTATGCACTCGACAAAATTGACATCGTGTAAGGCAATATATTGAATGTGGTAATAAGGAAATCGCAAATTGTGATTAAACAATCTATAATGATCTTCCTTCTGAGAATACCACGATTGTTAAAAATAATAAAGTGTACCGCATTATGCAGTGTACCAGTCTTCAATGTTTTTTTTATGGTATAGTGGTCAAACGACCTACCATCGTAAATGACTACCGCCGTCTATGGGCACCTGCAACTTAAAAGTCACAAGTGCGTTGCCAGCCTTTAAGGGGGGAAGAGGGGGAGAAGGAAGGGCTAGGGCCTTCGGTAACCTCACTGACGCGGCGAAAAGCAATGCAATCATTGCTTCACTGCCGATTTTCTGTGAGGCCGTGGTATAACCCCGGTCGAGCCGGCCCATACGTGCCGAATCATGGCTCTCCCACTATAGATGTTTCGTTTTTATGTTGTAACTTTTTCTATGGTGTAGGTACAATAAACAATATTGTACTCTCGAAGGTTTGGGAAGTCTGCCAATCCGTACTAAGCTATCATGGCATAAATTCTTTCATATCTTTAAAAAAAAACATCGACGACGAAGTTAACGACTGATCTGATGAAAAGGATTTTGGTAGAAGGTCCTAATTTCAGAGTAGTGAATGACAAAAAAAGAATTGTACAAATTCTTGATTTCTGTCACAACACAGTTTCGAAGCGTGAAAGCCGAGGAACCCTTTAACAGGGGCTCTGTTAGAAATCGAAACTAAGACTTGGCCTCCTAGCTTCTCTACTCTAACCTAATCTGCTCTTTAATGAAGGAAGAATGTTAAAGAAGAAAAAAATCAACGTCCTGCCAAAATACACCGCGAGAAGGTTTTCTACCCAAGCAGCAGAAAGTTATGGCGTTACATTCCCTCACATATTATTTTATTAAAGGACAGCATATTATTTATAGTTATTATTGGTGAAATGGTCTATGTTAAAGACCAATTAGTTTAACAATTTGTATATTTGAATCATCTATTGTACTTATATTACTTGACAATACTTTGTCAGTTTAGCTTATCCAAATCTTCGGGCTGATTGGTGTGGACTTACCGGCTGCGTCTCCGTGGTGATTACAGCAGCAACGGCGGGGTTAAGCGATGCGAGCGATTTGTCCAGCCAGCCTTGGAACCGCACTAAACAGTCGTGCAAGTGATGATGAGTGGTATCCAATCGCCACGCGCGTTTTATGCTCTGCAGCATCAGCAAAGGTTTGTCTAGAAACATAAGTCAAGAGTTTAAAAGATATAGCCAAGGGTTTACGAAGTAAAAGATCAGATAAATTACATAATTTAAGCACGGTCATTTCAAAAATCGGGGACCGGTTTGGGCTAATTTAAGTGGACTTCTAATTGGACGCACAAAACGTAAGGGTAGATTAAAAAACTCGATTATTAATAGTATAGGTAGTTAAATCTTTTATTACGTTTTGGATGCAGAATTTTCTTTCCTCAATATACGAGTAAGTTTAAATATGAATTCGTAACGCCTGAATGTTTGATTGACAAAATATCAGTTACTAGTAACCGGCTTCGCACGGGTAGCAGAGACATCTTCAACAATCATCAACATATTATTTCAATCAATTTACACAAAATCTTAACAAATTATACACCTAAACCTGCCGCATGAATCACTCTGTCTATTAGTGAAAACCGCATGAAAACCCGTTTTATAATATGTAGTGATACAAAATGGCACATTGCCCTGTTTCTTATTCAAATTTAGGGTCGACCGTTTGAGAAAGTCCCACCTACACCTTGGATAAGTACCACCACTAAACAGCACTGGTTACAATATTTCTGCTGATGAGTACGTTCGGCAAGGTGCGATCAGCGGGACGCTACACGTAAACACTAGTGTTTACGTGTCTTTATAGGTGGCTCATGTACTTGTTTGCCCCCTTAGAAGTATCAAAAAGTTTCTATTAGGTACATTATTACGAAAGCACATAAGCATATACGCAATATTAATATATATAATATTTTTGTATGGGCACGGTACAAAAGCTTATTGTCCAAGTGTAGTAGCTTATTGTCTAAGAGTAGTGTGCTCGCATTTATCAATTAACTTAAATGTTTATTGCACGCGAGCGAAGGTTTAATGGTTTAATTCATTCTATAACAATGAGTAGTAAAGTGAAATTATATGTTTACTAGCTGCGCCCCACGGTTTCACCCGCGTAAGTCCCGATGCCGTGGGAATATTGGGATAAAAAGTAGCCTATGTATTAATCCAGGTCTCAACACATAGCAAGTTTCATCGCAATCGGTTCAGTAGTTTTTCCGTGAAAGAGCAACAAACACCCATACATCCATATATCCTCACAAACTTTCACGTTTATAATATTAGTAGGATCTTAAATTGTATTACTATTTATTACACATGACTGGTTGATTTGCAAACAAAATTCATATTTTGTTGTTTTTGTTCCTTTGTTCATCATCATATCTCATACTACTAATGTAATAACTTGGCATCATCTGGTTACCAGAAAAAGAGTTAATATATGTATTCACATGTACTTAATGACTAAGAGCTTACGTCAGTCAAGGAGACTAAAACTTGTAGGTAACTGTTGTTAATAATAAATCAGAAAAACGTCGAGATGTGAGTTTGCAATTTCAAGAGACCCGATGCAAGAAACAGAAATTAGCGTTAGGAGACCCATTACAATAAACTGCAGAAATCTACGTGAAAGATATTAATTAGACATTTATTTATTTTTTTATTTTTAAAAACTCCCGCCTTAGGAACTACTCCTGTGTCGCGGGGGACTTTACAAACATACAAAGTACGGACACAAAGAACAACCAGACTCGGGTGGGAATCGAACCCACGACCTATGGCATAACAGTCAGGGTCACTAACCACTAGGCCAACAGCAACATTTCTTTATTCTTCTTCAAAAGAAGTCAATAAATTCTGGACACAATTGGATTACAATTACAATAATATAATCAGAGCTGTCATATTTCAATTACAAGGATTAGAATAAGCTACACATTAGCTGTTTTACATGACTATGTAATAAAATTATATGATGAAATAGTGGAAATATCGCTGGAATTTTTTTATTTCCAGCGTCTGTGACTAACAAATAACCTTTTAGCTTGTTGTTATTTGTAAAAGTCCTCTTAATAAAAATAACAATCTAATTACATACCCTTTCTATAGTAAATTTCAAAGGCCATTAAATGTGTGTCTATCCTATCGGCGGCGAGTGTTCTAAGTGGTAGTAGGAACTTGATGGCTTGCTCTAGTGGATCTTCTGCCTGAAAACAAAAAAAAAACATTATTGTATTTTATTTTAAACAAAAACCTTGAGGACTAAGTGACGAAAGCTATCTAACCAATGAATATTATTAATTAAACAAAGTTTACTAAAAGTTTAAACAAATTCAAAAAATGTGATTAAATTGTGTAAAATGCAGACAAATCAAAGCACTTGCTTTGACTTCATTGACTTCAATGAGGTGTCGAAGATTTAAAAGCTGTAATTCGTAATAACAGATCTTTTTTTTTTTTAACTTTCGCCTTCATGGTATAATTATGTATATATACGGAAATTAACGCGATCACGAAATAGGGCTGTCAGTCAGCCTTGTGACCACCGGCCAGTGCAACCTGGTCGAAACGTCAGGCAATTCAGAGATATGTAATACGTATTTCGTGGTCGCGTTCATTCCCGTATACAGGTGTATTTGAAAATAGAACACTTACTTAAATTAAAAAAAATGTATTGTACCATTTAAAATCTTTAACTTTACACATTCCACCTACTTTTATGAAAAACGGATAGATTTTTGCCAAAAAATTCTTATTGTAACTGCATGCTAGAGTGAGAGAGATCATTTCAGTGATTTAAGTGTTCTATTTTCAAATACATCCTGTATACACATAATATTTTATAAAAGATCAAAATGACTTGTTTGTTCTTATTTTTATTGCACAAATTGTTTATCAACATTCACTTAGTAAAATACTTTTGAAGGACACTTACATTCAATGAGAAAAAGTTACTTAACTAAATTAGCAATATTTTGCCATAATACCACGATAACCGCCTATTAGAAACATACAGCATGATATCTTAACGACTATTAATTTGACATGACAAGTAACGACACTGTCACGTTTTCAAAGCACACGTGCATCGTGACTGTACCACAATAGGCACAACACCACATGTCATTGTCACTCACTATTGTTAGAACCGGTAGTGTACATTTAGCATTGATCATTGATATTGTTATAAACAAAAATCAATTGTGACATTCTAATCAATCAATCTGATGAATTTGATTGTTACTTCCAGTTAGGAAGTAAGTAGGATAGATGGAAACAAATGTTGTGTTTCAATCAACCTGTATATTAATAGGCATACCGTCAAAGGTATGGAAAAAAACTAAATTAAGTTTTTATTTCCTGCATATCAACCATAATTAAATGAAAAGTCATGTTGTGTGTCATTAACTCATTAACATGTTGAGTGCAAAAATAAATTCCGTCTAAAAAAAATACCAAAATAATGTCTTGATAAATTATTAGAAAATTCAAATAAAGATATCCTTAAAGTCGGTTTAAAATCAATAAAAAAAAATTATAAAAATTCTCTTTTGTATGTTCCTCCTCCTGTTTTACTAAGCCCTTTCAAAACGATGATCGTAACACGAAGCCTAAACGCGAGTAAATAAAAAAGAAATGAAGAAGTGGTCTTAACGGTACTCATTTTTAGTCTAATCCGTTTCATCATACTAATTCCTCACGCCTAATTATGCACCTTATACACAGTTGCATACAAATGTAATTAGTACTGGTCTGAAAAGAGTTCAAGTCAAAGTATATATTAGCCATAACTTTTCCTTTAGTATCTAACCCAGTCCTTTACTGGTATTTAATATCGACACAATCAAGCAATAAATAAAGTTGTAAAGCAATAATACAACAAACTTTTATTTTTAAATTATCTTTGTCTGACTGACCCTGACCCGCTATTCTAAATCAGGCAACTACAAAAATATTGTATGAAAAGTTGGAAACTCAAAAACTAAGAATGGCATAAGAATAAGATATTAAAAATTGATATAGCTATGGTCTATCCACAAGAAACGACAGATTCTCGTGTCTGCTAACTTACTATACAATCCTTTTATATTAGCTATGGATATAGTTGATACAGCTTTTGTTGTACAAATATAATTTCGGGATATAAAATTCATGAAAGTTTATGCAAGGTAGTTTAGCTTATTGGTTCAACATGCTCATGTTTATGTTACATTAGTTGGCGTCCGTATCTGATGAATGTTTATAAACACGCTACAAGATTATTTTGCTAAGTGAACCGAATGCAATGAAAGCGGCCTGGTATCTACAAACAACCCATAATTTTGCTTTCATAACTAGGTTAGGCATGTTTACATAGAGTGGTGCTGATACGTGCATACATAACGATTGGCCGATTGTAGTATATCAAATAGACATAAAGAATAACTGTATACTGAGATATATGTGACAGTTAATAGTTAGCTGCGGACTGCAGTTATCCTGTTAATAATTGTATGTTATTAACCAGTTGTATAAAGCAAGGTTTAGCCAGTCGTATCGCAAAAATTGCAAAAGTTGTTTACATATGCCTAAATACAACTGCTTGTATAATTAATAAAAATATTATGTGATAATTAGAAACGAACCAATATAAACTAAAATATACAAAGATCCATTTAAATAAATGATCACTATTATTCTCAGCAATTTATTTAATTATGTAAAACAGCGATCCCTATTTTATTTATTGCGTAATTTATTAATAACAACCTTTTTTATATGTTTTAACGATATTTTTTGTAGTTTTTTTTTTTCATATATAAGCTTCTTAATTATATTTTAGTCTTAGTTAAGTTTTTACCACTGGACCTTATAAATCTTTTAAAAGCCTGTATTAAGAGTAGACTGTTTTAAGTAAGTTTGATAGTTACCCTGGCGAGTTTATCTGGTATGAGTTCATCTAGCTGCGGCGCCTCAGGATCACCTTGCTCCTGTTGCTGGCGGGCTTTGTGATGCTGCTCACGTTTCACCTGCAAGAAAAATTGCAATACGTATTACTAAAGTAATACTAATATTTAGCAGCATATCAAATACTGTAGAAAAATTAATGTTTATTTAAAACAAATGGTATGACTGTATTTTAGCCGTGACCGTGACTAAACATAAACGTCGGATAAACAGTAAAATAATCGCGATGAAGTCCCGATTAGGAAGTCGTTTTAATTTTTTTCATTCATTAGACATACATAGATCCCTCTTTTAGATTATACCTACTGAGTTTGTAAGTCCTCGTGTCAGTCGTAGGTGTTGACATGTTCAAAGTAGGTAAATCTGCTGTTCTCAGATTACTCTATCAAGTCAAATTACCACCATCGCAGATAGATTTTAGATGTTGAGACACATTATATGTAGTACACCGTTAGCTACCATTCGTTCGAGTTACTAATGCCGCGTTCCAATAAACAAGAAACGATTGGTTTTGCTGACGGACGGTAAAATTTTCATTGAAAATTCAACGAAATTTTACCGTCCGCAAGCAAAACGAATCGTTTCTTGTTTATTGGAACGCGACATAAATCTATCCAAAGGTTGTCTGGTAGAGATCGCTTTTACCGATAAGACCGCGCATTGTACTGATAGAATTCATAGAATAAGTTATTTATTCATTTAATTAATTATATAATTAATAATTACTACGTATAGCTATTAAGCTTTAATAATTTTTAATTACGATAATAGATAGATAATTATTTAAACGTTTCATTATTGATTTTTACGTTCCTCTTCCGATTTTCATAGTTTCATGACTTTGTTTCTTGTTGAGACCACTTTTGTGCACGAGACGCTTATGAACCGTCACTTGCCTATTTAGCATTTTTAATTTAATATTAAAAAAAGGCAGTTCTGATATTGAAAGATTATTTGTGTACCAAGAGTTTTTACAATTTATGTATACGATACTGGTCGTCGATTATCACTACATATTATAAAACAAAGTCCCCCGCCGCGTCTGTATGTCTGTCTGTTCGCGATAAACTCAAAAACTACTGAACGGATTTTCATGCGGTTTTCACCAATAGATAGAGCGATTCATGAGTAAGGTTTAGGTATATTGTAAATTGGTTGAAATATGATGATGATTGTTGAAGCTGTCTCTGCTACCCATGCGAAGCCGGGGCGGGTTGCTAGTATTTTTTTAAATTATTTTGCATTGACAGTGCTTTCGCCTATCAGCAAATAGACGTACGATTTTGTTAGTCTCGTGACAGAAGCTCGCATTGTCGTGGTAAAGGTCCTAGCTGAGAATCGAGCTTAGTACCTCATGATCATACGTAAACTGTCATAGGGAAGTAGCATTCTTGTAACATGCGAGGTGCATGGCAGTAGGCTCGAACTTACTAAGAGAGATCAAAAAAATAACTGGTGAAATATGTTCGTTGGAATTCAGGTGAAAATATAAAAAAAAAAAAAACATATTACCTGTACTTGTGCCTGTAACGCACTCTCTTGTTCCGCTTTGCGTTTCGCTTTCCTCTGTTTATTCCTAAGCTTCTTCAATTCTGAAGGTGCCAAATTTTCTGTTGACAAACGAAAATCATCATCAATCATCAATTATCAGAAAGTTTTCTTTATCATAATCAACCAGCAACTTGCTATCACCACTTAGTAGACCGATTGATATCTACTATGCGTTTATTGTTTGTAAAACCTCTCCACAGGTATTGTTTTTGTGCTAATTGTTATTATATGCAGAAGGGCAAAACTATACATTTTGATTGTAAGATTACCGTAATTGTTCAGTATCCTCACTAATAATAATTATTATAATAGATGCAAATATCTATTTTTCACCAGAAATGGGGAGGCAAATAGAATATTATGTTAAGAATAATGAGTATGCATACGATATCACCACTAAGCCGGCAAAAAATATAGATTTAAAGCTTAGATATTTTGAAAATTTTTTGCCTTCAATAACCTTCGTTAGATCAATCACCCGGGCCGTAATAGACAAGACATAATTCGCTTAATAACGCGTATAATCGCAAGCCTAATATATGTATGTGTAATCGATAATGAACCTCGTATTTAAATTACAAGGTAGCGGCCTGTGCAACACATATATACAACGAAATATAGAAAAAGTGATTTGTGTCAAGTATGCGGCGAAGGGGTTACGGAATATGTTTAGTAAAATGCAACTGCAATCAATTCATGGTTCTATGAAGCAATCAGTAATTGTTTTCGTAAATTTTCCCCATTCAATTTTAATCACTGTTATTTTTCATTTCACAAAAAAAGAATGTTTAATTGCATTTCGAAAAGATATTTTAGACTTGGTTATAAAATTTGTATTATGGACTATAAACAATTAATTTAATAAAACTATTATGTGATTATATTAGTACTGGTTAAGGGCTCTGTTTCCACATTAAGACTCAAAAACGGTCCATACAGCTATATCTGAAAGCATAATGCGTTCAGATATGGCTGGCTAGTTGAGCCAGCCCAGCTCCTTCCAGAAGCACATAAGCCTCCTGGGTAGGGAGGGAGGGCAAATATCCTCCCAATCCCTCGCACTCCAGGAGAACGGGGGCGACCGTTTCCTCTGCGTTGAGACATTTGACATTTGTCTGTCGCATTCATGTGATTATATATCTAAAAATTTTTACTTTGTTATATGCAATTTATATAATAGTACCTGGATGACTGGAGTAAGATTATTTTTTTACGTTTTCTAAAAATGAAACCTAGCTAGAGCGATTTATCGCTCCCCAAACCCCCTGCATAATAAATTTCATGAAAATCGTTGGAGCCGTTTCGGAGATTCATACAAGAGATATATACAAGAATTGCTCGTGTAAAGGTATTAGATTAGATAGATAGATAGATAGATATTACCTATAATGCTTGTTCACTGCTGACTAATACTGACTACACTGTAAATAGTAAAAAGGCAGCAAAAGGCAGGAAACAGACCGGTAATACCAGTAAAGTAATGAAAGAATTCACAACTTAATAATAAAATAAAAAGGTAATTGTACTCAAGTCTTTCTCTAACAAAAATAAAACATTTTCTTAGTGTGTATACAGTCTATAAAAGCAGACTCAGACAGATATTATTATGGGCATGTTATAATCACAAGCCATAAACTAAATTGAATATGTGGGTATTTAATCAAACATAATCTGTTTATAAAATTTACGATACTTGGGCAATTATAGGTTTTACAAAATTGAAGTTTATTACGTTACATGTACTGGTGTAAGTACTGGTACACAGTCACCATCTATTTGTTCCAAGACAAAGTCTTTCCTCACCGCAATTTGCCATAAGTATACCTATTACTTAGCCACTGCTACATTCCTACATGTTATGAAAAATAGATCCTATCCGGTATACTGTCCACATACATTTGTTCTAATTATCTCCAGTCACAACAAAGGGCTAATGGTAGTGTGGTCCAGCTGTCGAACAAGATCTATTTGATAAGAAATAAGAACGTGTTGTCCGTTGCGCGTGAGTAAACGCGGGGTCGCGTTCATGCGCATTCCATTGAACAACTCGCACGGTGTAGTTTTACATAGAGAATTTTTAATAATATGTACAAATATATCAAAACCTTTAAATTTAAATGATTATTTATTGTTTTAAACCACGAACCTGTCATTAATACATTCAAACACATTCGCAAAAAAAAACACTAGTAGATAAAAGGTCAGGTCAACTTAATTTACTGTTATTTAACTAACACAATTTAATAGTTAATTTAGCATTTTTAATAAAAGGCCCTTTTTAGAATTAAAAGTCTTTAATGACAAACTACTATTAGGTTCTATGTACTCAATCTTAGATTGGCCATACAATAAAGTACAAGGTAATTTAAGTGTGTCACATTTTGTTCTTTTTGAAACCTACACAAAGTAACCTAGAAAATGATTACAAGTTGTGAGAGCTTTGTAAATACATAGTTCATACATTAACCATTCTATACGAACGACAAATGTTATTTCATAGTTTTTTTTTGGTATGTGAAAAGGGCGGATATTGTGAAGTGAACACAATGGCGGGTCCTGGCTGACCATAGAGAGGCATTATTGAGACAGTTTCGCAAGCGGCTTGCGACATGCGCCGGCGCATGGCGTATGAACGAGCGCCCACGCCACAATTACAGGGTTGTCATATGTCAAGTTGAAATATCGCTCGTATTTCTTAAATAAATAGGACTTTAGAATTATAATTCTAAAGTAATGAACTGAAAACTGATCACTTTCATCCTCATCATCTTGGGGTAAGAAAATTATACTTGTTAATTATATCAAACAAAGTAAGACCTCCAAGAAGCCAATACTTTAATGTCAGATAGATTCAATAGGGTATATCAATAAATCAATGATTGACAGCCCTATAGCCCACTGACAGTAACTCCATCCATGGCGATTACGTATCGAGTTTTCGCTGATTCTAACTAGTGGTGAACGACATTGCCTCAAAAGCAAGCCCAGTTTTGCATAGTACTAGTACAGCAATTGGTTTTATGTAATAAATAAACGCTAAACTATAATAGTCACTAAAATAGTTAACTAAGTCATAAACACATAAAACCTACAAGGCACACCTGACGTAAGCTGCGAAATCTTGATTAAAACATGTGGAATCATTATCGGGAGATCTTTTCCTGGCTAGTTTTAGCAGATATTATTTCACAATTATTCAAGATTTTTCACAACTAGTTTAGAGTAGAGCAGGAGCTCTGTGAAAAAGAAAATTAATGCATCCTGAGCGCACATTAATGAACGTAGCTGGATGACAGATTGATAATTATGGAAATAATTGGAATGTATAGAAGTGGATACTGGGATATCTACTAAAGAAAATAAAACTTCACTTTACCACAACACTTTTTACCAAGGTTCTTCTATTATGAGGGCACACTCAAATTCCCAGGGTGATTGGCCTCATATCCGTTGAAATAGACATATATAAAGTACGTAGAAAACAGTCTAAGTAACGGTTGTTGCATTGCTTGATATCCGGCACACCTTGCCGCATTCCCTTGCATTGAAAGCGAAATAAGGACTGACAGAGATTGGCATAACATAACGCGATGTATTGTATAAAACAGATCAATGTATATTATTGTGTTCTTAGTAAAATGAACAAAGCATTTTCAAGGAAATATGGTGGGTTCTGTACGGTTGTAGTTTGCCAACAGAAATGAAGGCTATTATCCAGCTTTTGATATTTATTGGGTCAATCGTAGGATTTGGTTCCTGGGACGTCTCGAAGTTCCGGGACTTTTTGTGAATTAAGTTGTCTCGGGTCCCGATTTTGGAGGTGAGATTCGAGACACGGTTGTTGAAATTGTATTATTTAAATTTAATTTCAAAAGATAGAAGAAAGAAAGAGAAGAAGTCAAAAAAATATATTTATACATATAAATAAAAATGAAATGCTGTTCGTTGGTAGAGTGCATACCTTGAGAACGGCTAGACCGATTTAACTAATTCTTTTATATTAAATGGTCCGAATAATGGTTTTAGAGAAAGAAAAAATTGAGAAGCTACCCGGAAAATACAGAACTTCTGGGAAACGAGAAGTGGTTTCTTTTTTCATGAAATTATAGAAATTTATTGAAATTTTACAGGAAAACTTCTGTCAGGTCCGCCAGTACATATATATATATATATATACTCTGTTATTGAAAGGATTTTCTAAAATATATCCATCACCAAACATACCCACTTGTGGCGGAACACCGTGTGGTTAAGCAGACAACAGTCCGCCATTTGCTTCTATCCTTACACACCTCACAAATTTCTTTTACTGTCATTAAACCTGGTTTCAAGTTTTCATTTCTTGATTTTTACTAAAATTGTTTTCTTTATGATCTCGTCAAAATGAACTCGATTCTAATTATAGTCTGAGACGTCCCGAAGTCCCGAGTTGTCCCAGGAGTTTGATCGTGAGCTGTCTCGTATCTGACAGTCAATATTCCCCTATCTCTAGTCAATTGATATAATAGACATCACTGTAAATTGTATAGATGTTTATAAATGGTACAAACTACCCCTCGTCTTGCTGCCAAATACTTAAACAGCATTCTATAACAACGAACAGTACATAAACCTATCCATTTCGGATAGGATATCTACCTAAGAAGCATTTTAAAATCATAAATATTTTAGTAATTCCATCAGCAGTTTAATATTCTGAGACAATAATGTTTAATTTACAGCCAATCTGTTATAAATTAAATACATATTGGATTTCACAAACGTAGAAAGTTTTATGCATTTGAGTTATAGAAATAACTGAATTTCTCTCTATGCAGCGAAATTTCATCGAATCGAATGTAACTGGTTCACAATGCTTTTAGTATGAATAGGTTACAATATAAATTCACTTAAATGTGCCATAAAATACCTATATAATATAATTTCTATGAAAGTGTTTCTACAAATAATGCCGCGTTCCGTTCACAAGCCCACGCGAACCGAACAACAGCCAGTATGCATCATATTAAAACAATATATTATGTACTATAAGCATATACTTTGTTGTTAATACCTTGGTGTTTAAATTACGTAAGCATATTGTGCTTTAATACGTCTAGGACAAGTCGCATGCACATTACTGCTCTAATTCACTGGTGTTTCGTAAAAATAATGAAACACGGCCGTGGCCGACCAGCCGAGGTCTTAGAGGTCATTTTTACAATTAAAACTTCACTAAGGTGCACTAGGCAGTTGTAACTGTGTTCCATAGAAAAAAGATATGCCACACGGCTAAATAAAATTATTTAGTGGTGTTAGCTTCAAGTCTTTAGATTTTATTATTTTGCTTTGCCTAATACTTGTAATATGCATATCAATTCTGTCCAGTTAGACCAGATAGCATAGGCTGTTTCGAAATACTGAACTCGTTTAAAAGTTGCACAGTGCCACATGCTGTGGACAAACCTGAACGCCCTGTTGAAACGATATAATTAATTTTTAAGTGGGCCTGCAAATGTTATAAACATTAAATCAATATAAATATAAAACGATGAATTGAACCTGTAGGTTGTCTGTATCAGTACATACTGGTGATGTAACGAATGTTGGATTTTTCACATTCGCGAAAGCGAATGTTGACTTTTCAAATAAAGGGCGAGCAAAATGTTTGAAAGGTTTTGACATTTCGTGTCCGCTTTTATTGATCAGACGCACAAATCAAAAATGTTCACAAAAAAACTTAGGTTCTGGAGGACTCGCTTCTGTGGTGCAAGATTAATAGTAAGAAATATGGCATTCTTTCTCGTGTAGCCAGAGAATATTCATCCAATCAACAAGTGAAAGAGTTTTAAGTAAAGCTGGAATTTTTTAGTTTGTTTTTTGAGTTTATATTTCATTACTTGAAAAAAAATTGTGGAAAAATATATAATCAATGATAAAGAATTGTATATTAGAAGTTTAACTTTGTTTTCAATAGTTGCTTTATTTTGTAAAATAAACTTATTTAAAAAAATAGTAGTTATAATCTACTACTACCTACTACCTACCTACTATTATGTACTTATATGTAAAACGGCTTACTAGACAGGTATTAGTAATTTGATTAGACCTTTCAAGTTCTTTTCTCACAACGATGACTTCTTGGACAACCTCTGTGACGTAGTGGCGTGTGACTGCCGTTGCCATGTTCGATTCCCGCTCAGTGCAAATATCTATAAGCATGAATATACCTATTTGTACTACTCTGGGTGTATCTATATGTCATTTGTATGTGTTTACAATAAAAATAATCTAAGCATGTTTCTCCGTGTTCTATGTGGAACCCTTAGTATAAATTCTGCTTAGTTTTTAGTTCTAACCTATTGATTGCGTTAATTATCGTTTAAATAGTTATATAGTAATTAGCGATGTTATACTTTAGATTTTGTTTTTTTTTTAATTTAGTTAGTTTGTTAATATTTTAATTAAACTAATAACAACAAAAAAGGTATTTCTAGGTGTTGTATCTCAAAAAAAAATACATTTCATATTTATACATAATTTATTTTCTGTTTACCTGTTTGGTAAGTAAGTACATTGAATTGAATGTCGGAAATTATGGACATATTCTGTCGAATATTCGTTACACCACCAGTACATATATACCGCTTGTTATAATTCCCTTTAAAAACAACTCATTGCTCCTATCTACTAATAAAAATAATAGACAAATTTAACAGATCGATTATTATTTGAAAATAGGGTGTAAAATAATAGCTTACAAGAGTTTGAAAGGCATTTGCAAAAAGACAAGCAAAATAATTCAGCATTTTGACCACTGCTGTCTTAGCATCCTTACCATCGGTTAATACAAAACCACATAGGATTAGGTGTAAGGGTTTATGAACTTATAAGGAATGGTAACAACTTTGTTGTTGAGCGCGTACCATATTATCAAGTCCTAACCTTCTTTAGTGAAGGTGTACACCCGCGATGTTGGGCGCCCTACTTTAAATTAACAGTTTAATATATCATTTATAATGTACCTATGTCTATCTGATATAATATTTCATCTACTAATCGAGTCTATGTCGTAATGGCGAAGAGTTGGGGAAGAGCATCTTTTGATAAGATTAGTGTTAAGTATTGTTCTTTGTTATTTTTTAACGTTATTAGTGGAAAGAAAACTAAAACAGTACCTCAACTTAAAATTCGAGTCAACTAACCACTTTACAAACTTGTGAATTTAGCTGACATTCACGAAATTCTTAGCCCTTAGCTAAAGTTGCTGTCTTAGCTGTAGAAAAAAAATTTTATAACCTAAGAATTTTACATTAATAGTGAAAATAATATAATTATAATATTTATAGCCAGTTCTTTCCTATTTTAGGTTATATAATTGCTTTAACTAGTGATGTATACACCTAGCACTCTTCACTAAAGGTCATTATAAACTGCTCTTAAACTTTCATAACAATTACTTAACCATTTAACTCATATATAACTAAACATCTATTTTCAAGAAGATTGATCGTCTGATTAGCGGCATTTGATACCACATGCGTTAATGAAATCGGATTAAAGCGCGATTATCCATCACCACCTGTCGAAATCTACCTGCTCTATTTAAAACCTGACCATCATTATTCATATACCTACTCTCTATATCACGATAGAAAACGTTTACAATTTAATAGTTACATGAAATATTAATGTGATTAATAACTATTTATGCCAAGCTAGTTTCTCAGTTTTGAGTGTCTGACTAAATGGTAGCTCATCGACTATAATACGATATGTGATTAACCGTGTGCGTCGGATTTTGGAAATTCAGGCTGGGTCCTTTAACATATAAAATAAATGAGCTGTTTCATTGATGAACCAACATTAGTTTATATTTCGGGTGCAACCTACTACTATAAACTTTTCTTAAAGTCATACGAAATTAAACAGATGTGTTTACCAACAGTTTAAAAACATTCTTACACAACGAGCACACAGCCATCCAAATTTCGATTCATTAAAATTGTCGGCATTAATAGCGTTTAGTCGCACGCGTTGCGCACGCGCAACGATTGCGCAAGGCCAGCTGCTTCAGAACACTGAAGTCGAAACTGTTCAACTCTTCTAAACAAAACTAAATTGCAAAAGTTTAGTTGACCTGCACACTATTAGTTTCTTATTTCGTTAAGTTTCAATACTATAAAGTTTGAAAAAAAAATCACCATTGTAACTTTCGAAGTAGGAGAAAAAAGTGATGATCAGACGAAGAAGCATACCTCTGTGCGAGTAACTTTCAAAGCATTGTTATTGCCAGCCTGCCAATAGCGTCAGGTGTAAACCATACTGAATGATAATTTGTACATGTAGGTACATAATTAGTATACATACTCGTATTCACATACATATACTGCACATACTATTGTAGTTTTTGAGACGACAATATATTTATGTTAGAGCAGTAAATTTTCTTTTATAGGTTTAGGTACATTATCTCAAAAACTTAAGTTGATGTTTAAGTGGTTGTGATCAGGCTGCGGTAGCCTATATGGTTAAAAGCCTCAATATTTACCTATAATTGAGGAGCTGAAGCCACACCTATTAGGTGATATATCAGACAATGGGAACACAGCTAATTAAATTTAAACAATTAGTAAGTTTCTTGGAACCTCGATCAAAGAGTCCGTAAAAAAGTAAGAGCGATTTATTTTTTATTTTTTTTAATTAGGAATAATCTAGACTCTTACATCTATTCGTAGATGTCATACGGTAACAATGATAAAGATGAAATCGTTTTAATTCTACCTCTACTGCATTAGTCACGACTCTCAATCAATTACCAGTGAAAATCCATAACCATAATCCTGTCAGTACAAACAATTGGCTACAGAAATGAGCATGAAAACTAAGAATAGCTAGATTGCACACGATTACACAGTCACACCCATTATCGACACACTTCATAGTATTCATAAATATAGTCATTATCGATTGCTAAGTTTATTGCCGACTTTATTATTACAACTTTCAGACAAGTGATAACTCTTTTTTTATGAACCTGTGGATCGTTGGCGCCAGACCAAGTACCACCATATTTGGCTAACCACAAACGATCAGACTACAAAATAAAACATTCATTAATTCGAAATAAATGTTAAAATTTCTACGTAGTCTAGGAATGTTGTATAATCACACGGTGGTCTTCTCGCACAAGTCATAAAATTCATA
Organism: Euplagia quadripunctaria; assembly: GCA_963859945.1. Lineage (NCBI taxonomy): Eukaryota > Metazoa > Arthropoda > Insecta > Lepidoptera > Erebidae > Euplagia > Euplagia quadripunctaria. Next base: position 11,422,315 of record OY982578.1, on the reverse strand, counting down.
TAAGGAAAATCAATGTATTTTTTATCGTTAAACTAAAATGTACCATGAGCTGACAACACAACCATGACACTGTAAAAGGAGGAGTCTCCCGGCACAGGTATTCTTTTACTTAAAAGGAGATAGATAGATAGATAAACTCTTTATTGTACAATACATAAGAAATTATACATGACTGGATATACATAATCTGACAAACTATTAACCTTGTACAATTGGCGGCTTTATCGCGTTCTGTGATCTCTTCCAGGCAACCATTGGATGGAAAGAGAGTTTATGTAATGCAAGAGGAGTCGCAGTGTATAGTTGATTGAAAATAATATTATCATGTCATTTATTAAACATATATAAAGGAGACTCCATATTTTTGTAAATATGTGCATTGTTTATGTTTATATGTTTATAAGGTACTAGGGAAATGATCGTGATTTTTTATTTATCGAAACACCACCGTTATTTGAATACATCTCTGCGTTAAATCTTCTCTAATTAACTAAGGACACGACAATTCTAATATATATATATCACAGTCACGGCATATTCTTCGCTTCTCATCCATAAGCAATCAACAGCAAGTGCAACACAAAGTGCTCGCACCAGCGATAGTCATTTGGCATTGAGTGTCACACGGAAAGCTCGTGACAAATTCACCTATAATTGCACAACCACGAGGTGAGCCAGTGCGTGCATCCGTATCCGATATCACACATAATGTTTATGTAAAATACGTTGAAGGATTTCAAGTCTAGAGAATAAACATTAGACAAAGACAATTAATTTATCCTGAGCAAGCTTTGCGACGCCTAATTCCTCGCAGTTGAGGTGTTTTAATCGACCTTTGAAAGATCCTTCTCTTGCAGTTTTCTATAAGGTATATTATAAATTTGTCTGCCAAGTAATAAAAAGTCGTAATGACAAAACCACTTTTACCTAGGCTGTCTTCCTCTAGAAAGTGTATTAGTAGTCTCAATAACGTTTCAATAACCGGATCAATATATTTATCTAAACTAGAACACTTGAAGAAAAGAAAACATGTTATCTACTATTGCTGTGTAATGTGATTTAATGTTAAATACAAAAGAAAAAAGTTAAAAACCATATTAGTTAAGTTTGTAGTGGTGTAATAGCTTATCGAATTATTTATTTTATTTGATACTTTACTGTTTTCGCAAGAATGATTTTCTTAACGGTCAATAGGCGGCGCTAGCTGCAATAACGCTTCAATATTAGTGAAATAGTTTTGTTGTCGCTTGGAACTTTTTTGATGTAACATCTTTATATTGATTTTTTTCGTATAAAATGGAATTATAATAACATAAATTGATAACTAATTTATCAAAAGCTTAGGCATAGAATAAAAGGCTAAATAGAGACGTAGTCTGCTTATTCCATAGCCCTTTCTTTTGACTTTTCCGGTAAAATTAAATTCTAAGAAGACAAAAGTTTTAAAATTGTCATACAACAGTTCACCTAATTCTAACCCCGCGTAGTTGCAGACGTATGAATGAATGTAAAACAATTGCTTGTTTATTTGACGTTAGAATTGATGGTTGTCAGATTAAGCAGGTGCACGAAGCTCGCAACCACTCGCAACTACTACCATAGTCTTTGAAAGTTGGCTTCAGTTCGAAACTCACATTCTTCAAGCGGTACGGAATTGCTTTTACCGTCTAAAGTTGCTATACAATGTCCGATCTGTATGCGTATAACACTTTGTGAGTGGCTCATTTTTTATAAACTAAATTATGGTGACACTGTGTATGGTTCTTGCCTGTTAAGGAGGACTCAAATGCTTATCGCGGGTGCAAAATGCTTGTGCACGTTTCACCACGATCACATCTTACCCCCTTCATTAACAATGGTAATATGTTGAACATGACGTCTCGCAGAAACCTGCACTTGGCTATACTTATCTTTGGTGTTGTTCCGACTGGGAGACCTGCATACCTGAATGAAAAGTTTGCTTGGTCAAGTAATCATAATAAACACAAGATGCAAGCCTCTTCGTATTTTTAGTTACGTCGAGGTATAAAACGGCTGCTTTCCAAGGAAGTTTCAAGCTAACTGCCACTCCACTCGCTGTTGGAATAACCTGCCATCTCCGTTACGTGAGCTAAATTCAATTGCCACTTTTAATAAGAGGTATAAACAACATTTAATAAACGCACAGAAACAACAAGTTTTTACTGAGACATTTCTTTTCTTCGAATTCATAATTGACCCAGCACGTAATACTATTATATATATATATTTTTTTTTCTTCATATTTTTTGTAGTCATACAAATTTACTTTAAAAGCTATATTTATTAGTTCTCCTTTGTTTGTGTATGTATGAAAACCAATGCATAAGAGTATACAAACACTACGTCTAAACCCATTACGACTAAAACCACACGGTGTTCCGTCACGGGTGTCTATGACCGGGGGCTCAGGTATAACCTAGGAAGGAACTCCTTACCCTAAAATCAGGTTGTTAGTTCAAAGAGTAACTACATTTATAAAAACTCTACACAGAAAAGCTGTTATTATGTGTGTTTAGAATATTTTATATGAACTTTATATTTTAACAGGTTAAAGCCAAATATTATTATAAATTTAATTACTTCCTGATAATTATAATTTCAGCAATAAACCCTAAATATCTTAAAAATTTTATGTTTTATTTGTTATTTAAATGTTATTCATTCTAAGATAACAAATTAAATCATTAGCGTTGCACTTTAGGAGTTGATTGATCATCTTTGTGGCTGATAAATGCTTGCCACCTGTTTACAGGGAAGCCTGAAATAAAATGGCGAAGCGTAGGTGTAAAATACTTTTTCGTTTCGGGATCTTCGTGATGCTCATATATTAATTACAGAGGGAGAAGGTTGTGGTTTCGGTAGGATTCGCACATTGGAGATAATTTCACGTGTCTCTTAGATACTAGCAGTGGGAGTAAGTAGATCATTGACTGGACATTTTCTGTTTTTAAGGTTATCCGCGACAATCCAGGACCTTGGAGTACAACCAAAGAAGCGTATAACTCGGTAAATTATTTGGTGGCGTTGCTCGGTAAATTATAATTTAACTGCATGGATGATTTATGCAGCGTTCCTATAATCAAGAAACGATTTGTTTTGCTTACGGACGGTAAAATTTTCGTTGAAAATTAAACGAAATGTTACCGTCCCGAACGCGGTACTAGAGGTTTAAGTGGTTACCGTGTCATTCTTCATTACATTGATTAAGTGAAAGAACCCTCCGTGAAAACGTATTATAATGTGATTCCCAAATGTAGTTATTTTAAGTCTGAATATGCTTTGTATCCGTCAATAGTGGTGTATTTTCCTAGCTCGTATTAATATGTTTATAAACATTTGTTAACAAAAAGCAAGTTTTGATCTTTAAAACATGTACTAGACTAAGTGTTACAAAAATCATAAAAATATTACTTCAATCATGTATCAGAATGACATAGAAGGATCGTAATGACAGCGTATGAAAGTTTAGGCATTAAAACTTTCAATGAAACAGTCATCTGGTCCCCATTCAGACCAGTTTGAAATTTGGGCGGGTCCCAACATCTTCAGTTAACTAAAATAAAGATCTCTTCATTCCTTAGCTACTTTAATAAATTAAATGCGAGTAGTAAGTTATCTGCGGCATCGTTAACGCACCCTACGGTCACGACAAACAGATGCACAGTGTAATTATTATTATAGCTCACAGTAAACAACACATTTAGCGGGCATTGTATTCAAATATAAATTATTGGTGTCATACGACGCCCCACATAATGCTTTACAATGTGATATTATAGTTGTGGAATTCTTACAAGTACAGAGTAAGTACACTGTGGACAAAAATGAGGTTAAATCAATACGATGAATGAAAACACCTATGTAAAAGAAGCCACATACAGTGTTCCGTTATTATTTTAAGATTCTTTTGGACAAAATAACATTTTTGAAAACAATGCTAAGAATGTTTAACTATCATAAAATAATATTTTTTGTAGTTCCTCAATAGTTGATAGGCATATCAAAACTTTCATATCAGTCACCGGCTCACCGAATTTGGAATGAGCGAAAAAGTGACCAAATTGAAACTCACATTCGGCTTACTCAGACGTCATTAACCGCTTATAAGTACATATATTATGTGATGCGTGCGGGGGGAATCTAGTTGTTGCTAAATTGACTACAAATAGCAGTGAATAGATTTTTTGTCTTTTTTTTTTAATTGGATCGCCAACAGATGATACTCATTTCTTACATCTAGATAATAATTTACAGACATGCCTTGTGCTCACTTACTTATAGGCAACCACATCTAACACAGATAAAACCTTCACCACAGGAATTAAATAAACAGTTTTACATGTAAAACATTAAAATAAAATTAGAAAAGAAATAGAAACATCAACTTAAAATATAAATTTAAAACCTAGCCCACTATGGTATCATAATCACCGAAGCTTCGAACTCAGGTATTCAGTGATTTTTTTCCTAAATCCAAACAAACAATCACCAACGATATCCAAATCTGCCAGTCGCGCTGAATACTATTGTATGATTTGGCTATTCTAGCTAAAGGCGAATTAAGACCAATGTTAGTCCTGTATCTACAGACAATGAGCAGCCTGTAGACACTCGAGCGCGGCAACCTATTGGGAGTCGAGATATTAATTTTAGACAACAATTCAGGACAATCTATTCTATTGTTTAATAAGTTAAATAAGAACAATATATCAAGTAGTTGGCGTCTATCGTTCAACGAAAACATTTCAAAGTGTTCGAGACGAGAACTGTACGATTTGAGTGAATGATGTAATTTCATATCAAAAGCAAGATGACTGACGAATCTCCTTTGTGTTCGTTCAAGTCGGTTTTTGTGGACCTCATAAAATGGAGACCAAACCTGGGAGCAGTATTCTAGTATGGTACGGACTAATGAATAATATAAAATAATCTTGGTTCTAGGCTGCAAGAACCGTTTAGAAATCCGGTGCCGTTTAGGTCTTGAAAAAAGTTTTAATATTGCAAGCTACAGATGAATTCTACCAATGGTGAAGGTTGTGATTACTGAAGGACATTTAAACAGACCATATTTAGTAACAATAACTTTGCATGCAGGATATTAGGAACCTGGAACAAAAGTTATTTTTACCATAAATACATAAATAATTAAGAAGCAATTTATCACCGTAGTCTGATTTACAACACACGTATTTGTTCATGTCAAACAAGCGTGACAATTATGTTTTATTATTTACATGGCTACTTCACTCGGAAATGCAATATTTATTTTAAATGTATTTGTGTGTAAATGTATAAGTAAAAATATTTGTAACAAATTCACTGAAGGTTTATACAAAAAAGTTAATAGACGATAACGACAAACATACGAACTTAGGAAGGTTTTCTAAAGTATTACAAAAAGTCGCCACAAGTTTTCGTTTTAGTTTATAAAAAGTCGTATAAAATTTAATTTAACATTATGGTATTTTTTTACAGAAACTGTAATTCCTGACAACGTTCAGTTGAAACAATGCACTTGGTTTTCCCAAAACTATAATAGCCTCAAACCGTGACAGCTTTGAAAACAGGTATAGTAGCATTACACAACAAGGCAGGAACTCTTCTTTTTAGCTTGTATAATAAAAACTATTATTGCTGTTTTTATTAATGTAATAAATAATAAAACATACTTCAAACTGGATAAAATGAATGTGGCATTGTGCCGCTATTAATGAACATGTCGTCTATTAAACGGTAATAGTAATAGTTGAGATTTACTTCGATAAAATTTATTTTTACTCAACTTAAGTCGTCAACCCAACGGAGACCTTTAGAATACCACCAATATGTCGCGGTTCAATTACGAATAGTGGTCTCAAATCTTGTTTCAGTACATTACTGACATTACTCAAAAGTTTTTCAACGAAAACAACTTTTATGACACCTGCAAAGTGTCACTGTGTATGTCGGAATCAAACCAACTAAAACCACACGGTGTTTCGTCACAAGTGGGTCTATTGCAAGGGACCCGGGATACCCTAAGAAGGAAGCCTCCGGGAACCCCTGCAGACCTTGGCCGCCTCTTGATCAACAGGAGGCCAAGGTCTGCACCGTGGTGTACGGGGGGCCTTGCCCCCCTCCGATTTGGAGACACGCGCTCGGAACAGGTCGCGCCGCCGTCTCAGGGCTGCTTCTGCCAGGGTAACAGACAGCCCCATCCGTCACCCCCAGGACTTTTGCTCTAGAAAGGTGTCGTTATTAATCTGATAATGAGACTTTTCATACAAGTTACAGAAAGGGACCGCTTTACCAATAATTATTTATGATGGTATGCATACCTTCTGGTTGTAAAGTCGAAACTGTTGTCTGTGAATACTCGTGAGTAAGATAATTCCTTAGCATTTAATTTTACCTTACAACTTTTTATATTGTATTTAAAAACTAGGCCTCTATATAATCTATAAATTCATTGTCATCAGTATATATACGTATATACATCAAGGTAATTATGACGTTATAACTGCCAAGTAAACGAACCTGCACATGCTACCAATGTTACACGCGCGGCCATTACTAAAGAATAACTGTGAGAAAATATTAAACGAATATCTCACAACACAAAGAGAATCCTTATCTAGCCTTATATAATAATTTTGTAAACAGTAGAGAGCAGATTGTATTGATAGACTGACCTAGGTTGCGTTTTATTGCTAGGCATGTGACAGCAGTGACAGTGACAACATCATTTGACAAATGTTGCAAATTGGCTTCGCAAAAACACTAACTGCTTACTTTACTTGTTTAGTAAAAACTATATAACAGCAGTAACAGACAACTTAAAAATCGCAAAAAAAAACGACAGCCTACTCCAGTAAAACCAGTATTTACTCTTCATATACATACAAAAGTAACAAATCATTATCCATTATTGCCTAATTATTACATGTAAACTTTGGTTCGTTCATAGTGCATTTATAAAGAACACATATGAACGAATATGTAAAATGCTATGAGAAACACTTAGTTGTAGAAACACAAGACATTTAGTTGCAGCCATTTGAATCGGTTTCACTACTTTAATCCATCCCCAACCTGGTAGACTTGTCGCTTGTAAAATATAATTTAAGACATGAAATACTATGTTGTTCCGTGTTGTTGGCCTAGTTCGGCAGTAGCGACCCACTCTACGGTTATAAATCCGATTTAAGTTTAAATTGCGCTTGCGCAGTCGTAGTAGTAGGTACTCTTTGTTGGGACTAAAAGAAACTTGACGTTTAATACAGTTTCTTAGTTTTGCGGCAAGTTTAATCCATCTATACTTTACACGAATGTTATAAAGAAAGAATACGAATTTCGTGACTATTTATAGGATGAGAATAATTTCCGAAACTACTGTACCTTTTTGATAAAATTTCCCAACATTTGAAACATTTATTATATATATGGATAATAATGGATATAGGCTTCGATTTAAGCCATTAATACATACTTTGCAGTAAAATTAATCTCTTTCACATTTTAAAAAACTTCACACACGAAGGTAAAGGGACTTTGCAAAGGAACTAATTATTTTTCCATAGCACCTACTTTGTTGGTACCTATTGGTTGAGCCATGAGAATGAAACATTTATGAAAAATTTGAATTGGTATTATTTCACTTTGTATTAACGTTGTTATGAAGTCATGCGCCAGAGAGTTATCATGATAAAGAACGAATAACATCATTGTTCATTGAAATATATACTTTTTATCCAACAGGGGTTCATTCTTCATTAACTCAGAATCCAAGTGATAAATCGAGCAGCATTGCGAACTTCATAGAAATATAGATTTTCTAGGAAAATCAAGGTGACGCATTATCCGACTGCAACGAAAGATTATGCTCTCAAAAGTTTCTTGTATGGATACTAGTAAGCCATAAAGGCTAGGATATGGTGCAATTAATGCATGAAACTGAAGTTCGCAAAAACATTATTTATCATATTTGATTATATATGTTTATCTTGTTGCGATATTTTTTGTTCACTTTTTATACAGTCGAGCTGTGTGCTTTTTTGTTTTCCTTTTTAGTTACTTCTATTTATTTTTAAGACAACATTAATTAAATTACATCATCATACAAAGATTGGAATAAATTTTAAAAATTATTTTAAGTAACTATTTATCTAACTTACTGATACTGTTTTTTTTTTAGTTTGAGTTGAGAGATTTTCGGTAGGGGCAAAACTTATGGGTTCGCCTCACCTGCTAATACTACGTTACCAATAGATACGTATTTACGAAATACGTCACATACCCAAGTAATTTTTCAAAACTTTTAAATTTTCAATAGGTACTGTAGGCAGTTCCCATGATTGCCTTTTTTCATTTATCAAGGAGACTAATCTAAGCCAGCAGCATGTATTCGAGAGTACATAGAGTGACATAAGTAATACGCAGGTTCTAGATATGTCGATCACTCACTGGATAATTTTATTTCGTAGTTCAAAACCAGAGCAATTGCGAAATCGTTTGCGGACTATAAATCTTTTGACGAGAGTACTATTAAATGATAATGACCAGTCATTTCAACTGGCGTGTTTTTTCATGTAGTTAGGTCAAAACATTAATAAAATTATAACATTCAGAATCTATTTTTTTTTGTAAGAGATTTAACCAAATCTACCGCAAGGCTGCATAGGTGTTAATGTCAACTTCCTTAAACACCCAAAATTATTCACACGCTGACCCTGCTTTGCTAATGAATCACTAGTTTCTTAAAACCTTTCATTTTATTAGTTATCATCTACTATCATTAAAAACTTAGAACAATGTCGTGACACCGCCAAGGCCGACCAGCTGTGACTAAAAATTACGTCAATTACGCACCTGGCTGAAGGGAACGCCTTTCTGAACTATGAGTTCAACACAAAAACAACAATATAAATAATTTTATTCTGACAACTTATCTACCATAAATCTCGGTATTACCTGATTATTACTTAATATCGTTATTAAAGTTGAGTTAAGGACGTCAATCATATTTTATTTGGAGTAATTCAGTCCAACGAAACAGAATTTTAATATGTATATTATATATTTTGCATTCGGTGATTCGTCCCATTGATTAGTATTCTTGATTTTTAAACTTAAACTGCATGAAATAGTGTCGGCAAATTTTATTATAATAATTTTATTATATTTTATTAATAAAGTTAATTTATGTTTCAACATTACAGGGTCGCATAGACCCCGTGAATCTTATTTTGAAACTGACAAGAGTTTACCCATTAAGCTATCTAGCTCTATCCTATAAATATTTCATAGGATAGAGAGCTGCTATGAATAAATATATACATAATGCTTCTAAGATATGACTATATATATACTACTATATATATATATTTAACTAAGATGGCGTTGTCGACTGTACCTTAGATTTGGTAAAAATAAAATCAATGGAATGGAAATGGAATGTAATTCGAAATGATCGTGGGACGAGCTATTTAATTAGTTTTTATTTGTATTTTGAACACACAAATTTCGCAAAAGAAGTATATTTTAAAAAATCTATGAAAAACAAAACAGTGTGGTGTTGTGTTTTGTTTGGGGTAAAACCCGTACACATCGATTACACATAGATTTGCAATCCAATCGTTAACTGGCAAAGTAAACAATACTGAGAAAATCCAACTCGTCCCAGGCCAAAGGAGCCTCTAAGGTACACTCAGAATGACCAAATACGTGTAACAGGTGCCTAATGACGACAACTACAACGTGCATGCGTAGGTGTCGAGCACGTGTTGTGCATCAGGACGAAGTCACCGTAAAACTGCGAATTGCCGCGTAGGTGTGACGTATTCCTAGGGAAGCGTTAACCTTACAGCATAAACTGCGCAACGCAACTTATTAGCATGTGGCATCTGTTTAGGATGATGTCAAGGCCAAAAGATGGTGGTCCAATACAATGACACCCTCGCAATACTTGCAGAATCAAAACAATGCTACCACGGGCTCAGAGCCCCAAATACCCGATGTTGACGTAATATGCAGTAGTGACGAAACGGAGTAAATTGTAATTATAGCGCCGCTAGTCATCTTTCAAGACGCAATGACATCATTCCCAAGCTCAAAAGCTGTCACACAACGTCATGGCATTCCCAATAGATGAGTGACAGAGAAGACAAAAATACAGAGTATACTTTGCGCACAGCTGACTCATTACCGATTAATATTTTCTTATAAGATATATTTTTAAAGAATGACCACGCATGACTTAACTTGAGTGTCGTGAGTGTCATGATTACGAATAAACTACATGAATCGTGATGAAAGGGCCGCTGACCCCGGACGTTAATACGTTCAATGAAAGAATTGATTTAATACGAATGTGTCATATACGCAAAAATAGTCTATCAGGATGTTAAACGCCATTACTATTAGATCAGTAATTTCAGTTACATTATAAGAAATTATCGAGTCAATCTCCATACATAGGATACGCTCTATCGTTATTTAATGATTTCCAATAACTGATGATCTAGCTGTGGACAGATGACAAATTGCGTTGACCATAAAAGCCAAGCACGTGTCTGAGAAAGAATCATTTATTCAACACACCAAACATATTTAACCGACGTCTTACGTTGCATGTCTACATCTATCTCGCATATAAAGTAAACCTTTAGAATTAAACAAAGTACAATATGGTGTACTGCGTGTTTTTTATGATAGAATGCAAACAAACTCAAATCCGGAATCTCCACTTTACTTTATTTACATTAAAAACGTAAGAGAACATAATCATCGATTCAAAGAAACCTATAATTGTAGGTGTAAAAAGAATAACACATTGGATGGGTCTTCTAAGTACAGCTTTGTGTGGGAACTCGTAAATCTCACTCTGACAAGACAGCATCCTTACATGAATAATGTTAATATTGTTAAATACGTGGCAATTATCTTTTTTTTTTACAACAGAATCACTTATTTGTATTGTGCATTGACTATTTAAGCAAAGGAATATTGTTTGAAGTAAAAAATGTGGGGAAATACAGTTACTCCATTATTTAAAATATTTTCTTGTTGGTTCAACCGTTTCATTATAATTACTTCACGTTTTTAGAGTCGGAGTCGGATTTTTCGTTACATTGTTATGTAGCACTCAGCATAACCGTCTCCTTAACTCTATTATCGACTTCGAGAATTTTAAAATGACCCATATCTTAGGCTCATGGCTTAAAGAGACCCATAGTCTTTTTAAGCCATAACCCGGAGCCATATTTCAGGGCATTATTAGATTGATCTAGCAAATTGCACTTGTCCACGTACATGTATTCGTCGAGAAGTTACAGTGTGGTAAAAACGTCGATGGGTACAATAAACTATTAAGAACATATTCAGTGTCATGGCCGATCCTAATAATCATTTGGTTTGTCGGATTGTTTTGGTAGCATTTATTTTTTCGATTAAATATGTTTGTTTTAGTTTTGCAAAGAGTAGTGCATTAATTTTCTAAGATATCCATAATAAGCAATGACTCACAAAGTGCAGCGGTCCATATTGGGTGCAATACAAACTCCGCCCACTCGGACTACACTACGTGTTTTGATTCATACTTCAAGCTTACCGTGAAAATTGGACTTTACCGCGTAAACAAGTCAACAACGGAGATGTCAAGTCATAGTTTAGCTATTTATGATTTCAACCTCAAAAGGATTTATAAGTGGCGTCACTAAAGCGCTCGTATGCGTGACTTCACTGTGATGAACTTTGAACATTAATCGACAAATTACTGGACAGTGACGACACAAGTTGTGATTAACCTTGTTTACAAACTATACAACTACTTTCAGTAGACTACCTTTCAGCAGATATAATTTTAGTCGTTAGATACGGTACTACCTCTTGGGCGCTCGATCCGCAGTCGAGTTGGTTAGTATCGAAACATACTTTCCTCAGTACACTTGAATTATTTTGTAAATGAAATTACAAAACTTTCTACTGAATATTTTTACTATATTTTGTACTTTGCATACATTTGCATCAATAACTGACAATCAAGGTTAATTATTCAATTATAAAATTTAATATTTGAGCAGCGAACATGCAACTTTCGTTTGGCATCTGTATTAAATCTCCAGAAAAAAACATATTAGCAGTCAGCGAAAACTATTACAAACAAGAATTAATAAAAATCAAATTATTATCACCTTAAGTGCTTTCGTCATTTCCTAAACAGAGTAGCGTATAGCTCGCCCATTTCTCCTCTTGAAGAAGTCAAACAATATCCAACGGTTTTGTATAAAACAATTTAATCGACTATTGTTATTTAAAGAATCGTTTCGAGTACTGACTCCACAATATTACATGCAAATTATTTCTTATGTAAAATTACTTTCGTTAAACAAACAATAGTCTAATGAGTTCATATGTCATTCTAGAGGCATCGCCAATACGCAAGCTTGGTTTTCACGGAGGACAAGATCAATCGTGCCATAAATATTCAGCGGCCGTATATACCGGGTGACAAGCGAGTCGTTGACACCAAGGCATTAACCAGCCACTATACAAAAATACTGGTGCCGTCAATAATGTGATGCATTACACCGATAAATTACAACTACATTGCTGCAGGTACCTAAGCCATTCATGGCGAGATTGGAATATAGTATGTAGTTAAGTAACAACTGAGTAAGCAGAGCTGGGCATTCCCAATTAGTATGTATACCTCCATACCTCATATAAAATTTTCCATTTCCTCTGTTTGGTAAAAGGTGTAGTGAAATCTTCATGAAACATAGTTTACCCTGGTAAACGATTTCAATAACTAATTCTAAATATTCATTCATCCGGAAAATGTGCTAAACGCTGGATTCGAGTTGGATAAAACATTATAGATTGTGTATACAGTTCATACGCCTTCGAATTAGAATATTTGTCTCGAATCGTCTTATTCCTTATGTAAGAATATTCTTTACGGCCATACAGGAGTTATCTGTGAGGACAATCCCTTAATTCTCTAAGTAAACATTCAACAGAGACAACAAGCTATGGCAGGATTTCAAATAAATCACATTTCAAGGATACAAAACTAATGATAGTGTTTTGGACGTTTAAATCAACAGCTAATTTGATAGTGGACACAGCCCATGGGCAATTAATACTGGCTCATGTCGAACCGCATAATTACCCAACATGGTTTCGTGATTGATGGCGCTGTTACAAGTTTATTTGAGGTTACAATCAGAAGAGGATTAGGTACGTCGAACATTTGAATCAGCGACACATTAATAAAAGTGATGCTTACCAATGTGACGATTACTCAATTTTTATTTTTATCCTTAATATAAAAATGACACCACTATCTTTTTAAAGGTAAGCTATGTGTGGTCATAGAAGAATCTCTTTAAACATTACGAGTAACACTATGTTGGATAATTATCCTACTCACTCCTAATCCCTTCGTCAAGTCAATGTGACAAATCTACTGCAAATGCGTTTCTACTAAAACTTAATTTCATTGGAATCGGTTTTGCTCTTTGACAATAGTCTGTTATACTCTCTGTCCATTCTTTTGTCTTTTTCTCAATTCGATTACTAGTAAATTAGTGATGCCCTAAAACGCTGACGCTTCGATTAAAAATATTAATCGATTCTATTTAAGAGAGAACTTTAATTAAATAAAAAGTAAAAGTTAATTTTAGGTAAAAAGGTGCGCCTCATTAGGTGCGTCTCAAAACGGTGGCGCTTCGAGGAATACCTAAAAAATACTGATCTCGATTAATAAATTTATTTTACCCAATTTCAGTATACTTACACCCGTATTCACAAACAATGATATGAGGACTCACAGTGAGCCGGGACACATAGAGTCGGCAATTTCAATTCTTAAACAATACTTGAGCGATGGACAACGCTATGCGTTTATTAAAGGAACCCACATGTAAACAGCTACTTTACGCAAAGTTGAAAATTGAAATTGCTGTTTTATTTCATTCTTTTGATTGAACAGAGGACAATAATTAGGAGAATAGTAGTTCCAGATTTTCAAACTCCTTACAATTACTACAGTGAGGAAGAATACTTTTTGTACTCGTACCGTTTCTTCATTTAAATCTAATAAAATAAACTAAAGGGGCTTTCTAATGCCGGCTTTTTGTCAATTACTTGTGGCCGTAAGATTTTATTTTTTATTTTTGTAAATTATAAAGTCCTTTTCAATATTCTAACATATTCTCCCCTCTTTCTATTAATGTTTTCTCCGTCTGCATCCTAATAGAATGTTCAAACTACAAAGACAAAGACATTTATTGCAAACTGTGTATGCACATGTTTGTAGATGTTACATTAATATTGAGTATTAACAGTTAACCCATTTTGGGCATTGCAAGATTAAATTGTTAGTTTTCTTAACATCCAAGACTTAACTTAAAATTAGTTAACTTAAAACGAACACCACTTTTTTAAAAAGAATTCTTGTAGGTAGTAAAATACATTTTGAGTCAACCATTGTTTCAGTCTTATTTTAAACTTACTGATACCTAGTTTTTTCACTTCGATTGGTAGATAATTGAAGACTCTGATTGCGGTAACATATGTGCTTTTATAATATATTACATTATGAATAACTGGTAAATTCAAATTATATCTATGTTACGATCTAACAGTGTGTTTAGAAGCTGATTTTGTGTCAAAATATTCGGCATTATTTTTCACCGATACACCGATTTTTCTTCAGCACACAAAAATCACCCACGATTATAGTACGAGAGCCTACGACCAAGACCAAGTCTATCGGACAAATGCAATACAGTTCGGTAAATTTTTTAAACATATTGAAAATTCGGTCAGGTCAGACGTTTCGTAAAAAATTGTGAAATTAGGTATTTTTGGATGAAAATAACCAAATCTATCTATTTTATACGGTTTTTTTTTTTTTTTTTTGCCTTATCGATTTGCTGACCGTAAATTTTGGTCATGGGCTCTCGTACTACATGTTGTATTTATGTCATTTACACATTTATCAGTCAAATACCGGGAGACCTTAGCAACGGACATGAACCAATCACAGATGCAGAGTGTTCGTTAAGGGTAACTTGTGTATCGTTTGTGAATAACTAGGCTGGCCACAACAAACGCTATGAGAAATTCCTTATTTAGCTTAGTGTTGCTTCCACGCCACCCAAAATATTGTTCGTGAATACGAGTGTCACTATCCATAAAAACTAATTGTTACTGTAACTGAGGACTCAAGGTACGAATCTAGTATGTATCTACTTTAATTTGTCTACTACCTACTCTAAGTTTGAACTTGAATTTCAACATTTTATTGTTATTCAATGCAAATAATACTCTTCATAACTATAGACGAAAGGTTTTTTATACTGATTTAGAAATATCTGAAATCGATAAAAAATATGTAGTAGTAACATTTATTCCCATCACTACGTACAATAGTAACGTAGTTCTTTTAATTGCGTAAAACAATAGTCATTTATTTATTTTGAAAAATACTACATTTGCAGTATCATATCTAAAAATTGTAAAATGGCATAATTAAATAAAAACAGGTAATATACAATATATTTTTCTGACTTCACGACTTAAAGTTAAATTTTACGAACTCTCGTTACGTTCTCAAGCAACTGTCAAAGAGAAAATAAACGAATGAACAGTCGTATAAGGTAATTGCTCATCCGTTCAGTACAAAGGTACTATGGATCAAATTATAATAACTGTCATCAATTTGCTGTATAAACTCAACACCTAAAAATAACATTGCATAAGATAATTGTTTATATTTGACACATACCTACTACAGCTTCCTACGTTCAAAAATATTAACAGTAATTATAGGTGTATACGTATCGGGAAACAAAAATAATTACATAGTAAAGTGTTTTAGGAACTATGGTATGTTGACCTTGAATAATATATTTATGCTACATAGCGTGAGTATTTGGTGTTTAGCGTAAGGTATCAAAACCATTAGTTAGCACATATAATAGAGTCGATTATGAAAATATGCATATCACCACATCAAGTTTTCATTCACTGAACAGAGCTTGTGGAGATGTGACATAATACTTTTTTTAGTTACTAACGTGGGTATCACATTTAATAATATGAGTCTTTTCTAACGCCTCGAACCAAATTTTTTGGAGTGTGTAACTGTGTTAAGAATGGGTTATAGTGACGGTGTACTGAACGTATTTTGAACTCGAATCTAAAATGTCTCTTTTGCAAATTTAATGCGTTAGTGGCTAACCCTAGCTATTGGTGCTACCGTATGCGCAGTACTACGACGGACAGTTTTTTTTTTCTAATGACCTGTTTATACTTTGATTAGTTTGAGTGTTAAATAAGGCAATGTAGTTACCGATTATTCACTATTTATAGTTATCAAATCAGTATATTACAACCAATTTACGTTCTACTCAGTACCTTAGTAATGAAAACTGAAATTTCTCAGTACAAATTTCAAGTAGAAATTTACAAACCCTAGGAATATGATTGACATCAAAAATATTATGCTATTGCAATGGCCATTGTTCTTTTGCCCCAAATGTTTTTATCCCAAATTTGAACGAAATGCAAAATTTCGCTATATTTTTCTCAAAAGCAAGCACCCCTTTACCAACCCTTTCGTCAATATTATTTGGTGAACTTGGTGCGCTGACAATTTTGGGAAAAAAAAGCACCTGACTCGACTGTATTTCTAGAGATATCGTTCGAAACATGTAAACCCTAAGTAAACTAAGCAGTTATTAGTAAGTTTACGTCGGTAGTGTAGGTCAGTATAATGATACTAAAACTACTACTTATTGAACAGGATATTGTCTGCGCGGCATTCATAGATTAATTGGCGCAGTACCGGTATATGAAATTGCTTCTCATGCAAATTGCTGTAGCTATACACGTTATATGTAGTGCTACACTCACAGTAAATAATCATAATAGGGAGGAAGTTCTTGTTCGTGTACGTCTATTGCTATCTAATTTATAGTCATTAGGACATTTCGTTGGCGAAATTAAAACCCCGTTCATTTAAATACAAATGTTGAACCATAAAAAGAAACTTTCGTTTATTTTGGCCTAGATTAAATTTAATATTGATTACGTTAGGGGGCGTCCATTAAATACGTAAGGCGTTTAGGGGGGGGAGGGGGTCGAGCTAAATCTCACCCAATCTCACGTGGGGAAGAGGGAGCCTCGGCAAATATCACGTAATTTTTTTCCGCAAGAAACAGTGTAAAATTGTGAGAAAACTGGGTTAAATTATATAAGACATTTTTCTCCACTAAAATAGTATATAATGTAAAATGTAAATAGCATAATAATGTAAAGTCCTAGGGAGACACTCCCTACCACTTTACATGGGTTTAAATGGTACTACAAGCGCAGTTGAAAAATCTCACGTGAGATTTGGGGTGAGGTGAGGGGGTCGAGGAAAATATCACGACATCTCACCAGGGGGAGAGGGGGGGGTTCGTAAATCGCCAAAATCACCTCACGTAATTAATGGATGCCACCTTACGAGTACTACGTTCAAATAGTCGTTTTCATGTTAGATTCTGCGTTGTAACTATAACAAATTCTGATACACAAAGAAGTATTTTTATTTAATAACAGATTTTTTTTCAATTAAACAAATTATCGCTATTTTTGAACTGTCGGGAGTAGGAGTCAATTAGAATAAGTCAGTGGTGAAGCTAGTTGCCTGTTCCAATTTGTAGAGGGTATAGAGAAGAACAGGCAAGAAACTCCGAAGAAACTCCTTTTCAACATGTTTTTTATGACTACATTTCTTTTAAGTGAAAATTATAAGTGAGGACAATATAACATAATGTTCTAACATATAAACAGTCCTCGAAATCTGTTTAAATAATAGCAGTCCAGAGTGGGCATCTCTAACGGCCCCAACTAACGGCACCCGTTCACGAGCATGACGCACGCATCAGTCAGCCATATTGAAGGAAGGCAGACGATCTGACACAGACGCCACCAGTAACAGGACTTCTAGGCGAGCATAACACAGTCAGAACTGTCAGGCCATATGGAAAAACTAACCTAATAATATTGACTTCACAGTTCTCACATATACAATTCTAAATGAAACGTAACAATCGTGTCATACCTACAAGGTCAATTTACTACTAATATTATTAAACGTGAAAGTTTGTGAGGATGTATCGATGTTTGGATATATGTATGTAGGAATGTTTGTTGCTCTTTCACGCAAAAACTACTGGACCAATAAACTTGATATGTAGATAGCTGGAGACCTGGATTAACACATAGGCTATTTTTTATTCCGATATTCCCGCGGTATCGGGACGTGAAACCGCGGGGAGCAGCTTGTAGTGTACAAGGTAATGTCAATATTGTGGAAAAATAACAATTGCAGTAATAATAACGATTAAAACTAATACACAAATGAAAATTCATAAAGGGAAACAGAATCTAAAGACCTCTAAGAGTACCTTCTCATTTAGAGTGTGACTAGTGTGAACAGAACCTGCATTTTGCCAAGCATTTTTATTTATTTTATTAATTAAATTATTAACATTTGTTATTTTAATATACATGGAAATACTTTAATATACATAGAATTACATTTTCGAAACGGTCCAAGATGCATGAGAATCGATTAGTTATTTGATTTGTACCAGAATTAGACAACGGTATATTGTTGAAGCATAACTTCATGGATTTTAGCACCTAAGTGCAATTATGACTTAATAATATTGGAAGCAACATAACAACAGAAGTATAGGACGTCATTACCAGATTGCTTTAGTTGTAACGTCACATCATTATCGTTACGCTTACCTTAGTAAGTTTTATACTTTCGTCGTAATGCGCATGTGCACTTTATTTGTCTTTAACGCCTTTTGGCGCCCTAGTTGACACAAAACCTTTTTTATTTTTTTGTGCGTGTGGAAACCTCCTCGGGTCGTCACCCCACCGGGGTTTTCGGTGGGGCGGTGTGTCGAAATCGAACCGACTAAAATCACTCGGTGTGCCTTACTGCGCCTTAAATAGGAGGGATCCGGGAACAACCATACCAACCAAGCATATCGCTCCAAATGACATCTCTAACCTTTTAAGTTTGTTAAGGTTATGGTTCCTAAAATATGTGTTCGCCCGATTGTTCATAGCTGAAAGCTTGTATCGAACATTAACACAGTTGAGACTCAACTAACAAATGAATTCCGTTTGCTTTGAAAGATACCGTGCCTCGTAAGAAACACAGTGCTCCACCTCAAGTAAATTCATGGATAACCTCGCTCACGAATGTTTGAAAAGAACTGGTACAACTGTATTGACATTAGTTTTTTCATTGTACGGAATCGTCGTACAACCAAAAAAAACGAATATTAATGTTTTCCTGCACACGCATAAGTAACGTATTCAGTATCTGTTTTATCGGCGTAATGTCATATCTACCTCAGTATCTGTATTACATTATTTCACTAAATATAGTTAAACTATCTGGTGATTTAAAAGAGTGGCAGTGAGTTTGTTTATCCGATTTCTCGATTTTTTTTTATGGTATAGGGGGCAAACGAGCAGACGGGTCACCTGATGGTAAATGACTACCGCCGCCCATGGGCACCTGCAACTCGAGAGTCACAAGTGCGTTGCCGCCCTTGAAGGTGGGAGTAGGAGAATAGGGGGAGGGGGGAGGGGGGGGAGTAAGGGAAAGGGAAGGGTTAGGGCCTCCAGTAACCTCACTCACGCGGCGAAATGCAATGCAAGCATTGCTTCACGGTCGGTTTTCTGTGAGGCCGTGGTAACGAGCGGAGTCGAGCCGGCCCATACGTGCCGAAGCATGGCTCTCCCACATAAAAAAATTGTGCGGTGACATTGCTTTGATCTATAATTTTTAATTAATAAAAAAGACTTATTCAAGCATTTTTCAAGGAATTTTATGAAATAAAGATATTTGACTTAGACTAGCATCATTCCTAAATAAGTCTTGTGAAGATTGTCAAAGTATTAAGGCTCTAAGTACTGAGCGAATGATGCATCAAGATCATATAAAACCATGTCTACGTAGTACGTAACAAAAATAAAAAACTAAAGTATTCTAGAACACGCTCACATAATAAAATCATACATGCATTATACATTCAATCGGGGAAAATCTCTTGGCACATCAAAGTGCTCTCTGTGCATCCGGTTACAAACACTAAGGAAACATAATTTATCGCTACCTGCATCTTTGCAGAACATACTAATGCTCTATAAATATTATGAATGAATCGATCATATCACGGGCGGATATGACATAATTATAGGTATTCAGGTTTTTGACAAGACAGGAAATTCTCATAACTAACCGGGAGTCGATTGTCAAGGTTAATTGACATAACGTCGCTGTGATTGGAAATGATCATTCATATACCTATTGGTTTACGGTAGGAATTGAGATCAACGGCGAATTGTAAAAAAACTGATAACTGAGTCCAACGTGAGTTGCCAATAACGCGCGAGTAATGCCTCCGATCTTTGAAGTGTTGTGCGCGATATGGTGTTGGTTTAAAATCCGAATTAATTAGACGAATATATAAAACCACTACATTTTACACAGCTCATCTCATTCTCAGTACTTGTGTGATGAAATGTTAGATAAAGTAGTTGAAATTTTCACTAGGACTCAAACCATTCAAAACGCTAGTTAAACACAAAAAAGTGTTTTCGTAGCATTCGAAAACACTTTCATGTGTTTCTTTCCCTTTAAATCAGATCCCCATCAAAAACATTTTCATGTAAAATGTTGCCAAGACGAGATCATATAGATCGCACTGGTCAAAAGCTATCAGATCTCTTGTAGTCCAAATTTCAGCTTTCCAGGACTTCAGAAAGTACCCTAAGATGATGATGATTTTGATGATCATCAGTGAGTGAGTCAGTGACGAAATCGGAGTGTTTTAAATGTCAATAAAATCTAAAGTATAAGAGCTATGTATGCAATTGAAACTTTATTTGTTTAATAAGTCCACTATTGACATCATATCTCGAGAATTTTGTGTATCTAGTATAATCCAAACCCAAGTTATGAGGGTTCAAAAAAAATGATGAAGCGCTTCAAAAAAAGGTAGGTAGTGCCCTTGCGCTTCGCTAGGCTCGTCTTGGTGCGGTCACTACCGTGCCCCCCAGATTTGAAATAAAAGAAATCTAAGGGGACAAAATAAAATAAATACTTGTACTGCACCACAATCAACACATTCAAGATTTGTTTATACTTATATCAAAGCATTTGGTATGCACAAATGCTGCTAAAATAATAGCTCCTACAACAAAATTACTAAAGCCGTAACTCATAACTAATCGAAATAATGTATAATCATATATTTATACGTATAATTTAATACTAATAATATTCAGTCAATATTAACTCCAACTGGAAGTCTAGTTAAAAGTTTGTCATGAGCACGATTTGCGTTCTAACTTCAAGGTTTCAGATGTGTAGAGACTGCCTTATTTGTTGTATTTGTTTTATGTAAGTTAAGATTGAAATGACACATACTTTTGTGGCAGTCATCTGTGTACAATTTATGTTAAACACAACTTCACTTAAAACATTAAATTAATAAGTATTACATAGGTGCATGTTATAAACAAACACCTTGGATTTATAATACCTTTCTACAATAAGTTACTGCATTCATAAGCTTCCTTTGGAATAATGCATATCTTATACGCATATCTTATAAACGGTGACATAAATAATATTACTGTCATTTGCTAAAATAGGGATGGTTCTTTACTTACCACTTCGTCGACAACAAAGTGTTTTATCTGCATAATATTACCTGTAACAAATAACAGATTTGTTAAATAACAAAAAAAAAACTGTCGTAGGAATGTACTTCAGAAGTGAAAACATAACATAACTTACATAACAAACACACATCTATATATGTGTATCTGAGCGTGACGGTCACGCGAGATCAGTGCTTTTCGCTATACCAAAAGTGCCCAAAGTGCCGAAAGAAGTCTTCAAAAATATATATTATTAGCTACTTTTGTTCAAAGGAACACATACACGAACCACCGAACCGTATTATTTTACTGGTAAAATAAATATGCTGTTTCTAAGATACCTTCATACACCAACTTCTTATGTTAAATTTTTTCAATACTTCAAAAATTTGCTTAAACATTTTTTACTAACAACATCTTGAAGTCGACACAAGTCGTAAACTAAAAATTACGTAAGGATTTACACGACATTAAAAAGGATAATTTTAAGAGAAATAAAATATAAGTAAGTGGAATAAAAGCAAAAACGCGAATATCCCTCTCGCTAGTGCTTCTTCATCTTACTTGAATCCTTTCCGAGTGAAGGCTTTTCGTTAACTTAACGGTAACTGCGGCAAGTCTTCAAACATTGCAGGCAATAAACAACACTTAACAAATGAGCTTCCAAAATTAAAAATATCTGACATAATCGATTAATGGTAACATATATTTTTCTTGATGAAGATGATCCTCATGAAAACTACAAATTAGGAGCACAAGACCTTTATAAGAATATTTTAGAGGTAACTACAGACCACATTGCCAGAAACTCTCGCTCATGCGTATGATGACGGACGTATTTCTTAACGTTTCTTTTAGTCCTGATTGATTAGAAATCGATCTACGCTGGATATTAATAAATAATGTTTTTATTTTTTTTTTTTCATAAAGTTCGAAATTTCATAAAACAGACACCCGGTCGGCATTCTGCTATACAAATGAATTATTTCCTCAAAAAAAACCTTTTAGGAAGCTATTGACTATGACTTGAAATCATATATGACCGATCCTGTGGAGGGTGTATTTTCACTATAATCACTTATTTGAAATCTTAGTAACAATTATAAGCTTTTCTAGGATAATTTCATTCCATTTGCAAGAATAAAATGAACTCTAGTTTACACTTTTCAGTTAAAGTATATATTTTTTTTTATATTCTAGGGGGCAACAAACGAGCAGACCTCAGAGTTATCGGTAACATTAGAAGTTATCTCGGGACTCCGACCGAGCTAGCTAATGGACCTACGAAGCGTCGGCCTGTTATCTGAGGAATGTCCAGGCCAGGTGGCGCGCGCCCTGGTCACGATCCTGTCTGGCATGATAATAGGTAGATTTAACAATACACAAGTACAGAGAGCAAATTCAATTTAATTGCAATTCAACGCTTTACTTACATAAAACAAAGTGTTCAAATGTCTGCGTAGTAGATATTATAAAAAAGGAAGTTTAGAACATATTATAAAATTAAATGTAATTACAAAAATCATCACTTCTAAGAATGTATTACTTACTGCTTGTTGTATATTTGACAAACTTAAAAACATCAATCTTTTGAGTTTGCCATGCAATAACAGGGAGTGTTAAAAGTCACGAACTCTTTATACGTCTTTATTTAGGTATAACTATAAAAAAACATCTTATTACTTTAAACGATCAATTCTTGTATATGTGTCTTTATTTATGTATGTATTTATATTTCGGGTAAAAATACTATTTTACAAAAAGCTACCGAGCTAAGCTCGGTCTTCCAGGAAGATTTTCCCGGGAGACTGAGCTTAGCTCGGTAATAGCAGCAATAGTAGTCACTTTCGCAGATTACGAGAGTAAGATTTTCCGCCTTCCATGAGTCGATTGCATTGATACATGATACGTGTTTTCATTGAACTTCGTTGATACTTAAACAAACGTGATACTTCCGCGATGGTTTCGCTTAGACTTTACGACTTTAGTTATTAAGTGAACATTTTATCGAATTTATATACGTTACAGACATTTTAATGTAAATTATAACCAAATAGTAAAGATCTCTTAGAGTTTAAATATTCCAGGTACATATTGATTTTTTAAGTATTTATGACCATAAAAATATTTTTCATTCGAACTTTGCAACGTCTCCCCTTAGAGCTTGAACAAAAAACTGCAAAGTAAAATACTCCACTCAATTAGTATTTTCAATATCATTAGTCGTTATATTCTACGTAACTGCAACGTCATAACTTGTAAAAGGATAGTTTTGTTTTTTTAATTAACTGCATGCTAGAGTTTATTTATGCCCTTTCAGTGATCTCAGTGTGTTTTTTTCAAATACCTGTATAGTTACTGAGAAAGGTCATTCGCAAGATGCGACTTGTTTTTAAACGAGTTCCATATAAGCTTTCAATTATTTGTGCCAGTACATACATATATTATTATGCTGACGGTATACGTCTCTTACAAGTAATTAATCAGTCATTCCAGTCGTCGAAAGAACGCGTGATGCTTAAGCAAATTAAAAATACGTTAAATGCATACGTGCGCTTGCATACAGACTGACAGACAAATGTGACAGATTGCATCTACATTCATATGTAAATAAAGAAACTATTGGGGCTTTATCAAGTACCTGATTAATGCTGAATCGTGAGCGTGGAATATTCAATACGTGTAATTTGTAACTAGAATAATTATAGTAGAGTAGTAAGCATGGGCGAGCTATACGTATTATTAACGGATTTCTAAAACCTTTTTTTTCTCAGCGTAATGAAAAACTTTAAAAATATTATGGATCATCAGTTTTTAAATTTTTTTTGTACCAAAGTTGGCAAGTATGCCAATGAATCAAAGCTAAAGTCGGCCTGAGAGTTTTGCTGAAAAAAAGAGAAACACCAAAATCCGCTCAATATCAATTAACAACGTGACTAAATAGAAATAAATAACAAAATACGGAGTCAAGGCGCATCACGACTTCGAATCTCGCTAGTCATGTATGTCCCTGCCTTCTAGGTATATTACTTGATTTTAACATAACGTATTTCTTAAGCGTAAAAATGTTACGCTATACAGATATTTACAATGGAAAAAGTTTCCTTTATTTGATGTTTGTTTAACAATAGTTGTTACTTGATAAGTAAGTGAACATTTTATATTCATTGTAAAATAAAGGGAGTTCCTTTTGCCAACCTCAAGTTTATCAACAATTCATACGGTCAAAGTGGAGAATTTTTTTAGTGATTCATTTGCAGGTAACATATACACGTTAATTAATTATAAAACTAGTTAATTTTCTATTACTAAAGTGTCAATTTTTTCCACACTATGCTCAGGTTACCTTGTGTGGGGACATTTTTTAGTAAACTTGTAAATGTCTCTAAGGTTCAGACAATTTATACACAAAAACATCATAAGTATGCCAATTATTCGCTCATGATCCGCATACACCGGAAAATCAAAGATATTTCACATGATATATAATTAAGCTGTACCAATCCACATCCAAACCTTGCTGTACTAACATTTGTAAGGTATTAATTCGAAATCAAATCTATTTGCAATAAATAAGGTAGTTCAGTAAGTACAAGCTAGTAATTTCTCTCCTTTGTCGAGTAAATTCAATACAAACTGAATAGTTAAGGATTAACAACATGATTTTATAAGGGAAATAAAACAGATTGCTGTTCGTATTTCTGTATGCAAATGAATGAAGGTTGCTTATTAAGTAATTATGGTGCCAATAAACACAACTAAAAAAACAGTTAAACGTTAATTGTTAAATTAAAATTGCATGATTCTATTGTGTATTTGATTATTAAGAAACTAACTTTTGCCTAAGAGTTCACTTGTTCCCCATAGGTTGTGGAAAAAAAATTAGCATCTATGAAATAAAAAAATCTTCTAAACATGAAGTTTTTATTTCCAAAGTTTTATAGATATTACTACTTTTATACTATTGTGTAAGGAATATCTGTAAACAATTGAATTGCTTTTCGACGAGTGAGTGAGGTTACCGGAGGCCCTAACACTTCCCTCCACCTCCTCTCCCCCTCTTCCACCCTTCCCCCACTCTCACCTTAAAGGCCGGCAACGCACTTGTGACTTAGCAGGTGCCCATGGGCGGCGGTAGTCATTTACCATCAGGTGACAGGTCTGCTCGTTTGCCCCCTATAATATAAAAAAAAAAGTCTCGGGTGGGGAAACGGGACTGAGACTCCTCCTGAGACTGAGATGAATAACTCGAAAGGCCGGGGTCGCATACCCGTATGACCGTCCTGTGATTGGAGAGGCCACTAGGACAAAGATGTCTCTGTCCTAGTGGTATGTTTCCTAGTGTGGCCCGTTGGTGTCAACTGGCCACACTACAAAACCATAGTTTGATATTTGACGGACTCACGTGACGCGGTGCTAGTGCATTCCACTGCAACGCCAGAAGTCGTTGGATTGAAAAAAAAAATTGCTTATACGGATGGATTGGGGAGTGTATGCGGGCTCAAACAAGTTAGGGTCGCATACCTGTAACTCGAACTGGCTGTTGCCGGAAAATCCGAGCTCTCTAACAAAAAAACTGATATTCAGTCATTTATACCCGGTTCCTATAATCAAGAAACGTTCGTTTTGCTTACGGGACGATAAAATTGCGTTGAATTTTCCACGAAAATTTTACCATCCGTAAGCAAAACGAATCGTTTCTTGATTAATCTGGCAAGATCATTAAATCGGTTGTCTCAATTTATGAGGGTATATCGGGATCATTTATTTTATTTTTATTTAGTGGGATCTCCAACAAGGAATACACCTTACATGCTATATTAAATTTACAAAAACAATGAGTTAATGTGCTTCCGTAATTACAGGAGACCACATCATACCAAAAATTATACAACATCCTGAAGGTTTCTTTTTTTACAATAAATGCTTAAAATAATTAATAAATAAAGTAACAAACATTAGTCGGTAGTATATAGCCGACTAAAATTGAGAATTAAAATTAAAAACTAAATTACAAGTTGAATGCATAGAAGTAAAACATCTACTCTTACATACCAGTGAGCTGCACGCGGATTAGGTTTATTAATAGTATTCTGTGAATAACATAAAGAACAATTTTAAATACACAGACAAGACTTGTGCTGATCTATAATAGTAAAAAACACCATCACGCTATAGGATGGTATTTAAATAAGGTTGCATAAATTAAGTGCCTATTACATTTGCGATGGAACAACTTTGTTGTGATTAACACAACCGTGATAAAATAGTTTGATTGCACATTTACCTCAATTATGCAAAATGTTCCGTTATAGCAACGTACATTGTTACAGCAATAAAATACAATTTTATTAGCAAAGTAGCAGTAGTAGTAAAACAAATCCTATGTCTTGGTGTATAACAGTAGAAAACAGTGTAAGGTAGTTATCAATTATCACGCTCACATTCTTACGGCCAGGATGCAATTAACTTTTTTCGTCAGGCATCAAGCATAATATTAATATATACATATGTTAACTATTGGTTCAATAGTGATAGACGAATAGTAACCAGCAGGTAGACAGGAGATACTAATCCTATCATTAAAGATTACGATCACTGTTGGATCAATTGTCCATAATTACAGAGAAATCTTCATTTAAAAATATTGAGATTTTTATTGTTATCTTTAATTATGCGAGTGGGTGCAGAAATAGTACCTTACTGTTAGAAGTTGTTGAACTGATTATGTTATTACATAGTAGCATTGGGGGATAAGTGTAATTAAAATTGGTTTCAAAACAGTAATCTTAAAATCCTTTATCTTTTTATCTTCGTAAAATCAGTAAAGTTGATAATAACTAATAAAGTAAAAATGTCTTTAATTTTTTTTTTTACAATTATTTCAATAGTAGCCAATATTTTAGATCCAAATTTTCTAGATGTCATTATTTGTACTCCGAACATCCTCAAAAAATTTGACTGACAGAAGCAATTCACTTCAACGTAGCCAGCACATTCACATTCTTAATTGACTGATTGGCCTAGTGGTTAATGTTGGTCTAGTGGTTAGTGATCCTGACTGCTGAGCCAGAGGTAATGGGTTCAATCCCTACCTCGGACAAATAATTGCGTGGCGGAGATGTATGATGAATGATGTATGAATGTATTTAGAAATATATACGTACCTACGTTTATTAACAGTCAGGTGTAAGAGGTGTCAAGTTATTAAAATAAATAACATTAAAATATATTGGATATTGCTTTTAGGTTATGTTTATTGTAGTAAACACTAAACATGACGTGTCTTTTATAAATCATAAATGCCTTTTGATGCTCTAAAGTAAATTACTAATATATTCTAACATTAACTGCTTTTTATTATAAGTCAAACAAAATGTTGCAATAGAAGAAAACTCTGAATAAAAAGGTCTATCCACTCCTCACCACTCCACTCAAATCCTCGAAGCAAAACC
The DNA here is from genome assembly GCA_963859945.1 of Euplagia quadripunctaria. Taxonomy (NCBI): domain Eukaryota; kingdom Metazoa; phylum Arthropoda; class Insecta; order Lepidoptera; family Erebidae; genus Euplagia; species Euplagia quadripunctaria. The sequence continues at coordinate 11,394,107 of OY982578.1, read as the reverse complement.
AACGGGGGTTTATTTTCCACAAATTATTCCACTCTAATCCACTGGTGGATTTGCTTCTACTTTTTTCCACCATATACCACTGTGTTAATTTGTGGATTCGTTTCTACTCGTTATTCTACCATACACCACTGTGTTGATTTGTGGATTTATCGCTTTAATAGAAAATCCACCACATACCAATTCATTCATTTGTTAAACATTCTAAAATGGGTAACGACAACGACGGAAATTGTTTTAAGATTATCAGACTAGAAGCAAATACTTAGCAGAAATGTAATGTAGACAATGTGAGCTAATATGTTTTTTTATTTACCGTGTTTAATGTTTTCTTTTCTTTTTTTCCATTATTTTTAAACTGATTAGATAGATAGATATATACATAGATAGATAAAAGTCTTTATTCATGAACCATTTCATTAGATAACATGTTGCTCCACAAAACCGAATAATCGGTTTGTCTGTGGAAGTACATTGCACTCGGATAGTTTTACATAATAGGTAGGTAGGTACATCTTTGCATCTTATTTATTGTGTGGCTAGTATTACACTTTATAATATTTGACTATTTTTAAGTCAGTTAGAAATATAGATCATAAAAATTTACTGTATATCTATTCATACATAGGATGCACTAAAAGTATCGGGAATGGAATATTTCCACTATTCCTTTCATATTAAAATCTTTTTAATTGAAAACTCCTTGGTTTTAAAAATCGAATACCATTAATTTATTTAAAAAAAGATTCTCGGTCTTCTCAAACGTGTTTAGTCGTTGAGAAAATGGAATTGACTCGAGAAAATTCAAGGGCGATGATTTATTATGACTTTCGAAGCGGTTTAACACAAAAATAGTGTGTTGACCGGATGCTTTCTGCATTTGGTGATGAAGCCCCATCCAAAACCACAATTTATCGCTGGTTTGCTGAATTTCAACGTGGAAGTGTCAAGCTCAGTGATGATCCAAGTCAAGGTCGTCCAAAAACTGCAGTCACCCAAGAAAACGTTGATGCTGTGCGTAAGCTGATTGAGGAAGATCGACATGTGACATACCGCGAAATTCAGGCAAATGTAGACATTGCCATGAGTCAAATACAAATAATCTTGCATGAACAATTAGGTGTAAAAAAGTTGTTTTCCCGATGGATACCGCATTTGCTCTGTGAAGAGCAAAAAGCGGCTCGCGTTACTTGGTGCGTCAGAACTCTCGAAAGATTCCACGCAGGATCCTCAAATGCTGTATACAACATTGTATCAGGTGACGAATCCTGGACATACGCGTACGAACCCGAAACAAAAAACCAGTCACGAGTTTGGGTGTTCGAAAATGAGTTAAAGCCAACTAAAATTGTTCGTTCACGGAGTGTTCCAAAAAAGTGGTGGCCACGTTTGTCTCCAAAACCGGCCATGTTGCAACTATTCCTCTTGAGTGGTATGCTAGCATTTGTTTGCCACAGGTCGTTTCCGAACTCCGTAAAGAGAACTGCAACCGCCGCATCATCCTCCATCACGACAATGCGAGTTCTCACACCGCGCACAGAACAAAAGAGTTTTTAGAGCAAGAAAACATAGAATTATTAGACCATCCGCCGTACAGTCCCGACCTAGTCCCTAATGATTTCTATACTTTCCCTAAAATAAAGAATAAATTGCGTGGTCAGAGATTTTCATCACCTGAAGAAGCTGTGGACGCCTTCAAAACGGCCATTTTGGAGACCCCAACTTCCGAATGGAATGGTTGCTTCAATGATTGGTTCCATCGTATGGAAAATGTGTCAAATTTCGCGGCGAATACTTCGAAAAGCAATAAATACATTTTTAAATAGTAATGTTGTGTCACTTCCTTGATTCCCGAAATTTTCAGTGTAGCCCTCGTAATATTAATTTTTTAAAGAAAGTTAAACAAATATCAAGCTACAAAATGTTATCAAGTTAGTTGTATGTATTTATATGTAGTAACTGTTTTTCAGTTTCCCCATTTCCATTGTTTTCTTGTTTTTTTTTTTTTTTAATGTGATTAACATAATAGCGCACAACCAAACAGTGGCGTACGGCGTAATACATTTCACATAAATATTGTGAAACTACTTTGTGATTGAAAAAAGTGATTGTGAGTTTGTTTACCCAACTTCTTCCTACCTTCCTTACCTATTTGGAACACGGTATTATTTACTATTTATTGTTATAATAATTTTACATTTGAAACCTACAATTGCGGTAACATTGTAATAATTAGTATAATTTTTAGTTTTAAAGAAAAAGACGATTGCAAACAATAATTGCTAAACTATTTAAACAAATAAAAATGATCAATTATGACTATGACCGTTTCCTTTCGGAAATAGAATTTGCAAATGCAATTTCATGTTCAGAGTCGCTGAAAATGTTACTGTTAGGGAAATTGTGACTGAAAATGCTCATTCAAGTTTGAGAGAGATAGCCGCTGAACTTTCTGTGTCTCACGAATCGATTCGTAACATTTTAAACGATACGACTAATTCCGAAAGTTCTGAATTTTCTTCAAAAACTCAATCGCGTCACTGAAGACATGCTAGAACCAGTCAATTCCGACCCTACATCCGTAAAACGCATTGTTACTGGTGAAGAGGCATGGGTTGACAAATTTCACGTACAAACTAGTAAACAAGCTTCGGAATGGCCACTTCTAACTGAATCGAAACCGAAAAAACCACGACAAATTCGATCAAAATCAAGGTCATGTTGACTGTTTTCTTTGACTATCGAGGTGTTATGCACTCGAAATTCTTGCCAGAAGGTTAGAATAAAGAATATTATTTGAGAATTATGCAGCTTTTGAGAGAGCATATCGTCGATTTTTTTTTTGTAATCATCGTATTTGGAAGAGAAATAATACATACAGTATAATATTGAGTTAACTGACAATCTGGGCTCTCAAGATACTAAATAATTTACTGCTAACGAGTTTTTGATTAATAAAATTAGCAGTAATAAACTGTGAAAATCATAATGACAATACGATGTGAGGACAAAGAAACTTAAAATAGCTTTTGTTAGAATTTTCTCGCGGTTTCACTTGTCTTGTGCCATTTCATGTGTCCTTTTCAATGACTTAAACGTATTGTAACTGGCACACCTATGCACTTGACATGACTATCGTAGTCGTCTGCGTTAAATCGTACAACCAATCTTAAGTCACTTATCTATGCATCAAAGTAATTATGTATACACAAAGCAACTACATACTATCAAGTTAAATCTGTAAATAATAATACTTAACGGATTCGCCTAAATTAAAACATAATTCTTTAAAATCTTGTAAATAAAAATCTGACAACGGTAGTAAATCTGTTTTTCCCATAAACAGTTTTTTAAGAAGCCCTTCATTAGAGGATATAAAAAAGGATATAAGATCGTCATATCATTAAACCACATATTGACAGAGCTCTCAATACCGCATGTAGTCAAAATCAATATTTACATCTCACTCTGAATTAGGTAACTAAAAGCGGTTATTGCACTGTTCCACTGTGTTACGCAATATTCAATTAAAAAAACTACACATCGTAACAGCATGCAATGTTAGTTACATCAAAAACACGTCGGCTAGATAAGACGAAACGAACAAGAGCGCAGAATATGTATAACGAAATGAATTGCACGTCTTCGCCTGTGAATTGTGTCCCATCTCTATTGTTGTATAGATTCGACAATTAATTTCATATTAAATATTTTATTAAGTGCTAATACGCAATTAACGTTAGTTTGTTGTAGTAATATTGCTAATGTCCTGATTTGTTTATATAAAGAAGCTTTTTACTGTCGCTATAGCTACATCCATTTTTTATTTATTTTATTATAAGTTTATAGGTGTAACTGATAGCTTCCTAATTTAGATATTTTTCTCTAATATATATAAAATTCTATGTCGTTGTCGAACCAGTAAAATTTTTAGTTGAAAATTCATAATTTGTATCGTAATCGTAAAGTGACTTGTTTAGTATTACTAAAAGAAAGCCCATTGCACAACTCAAAGCGGCTGCAATGACAACCATTTTACAGTAACAACTTTATGATATTAACGCATTGTATAATTTTACAGTCAGCACTTTTTAAACTTAAGTAATTAAGTTTTGAAGCGAAATGACAAGTTGTCAAGTCAAAGTGAAAATTTTACTTTCTCCCAACGATAACTGTGAAAACAGAGTTTACTAACTGAGTTCTTCACTAAGGTTATATTTCAATATAAGCATAAAAGAAAATCTTCATATTAACTTCGCCCCAAGTAGGTATAACTACATTATAAAAACGCTGCATTTATTTGCTTTCTTTGGCATGAAAATGGTCGCTTATTATTCACCACAACGCCACTGAGGTACAATTCAATGAGAAAGTAACAACAAATGTAAACTTGAGAAAAGATTCAACTAAAACCAGTCGCGTATGACAATAAACCTATCACAATGACTATATAATTTACATAGAACAGTAAAAAGAAATTAAACTCCCACTATTCAATACATTTACAGCACAGCACAATTACAGCATAAATACAAAAGGCATTTTATTAGATTATAAAAGTTAGATAAACCTTTTAATTTTAATACCTGCATTATTTAATTTTTATTACTATCTGCAAAAGATCACACGCAAAATTTAACAAAAAAAGTCACTTATCTATTATCAGTCGTGTTAGAGACAAAGTGTTCCTTAGAAAAATTGTATTTACAAATTTTATTTTTAGGATAAGCTTTCGACGCAATAACATACCTAAGCCTTGTAATAACAAAAATTATAACGGTTAGAGGCAAGAATTTTGTAACTTATACGCTTTCAAACTGTATTTCAAGCCAGTAGCTGGTTACTTGGGGAACAATTGCTAAGTCTTAGCAAAAGAATAGGTATTTTTCGACGTGTTTTGAATGTTGTTTACAGAACGCCAAAAATATACTTTTCAGCTTTTAAACCCATCCATTACATTTAAGTGTAGGTGTAATTAAAGCTGACATAACTATTCGTAATTCTGTTGTTTACCTTTTTACTACAGACAATCTTTTGACAATTGGTTTTAACTATAGTTTTTCTATAGTTATATAATGCACAGTTATAAAACGAAAGCTGAGTGGTCAAAGGAAAACTATTAGCATATAATCGTACATGTACGTCAGAAAGTACGTCAATCAAATAAAAACAATGCAATGTTAAGATTCAAGACCTATCCCAAACGAAGTTTAAGCATGTTTATAATATTGTGAGAATACAAGTTTTTCTTCAAGAATGTTCGACATGATAATAAGGACCTAGCGTGCGAACATTTTCCGTATCAAGATGTTTCTACGTCGCTATCGCCATTGTATGCAGTATTTAATCCCAATTGTGTTGATGTTGACTACACTGAGCTTACTTATATAAACGCACCACCCATTTACATGACGGACAAAAAGTCAATTTGCATATTTTATAAAAACGACTAGAGGTTTGATGACAACTGCAGATATGATAATCCTTAATGGGCTTCTCAGGTGGAATTCACAATAGGATTGAATTTTATGGTGATTACTTTATTCCTACAGTTTTAATAAATGTAATGTATAAATGCATTTATATGCAGAGGTGTATTTCGTTACTTGTTTTCCAGAGCATCAACTGCCTTTCTATCTGCTCAATATTACTACATCTTTACATTTACGAAATCATTTTGGCAAAAGAGTTCACGTGTGGTTTGTGGAATATCAATCATTCGTGAGTTGATGTTTAATAGTACAAAGTCCAAAATAACATACAAAATTTAAATGATATTACCACACAATTTATGACACAGGTGACGGTCATTATGCTTTACGTAACCCTATAAAAATATAACAAGTCATTATACAAACCAACTATAAAAAATACAGGCATATTTCAATTAATGTTTATTATATTACATGACCGAGCAATGTTTTGTTCAATTACTACAGGATGTCATTATAGCAATCATAATCGTGTTATTTATTAAGAAGAAAAATGTGTTGAATAAAATATGCGTCATTTTTCTGATCATGTATCTATCTAAGTAAAAGACGGTGGTATTTCTAAAGTTTGATAACGCTTTTACTCTTTCCAAACAAACTACTAATTACTCCTTTTTTATAAGTAGTAGTTATACCTATGAGAGAAGAGTTTTGTTTCTCTTCGACTAGCGGTGGGTGGTCCCCTTAGGTTTCCCAAGTATACTTTGTAGTGCCCATAGTCCAGATAGATGTTTTACAGATAATTTTGTCTGGTTCACCTAGCCAGGATCATCAAGGGAGAAAATGCACGCTTTTGTTTTTCGGATTAATAATATAAAGGTAAAAAAGAGTTTTCTTGAATATTTCAGCAAATACAAAAAAAAATATCTCTTATCAAGCACTTAATCGCAGCATAACTAGCAGAAAATTTTCACGCTATGACGTACTAGGCTATAACATAGGCTAATCGGTTGAGGTTCCCTTTTATTAAATTTTAATGTTAAACACTCGAATCTGGAAAAAGATTGATGAACAGAGTAACCAATTGTGTTGTAGACCATTTATATGTTCTGCCTCTAAAACATACAAAGTCCAAAATAACATACAAAATTTAAATGACAATCTAGTCCACCTCGAAAGATAAACACCACCTTAAAAGTTGGAACAGATGTCAAGTGGAATTGGCTTTTCCGATTAAATGAAACCTATTTAAAACCTGCTTGCTGCCAAAATATATACTTAATGTCAAATTATATTTAATGTTTAAAACAATAATTAGCCAAATCTAAACGGCTGTGTTGGAATGCCGCCTCATAATTCATACTTGAATGTCCAAATTTATAGTGCCAAATAGGGAGAGATGAAACAATAAATGTTGCTGGTTTCCCATCGAGTTTCGCAGCAAATGACTTACATGGTAGAATTCATTACTCTAGCTTGATTATAGTAATTTGTCTACAAAATCTAAGGAAATGTGTTCCTTAGATTCCGTAGACAAATTACTATATTCAGAAGTTTTTCGTATACGTAGGTATTTGATTTATTTTAATCCTTGATGTAACAATAGTTTTATTAGACAGTAAAAAGTGACGGTCAACAGATAAATCCCACTAATATTATAAATGTGAAAGTTTGGATGGATGGATGTTTGTTACTCTTTCACGCAAAAACCACTGAACCGATTGCGATGAAACTTGATATGTCGATAGCTGACAGAGACCTGGATTAACGATTAACCTTTTTATCCAGATATTCCCCCGGGATCGGGACTTACGCGGGTGAAACCGTGGGGCGCTGCTAGTCCTAAATAATATTTGATGTGTGAAAAGGAGCTTAGTTTGTTGATTTACCACGCTTTCACGCGTTAATTTCTCAACCGCTCATTATAAAATTACAGAAAAGGACATAGGGTCATTTCATCCTGAAGTAAACCTGAATTGGTTGATAAAATCTAGTTTGACGCGAGCGAAAGCGAAGAATAATCAGAATATACTATATAACAGTTCTGTATCCCTGATAATAAATAATGCATGATTTGGATATTGAGAGAGAGATTATAAGTTGATAATAAGTTAAATTTAAGAAAACTACATACGTACAATTTTACATAATTTATGTACTCTTGAATCAGAGATCACATGGTGAGCGTATTTCCTGAAAAATAATACAATAAAATAAATTCTAATTAGATATAGCCTCAGATTGGTTTATGCTAAGATAGAGTATCAAGTAATATCCGCATATAACCGCAACAACAAGTTATAAGTATTTTCCACGAGACGACACTGTTGTTTTCTACGACGGTTATAGCGGCAAAAACTTTTTTTAATTACCAAGTTGTAACATTACCTGCCGTGCGCCGATACGGATGTATGGCCAGGCCAGGTCCACTCTGCAGTGTAGGTATAAAGCTATAAGTACATGGCGGGGGCAAAATTACTATCGAGTTATTTACTAGGTTTATTTGTGCAAAAAAAATAGAGTAATAGGCACATAACTTACTGGTTCTTAAATATTCAGATTAATTTCTTTTTTTCTTTCTTTTTTTTCTTTTTCTTTCTTTATTATTAAAAAGACAACCCTAACGTCGTCAAAACAGATAAGAGTTAGTGATAGAAAGAGAGGCTTCTAGCTGAATATAACTATAGGTAATTAGTAGTAATTAGCGCTATGCGACCTGAATTTCGACTTTATTGTGTAGAAACAAGAGTCGCTATTTATTTTAACGATTTGGCGGAGAGGGCCTTCTGTACCTATACTATTATGTATTCTGTGGTATGGCGGATGCTGCGGTAGTCTTACATGCAGATTCGGTGACGAGGTATATTTGCGATTATCGAAACACACACACATACACGTTACGATAGAAAGTTTTCGCCGTTGTAGCTGTCTTATCTGAATGTGTAAAAGATAATATGACAGAAGTCATATGATGGCAGAATAGATTTTAGTCCTTACTTAAACATCTTACATTTCTATAAATAAAGTTACTCAGTCACAGATGCAATAAATTAAAATGAATCAAAAAAATTAATACCTACAGTTATTATTAGATAACTATGCCATTAGCAGGTACAAGTAACCTGGTATGTTCGTTTAGGGAAAACCTGATAAATACCAACAATCACCGTTTTACATAAACTCATTAAATAAAGAAAAATATTTTCATATAAGTGGAAATAAGAAGAATACCATTTGTATTCAAAGTCAAAAAAAAGCATGTATGTAGGTATCGTTCGGTTTTCCCCAATATTCAAATTAATTCTAAAAACCGTTCTTCTATTGTTTGGTGTGAAAAAATCAATTTATGAAGCTATAACGATATTGCTCAACACTAGAAAAGAGCAAGAATAGAATAATAGATTCAAGATTATGATAATTGTCAATTTATGAGTTCCTCGATCGCGTACTACCTACCGGCGACTGCATGGACAGATCAAAATATTTACTGCTTTTGACACCATTGGGCCTTTTTATTCACTCGATGTTTTGAGCGACCACGATGAGATCACGATCGGTGGAATTCGATCGATACGTCGTATAAACAAAAACATATCAAACCTTATAGTGTTATTACGATTAAGTCTCGATTAACACATCTCATAAAATACAAATTAGTTATTATAATTATTGACAATAATAAAATAAATTACTAAACACACAATTATAACTATAAATACATATCCATGACACATTGGCAATATTGCAACACCTTTGAAATATCATATTCAAAGGCGTAAGTTTTTAAATTGATTATTTCGAGGATACGATAAGGTCATGGTTTTTGATTGTTTTCTTTTAAATCTCTCAAAATGATTATTAGAAGGCAGAATGTGGTAGAAAATTGCACAAAGAGTATTAAAAATTGAAGTCATATTAGATTTAGGTGCAAGCTCAGACTGTTTTTTGCGGTATTTCCAGATGTGTGATTATAAATAACTGGCACTAATGTAACGCATCACGACCTTGCAAGGTCGCCAGTCTATGCGCAGCGAAGCGATGATTTCTTATTAATAAGATAAGTTGGGATAGAATAATATACAAACTTAAGCGCATTTACTTTAGCGGAGTGAATTATTGTCATAAAAAAAAACATATTTCTGAATAATGCAAACATTTTTAAGTTATATTTGAGTAAACATTAGAAAAGACACAGAGCGGATTATCCAAAAACACTTTTAACTATAAGTCGTTATAAATGTTTTTAGATAATCCGCTCTGTGGGGTGAGCCCGACCTGTATAAGGAAATGTATTCAAACTCATCGCTTTTATGGTGGTGCACAGTTACGTCAGTTCGGGCACACCCGGTAGTGTTGCTTAATACCGAAATTAATAATCAACTTAATACAATGCTTGTTATATTTCTCAAGTAATATCCGAGTTAATGAAGTTATAATGACTAGATAAGTGGTAAACTATGGCAAACCCGGTAGTTTATTTAATTGGATTAGATCGGAAAAGAATCAAGTAATAAAGTTAATCCATGTAGGTGTAATACCCATTTAGAACTGAGCAGAATTTAAGAACATCGTTAGTTTTGATTCATTCTCGCTATATTATAAACTGACGAAAAATTGTGAACTGTAACCAAACATTTGCAATTTAAGGTATTATTTGTCCATAGTGTATAATTAATCCATCAATGTTAAATCGTCAAATGGCTGCAGGGTTCATAATCTGTCATGTTTTATCACCCGTAAATGTTTTAACCGTCCCTGATTGGTCCTGTTTGGCGGTAGCTCGTTCTATATCGACAAAGTAAGGTAACAAACATAGGAATCTTTGTATAGGTAACAAAATCAAAATAAAGAAATCGGAAACTACTAGACTAACGTTCAACTTGACGATTTGACATTAATAGATTAAATACCATCGAGAAATAATAAGTTATATTGTAAACGGTTATTGCAGTTCACAAGTTTTAGTCAGTTCATTTATTTTAACGATGTTCACAATCATACGGTGACATATATATTTTTTCTGAAATATCTAACTAAATATATCAATCTGTCTATCGCTACCTTAAGATTCACATACCAAATGTGTTTTCTTACCAAACTATTTACTATTTGGTGAGTATTAGATACGCGGTTGTTGTGTTTAAGTATCTTTCTAGATACTAGTCTACATTAAAATATATTTTTACACATTACATTTTTTAATGCGAAGTATATTGCCTATTATCTTCACCCAGACTCGTAATATTTTTAAAACAGACAGAGAAAAGCCGAAACAAAGACTCACCGAACGTGGAAAAGAAGACAATTTTTCAAACCTTGCAGGAAACGATCCCGTGTTGGTGTTTTGCCTTCAGGCAGATAGTTTGGCAACATCCGCACATCTATTAAAACAATAATTCTTTTTAACTTCTCTTATTATTTTAAAATTGCTTACATATTCGTTTTACTTGTGCAGTCTTCATTCAAATAACATAATTTGAACTTTAAAAATAAAAACTGTAATTGAGTTTGAGTGAATATTGCTTAATGTAATATTTAGTATTATTGGTTTGACGCTCATCAACTCCACAACTACATGCAATATTTGGCTGCAACCTTTCATAAAAGCAACAGAACCCTACGAAGTCGTGAACATACATTCTCTATATAGCAATAACATATTTATCATTACCGTAGAACAAAGACTAAATCGTGTTTTAGTATAAGAGGCGGTAAGAGGCAGGCAGCGTGCCCCGCCCTATATTCCATGCATGTAAAATGTGAGGAAAATATCGTGCTAGTATTTCTTTATTTCTACGAAACAAAGAGACGCCAACATATTACAATGATATCTTTATAATAATAATAATACCTTTTATTTGCTGAAGCCGAAGATGAACGCTGTGAATCCACACGTAAGTGCAAGGTGCTTGTGCAGGACAAAACAAAAACCAAGCAAGACACAATGAAACAGCAAGGAAAGAACATAAGGAAGTTTTAGGAATGCGGGTCCAAGAAGCGAGGCGAACGGAAAGTAAATAAAAAAAATTATACACATTTAAAATAATAATACATAATATTACTGTTGTTATAAAATCGTTACAAGGGTACAAAAATATTAAGTTATTAATATTATTACATATATTTATAATTACCACACACGTACATACGTACATATATTTATATATATTTTGGTAGCTTCTATCTATATTGTTAATTTTTTTAAATAATTTATTAGATTAATAACCTCGATTTTATAATAATTTTTACGACACTTGCCATATCATTAATAGCACTTGATATTGTATTAACTGGATATCTCAATAAATAAATTACAATAATTATTATAAAATACAATTATATGCTGTGGAGTTTAGATAGACTATGAATATAATATAAATCTTAGTATAAACGGAATGGAATTAACAATGAATGTATAAGTATTTTCTTTCTTGCATGCCTTGAGGTAAAATATGGCTGAACACTGTTCTCTATTCGACACCGTATTGTATATATATATCCATATTTGCAAAATAAATTTATCTTTTATCTTTAACATATTTATTTAAAGCTTGTACACGAATTAGCAATGTTTCATGCGGTAATGAAGGTAAAGATCCACCTGTCTGATACTACATAAAAATCAAATTTATATTGCACAGGTTATACCTACGTTTGTAAAGTATATACAAAAGCTAGATGTATATTCATTTCGCAAAAATATAATAACCTAAAGTTTGTAATTCTTTTAATATAATCTTTACATCAATCCGATTTCTTGGATTAGTACATAACTGTAAACAAATATGCCTAGAAACAAAATCAAATTGAATAGACAAATCTTTGAACGGTACCTAAACTAAGAAAGACTCGGTAAGTATTCGCTCGAGTCAGTGGCACCCACGAGACAAAGGCCACGCTTTCATAACCTTGCCTATTACCTACCCACGGTGCGCCTATGATTCATGATTGTCTCGACTCTCAACTCATTCTCTAATGATTACTTGATACATAACAATATTCATTTCATATTTCAGTTATTTGAAATTTAATTATACGACTCAGAAACTGCGATAAGAGAGCTCTTAAGAACTATAAAAAGAGAACAACTTTGTGTATAAGATAATTACCAATATATTTGAAGTCAGTATGATGTTTGAAACTCCTTACATTGGTTTGTGTGCCATTAATAGTATGCACTGCTTACTGTATATAGAAAGTATAGAAGGAATATAAGGAGGTCAAGGTATAAAATATTTGTTTTCGTCATGAAAACCGTGATTGGATGTGAGCCCTACAGTATTGTTCATTGAAAATTAGGTAAGCTCCAAAAGGCATTGCTCGTCTGTCAATTCTGAGCACTTTTGGTGAATGTTAATCCTGAGTGTTAAGAGGAACTGCACGTAGGTAAGCTAGAAGAAAAAGGAGAACATGTCATTTGAAATGTGATGATTTGAACATGAGCTCTTGTGGTCGCTTCTGATTCCGCTCGTCCGTCATATACTTATTAATAATTTTATTATATACAAATGAGTAGTAGTTATTTTCGCCTGAATTACATTTACTTAACAATAGCATTTAACAATGTCGTCATTACTGAGAAATGAACACAGCTGTGTCAGCAACTGTACAATATAATTTATATTTTTATACATATTCTTGAAACTTCCTATATTGTACTACAATGTTTTAATGATCATCTTTAATTCTAGTAAATATTGGAATTCTAGTAAATTTTACATACACACATGTTTAATTTAATCAATGTTTAATATTTGTACTAGGAACCGGAATCAGAATAGGAGGTTTTAAATCGGAATCTGAAGCGGAGTCGAAGCCATCGTTGCAAGAGATGTGTTGGTTAGCTGATAAGGGTAACCGTAATAAAATAACACAGTAATCAGTCTCTTTAATCGGAATGTAATAATTCAAATATTAATTAAGTATGTGATATACATAATATATGTATGTGTGTAGTACTCCACGATAGATAATTTGAACATGTGTTTTTTTAGGGTTGAAGTCGAGGGCTGTTTTTTTTTTATTCAGTATCCAATTTAAATTAATTTGTCGTATTCGGTAATGTGTAAAGTGTTTAAATGAGCTGAGCTTATTATATAGTAGAGAGGTGCCCCGATTTGTACTACGCAAATCGGGGCATCTCGATTTTCAGGGGTCTTGTGACACGTCGATTTACCCTTGACGTTAATTTCTACTAAGGTTTCCTTACTCTGTAGGTCTTTGATCAATAACTTTGACAGGAAAAACGGATTCATCTGTAAGCTGTTACGATATATTTTGGAATTTTAAATTGTAGAATAACGCCCTTATTTATAAATAATTCAAATTTAGTATTGAGTTGATCACCTTTTTCGACATATGCCAGAAGAAAACTCTTAAATGTTTTTTATTCTATTGGTTAAGTCCTTGACATAGGATTATCGTATTGTATCACAGTAAATTTAGTACCTATATAATTTTAACTGAACAGAAATAAACATTGCTATTATTATTATATTAGTGCAGTACTCAAAAATATCTTCAAAAAATTAAAAAACAACATACATATGTGCTACTTTTTTTAGTAATCCCGTTCGATCCAACAGTGTCGATGTTAGAGTTATGAGAGCTGTACTTTAGTAAAGTATTTTCATCTCGCCTGTCTTTTTGAGACGTGCCAATACAAAATATTTGATAAAGAGGTCGATGTTGTTGATTAAAGAGGATTATTTATGAGAAACAAACATTACAAAATTGATATGTACCCTTCCAGTCTACAAGTATTCACATTAGTTAAAGTGGATATCATTAAGTTCATAAGATTATCAATTCTTATTTTAAAATAATTGACTTGAAGATAAAAATCTTTTTAACAAAAAATTAAACCAACGAAAAGAACTGAAAAGCAAAAAATGAATAAACCTTTTAAGTCTAAGTATTGAGTTTATTTACATAAACTATCAAATTTTATATAAACTTATTTTGAGTCGGCGCCAAACAACAAACTGATTAATTATCTAAATTTTGTATGTACCTACATAGAAATGGACATGGCTATAGGAAGGTAATTAATCATTAAAAATTGTTAAAAAGATTTTTATTTTATGATTTTTTTTCGTCATCAGCTCAGCTACATGATGTGACGATTTCTAAACGCAAATACCTGATAAAGTAATGAACAGTAAACAGAAACACTATTCGTTCCTACAATTTTCGAGGGTTTCTCTCAATTTTATGAGGATTCCATCATTAGATCCTGACTTCCTTGACATGGGACCACCCTTGAGGTATACCCTATCTAACAGAAAAGAATAATCAAAATCGGTTAATAAATAACGGAGAGAGGGCTGAATATACATAAAAAAAATATACATACATATATACGGTCGAACTGAGAACCTCTTTTTTTTCGTCGGTTAAAAATTTGCTAATTATTTTGCTTAATGCAGAAAGAATTTTAAATGTCACACATTACTGAGGAAACTATAGGTAAATATTAAATGAACATTCTTGAAATGTGCTAAATTACAAAACAGTCTATATATATAGCCTTTTTTTTTTTTGTGCGTGTGGAAACTCCCTCGGGCCGTCACCCCACCGGGGTTTTCGGTGGGGCGGTGTGTCGGAATCGAACCGACTAAAACCACACGGTGTGCCGTACTGCGCCTTAAGTAGAAGGGATCCGGGAACAGCTTTATTAAGACATCCGGCTATATATATATAGCCTAGCCCAGCCTATATTCTTTACATCGTTTAAATAGAATATGCGACATTAACCTAACCCTGTATCACCAATATCTCATAAATAAATCTTATGATACGATATTAATGTAAATGTTTAAATGTTATATTAATGCTTAGATAACCGTTCAGAATGTTCTAAAAATGGAATTTAACGTTATGTATTTTACATAGTTACCTACTAAAAATAATTTTATTGAAGTTAAATATGTACATATATATAAGTAAATGGGTTTCTGTATTTTTCCTAGTCTGCTGAAAACTTATATAACACTACATAAAAGTAAGAATACAGACAATTGCAAGATTTTTTTTAAATTAGCGATATTTTTTACAACGCACATGAAACGAGCTGTTGCCCGCGCCTTTGTTCGCGTGGAAATTCAAATGTATCCCACGGAAACCGTACATTTTTTCGGGATAAAAAGTAGCATACTTCCTTCCCCAGGATATAACCTATCTCCTTGCCGAATTTCATTACAATCCGTTCAGCCGTTTGGTCGTGAAAAGGTAACAAACAAATAAACAGAGTTAATTTCGCAATTTATAATATTAGTATGGATAACCATAACATTCGATAAGCCTATATACATACGTGTGTATGGCATATGGCACTTAAAATGTTATTTTTAGTTAATTAGTTGCATGTCTGGATGTAATTGGAAAATACGTTTATCTAAGAGATTTCACAGCTTCGTGCGGCTAGCGAAATGAAAAAGGCCGCATAGACTGAGTTTTACTTGCTTTAACAAACTGTCATTCATTAAGAACAAATCACTATCAGATGTAATTATCACACCCAAATTTTAAATAAAATATAAATTTTTGAATATCGACACTTTTTACTTTGTTTTTTATCGCACAAAGTAAAATATTTCACATAAACAGATTTTATATATTTTTCCGAGCTTAAATAACGTCATTTAACCATTTAATATTGACATAACGATCTCTTAAAGAATGTTAAACCGGATCCAAGTAAATAACACAAGTTGATTAATAAGGAAAATATACGCATACACTCATTTCAATAATTGTCAGATATGAATTTATTTGAATAGGATTTTCCTTTATATATAATCATCACTAGGATCGCATTGATATGATTTATAATAAATTAGATTATAGTGAACTGCATTTTGAAGGCTAACTGAATGAGAATGAAAATAAATCAATCATAATAGAAACTAATACCGGTATTAATGTAAATCCTGACATTGATTCCGAAATAATGAATTAATTGTTCCATACAAGTAATTTATCAAATTCACAGCGCATAACAAGTAAAAATAAAAGGTTCACGAACCTTGAGCGTAGTTAGATTGTGTAATCGACTCGAATACGAGTGATATTGATCAGATTATCTTAAAAGATCCATTTAAAGTCAACGCACATGCTGTACGAAATAATTGTACTAAAAAACGAAATACCGTAATTTTAGTTGGGCATGTCACGTTTTTTACAATCGCCTCTTGTTTTGTGGGTCAACGACTATCGGCGCTCCGTGGTAAAGAACAACGTCACGTATGCATTTCTGGCCTATTTCTCAGGATTTTTTGCATCATACGGTTCCATCCTTATAAGGTGTGCAGTGGCCTAACATAGTTGTTACACAGCGTCTAAACTTATCAGTTCTGCTGAAAGTACATGTTGCTTTAAAATGACAGTACTGTTGTCCGTCTGTGTACCGTTAGCGGGAATGTAAAATTTAAGTAGCTGACCCATTGTAGTCGTGGCGAAGTTCATTTCTAAGCGCACGAAAGTGCCTGGCAAATTTTCGAACCCAAAGCACTCCTGCAGGCTTAGAGAAGTGGCTTTTTATTTTCTATGACGACAGTAGAATTGAGAAGTGACGTGACTAAGCGTAAAGAACTTTGAAACGGCAGGCAAGTGACACTTTTGACAAACGCTTTCGGTACGAAGCGTTAGTTACGGAGCGATCAGCTGGTAATTGATATAGTGATAATTTTTCAAATTTCTGTAAAATCGTTTGCGATTTTAGTAGGCTGCCCATAACAAGTAATTGTACTCACAATAATCTTAACACCCTAGGTATAAGAAACTCACTTTTCTAACTCTACGAAGTATTACGGGGTCAGGGTTTTAGTCCATTAACTAGGTGAGCCGATATTGGCGATTTTTTGATCTCCTTCCCGTTGACGAGATGTTGGATGTGTAGATATAGCTCGACTGCTCCCTGCTAGATTTATTACAAAAAAAAACATAATTTGCTTAATTATTTTTATTTAAGACTAGTGCACACTAGTATATAAGACATATAACGTAGTCTACAATCAGAGAAATTAAATCGAACATATAAAAATAAAATAAATTATAGGAACTTTCATACTTTTCGACTTACCCAAAAGAGAGTGATATTTTGCAGGGCTACTAGCTGCATTGTCATAATCAATCAGAATATCTGTTGACTGTTAGCATTCCTTACGTCCATGCGTCAAAGTACGCTTCGGTTTTACCGATTACCTCATCAATCAAATATGTTATAAACCTTTTAAATTCAGAATTCGCAACATGAACTTTAACGTCATTACATTGTCGTCATTGGAAATTAATTCTTTTGTTTAAACATACGTCATTACTTTGTATTTTATGGCATTGTAATTTCAACAATAAATAATTATTAACTCTTTATAGAGAAATACATTGACAATGAGCTTTTTTAGTAAGTCTTATTAATGACATAAATCGGAAAGTACACAACTCCTACGACCGCTTGACGTATCTTTCACTGCCTGCTCAAAGTCACGTATGGTTTGTGGGCTGCGATTGTACCTACTTCATTAAAATCTTTTTGATTTACCGGAAAAGGATGATCGTGCACGAAGCTTGATGCATGTTTGATTCTACAAATAATTGTTAAACTATTATATATTATACTAGAATATTAAAAATAATGAAAATATCATATTTTTTTAGATTTATATCGGATTTTTATTCCGTACAGTGGAGATCCATTTAGGAGACATATAAATTCAAAAACCTCTCTTCAGATCTCTTATCAAGTATACATTTTCGCAATTGTAATGCATAGAAAAATCTCTATCTTCACGTCCCGTTTTATTAATTTGGTGCGCTCCAACCGATTTGTTGTGTGTCAGTGTCGACAGATCCCACTTGTCATATATCACACGGCACATTGGCCGCGTGATAAATACTTGTAATAACACACCCAGTACATGTTTCACTTTTACCAACAATGTTATTCATATCAAACTCGATGGATATTTATGGCCTAAATTTGGAATAACGGTTTCTCTGCACTTAAGACAATTTGTATATTTTAAACAAACTGGTCATAACTTTAATAGTAAAGTGAAAAATGTAATTCACACTAGCAGTTTATTTAAGATATGCAATAATAATATAATGTAAATAAGATTAAAGCCAAGAAAATAATGAAACTCTGGAAAACGCGTTTGGCAAAATACAGCAAGCTGTGCAAACACGTAAACAAACAAATTGATTCAAATACAGTTTAAAAATATGAAAATTGATATTATTCAATGAAGCTAAATCGGTAAACTAAATATAAGGTTATACGAGTATACAGTTTTATTACTAATTGTAAAATAATAAATTACACTTTATTTGTAATAAACTATTTTTACCCAACTTAAGGATTACGAGTGTTTACAGAAGTACATACAATAAACGGACATAAAGTACAAACATACCTATTTTAATAATATACATTATAATATCTTCTCTTTAATTGAACCGGCAACAATGGACACAGTTGCAGTTAGAGAGTGTGACAACTCAAATCACTACGCCATACGATATTTATTTGATTTTCACTACATAATATATGTTTATTTTGTACAACAATACAAGAACAGAGCGAAATTCCACATCACTGTATACTTTTAAAGGTAAATAAAATTACCTACGATATCTATCATTTTACATACATTATAAACCAAAATACCCCACCTTTGAAAAAATTCAACAAGATACAACTCAATTGTATCACTAATAAACATTGACGTCATTGAAATAATATGTTAAATATTTCAACAACATTAGGTGTTCTCCAACATTCTGTTTACGATTTGCGATGTAAATAAAAAACAAGTCAAAAGTTACATAAGAAGTATAAACAGGCAAAAAAAATTAGAGATCAAGATCATTAGCCGGTCGAGACGTTCGAGCGTTCGTATCTATTGCCAAATCATAGTGTAGACGTGCGCGCCATGTTTGGAGAAGGCTGACCGGTGCGCAAGAGCATCCGCCGAAACGGTCAAGTTCAATGAGCGCATGACCAACACGAACTCTTGCGCATCGCTTTAACAATTTATCATAATTTCGAAACATTAAAGGAAATTAAGGTAATAATTTAAGCACGTGTACACAGTTATTGCTTTGTGTAAAGCCGACGACTTCAAGGAGTGGAAACTATTAATTTACTTCACTTTCGCTGTTCCGTGAAATATTAAATATATAAAACATTTTAACCTCGTGCTAAATCAATGCTAGTGTATCTAGTAGTACTAGCAGTACTAGTATTATTAACCAAAGATCTATAACTTACATGTTCTTTGCACTAGTGGACGCAACATCAAATCTATAAATGTTTCCTTCTGGTTTTATATGTCCAATCATTATTTAATTTATATTCCAATATAGATTGCTTATATGACTGAAATATAAATGAATTTGCAACCGCTACAGTTTTAATGTGACGCAGAATAGACGACGACACAGTGACGTTTCGATGTCTTAATAAGGTATGGTTCGGGCCATGTCATCAATAAGTGAAGTCTTGTATGATTTAACTACTGTCATCACAGTAAAGCAAATATAGTATTGACTTGTTATTTCAATTGTTATATCACACACCTAGATCTAAAGGGATCAAAAATTTAGATTTTTTTGTTATGCACACCATCGAATTCCTTATCTGAATATATCTACCAACCAATAAACTAGATTTAAAAATATCGCCACTACTCGACGCTACACGCGAAATTCACCAACACGGGCTCAACTCAAAGTAATAAAACAATTATACATACATTGTTAAGCAATAGGGAAATAATTACAAAGATCTAATTTTCAGTCCTAAAACATGATTATTCCTACAATATTTTTCTTCTAGCTGTATATAAAATTCCAAAACTCCTGCAGTGCACAGTTAGTTTTTCAACTTTTCTGAAAAAAAGTGCTTTTTTGAGTTAACTCCCTTTAGATCTAGGTGTGCGATTTGTTCGTTAGTTGGTTCTGAAATGGCAGGACACTGATACACTTAAAGACAAATTCGTTACTCTTTTTTTATGGGATAGGGGGCAATCGAGCAGACGGGTCATCTGATGATAAGCGACTACTGCCGCCCATGGGCACCTGTAACTCAAGAGTCACAAGGAGGGAAGAGGGGGAGAGAGAAGTGTTAAGGCCTCCGGTAAGCTCACTCACTCGGCGAAACACAACAGAAGGCTGTGAGGCTGTGGTATGACTCCGATCGAGCCGGCCCATACGTGCCGAAGCATGGCTCTTCCACTGTTATGTTCTAGTCACACATTCACCACAACACACATAAATCGTATTGCATAGAGATAGAGAATACTAGTAATGTGTGACCCACGTTACTAGTATTCTTTAAAAAAAAAAAGATGTGTAACTCGGGACTTAATCGTAATAATATTTATAAATTACACTCAATACACATAAATAGGTCAAGATCCTTTCATACTAGCACAATAATATTTATTTATTTATTTATTTATTTATTTATTTATTTATTTATTTATTTATTTATTTATTTATCTATTTATTTATTTATTTATTTATTTATTTATAACTTTATGCACATTTGGTACATTGGCGGACTTAATGCCTAAGACATTCTCTACCAGTCAACCATTGGGTGATACAGAGAAAAGAAGAATATATATAGCATATAACCATAAACTTAGTATACTATCGTAAGTTTACTAAATTTATGCATATAACATACTTTCATACTAGGTCATGTGGTTAGAAAGACTTTCACAAATGCTTTTTTAACTTATTCTATATTTCGGGGAGGTGCTGAATTCATAGCAATATTTATTTTTATGTAAATACATGTGTTTTATGAACCTAAAGTTGAAAAATAGCTAATGATAGTTTCTAGCGGCAAAATTTAAGTACATGGAAGAAGGTTTTGCTTTATTTAAAAGATAAATCAAGCTGTTAAGTGTCGTTTAGTTTAATAAATATCACATTAAATAACATCACAATTAGCAATTTTATGTAACAATAAGAAATAATATTATTTATGACATGATTGCGATGTTAGAAGCACGGTTTTTATCTTAATCACATCTCTACTTTTTGTTGCCAGCTATTTACTTACAAAAACTAAATTAACCATTAAAAACTCCAGAGATGAGATAAGGCATCACATCAGCGTTTAATCGCATAACAAAAACGTAATTTATGGTCGAAATTAGTGATGAAGTAATGTGTTAGAAATTCAAACTGATGGGTATGAAGATGAGACCTCGAGGTCAAGTTCAAGAGCTCCGTGCTACATTAACAACACGCTTCACTGCCCGCAGCATCCACTGACCCGACCGCGTGACCGACTTACCTACGACAGATGTTCGAAGTAGTAATTTTTCTACTTTTTGAACTTTTGTGAAAATTTACAGAAATTGTCATTAAATTCAGCCTGTGTTGTCGCCTATGTCTTAAGGAACAGGGTTAATAATTTTCTTAATTTCTTTATAATAGAAAATAGTCTGTAGTCCGAAGAAGTACAAAGAAATTGCCAAGGTTACAGGCTTCTACTTGTCATATTTAATTTCGATAGTTTAAGAAGTATGCATGTCTTTTTAGTTTATTTGTTTTTAATGTAAAGAGTAAGAGAAAGTAGATAAGAGACATATAGTGCCTAAAAATGTGTAATGGCTAACACGAAGCATCAGAAAACGTTTTGGGATAATCTATCTACTTAGAGTTTTTAAATAACTGTCTTCTGCAAAAGTAACAACCGTTATTTTTATTTTTGTCTGTCTTGTTTGTCCATTTTCAAAACGGCTAAATATTGCAAGTGTCTTCAATAATTGTATTATTACATAAGTATTTCGAGAACTATTTTATCGAAATCGGTTGAGTCTATCAGTAGTTATACCAACTAAAATTTATCAGGTCGCAAAACTTCGCGCCGCCAACTGCAACGAAGTCGCTTGCAAAAAGTATAATTATATAATTTACAATATTTACATCGTTTAATGCCGCGTTCCAATAAAAAGACACGATTCGTTTTGATTACGGACGGTAAAATTTTCATTGAAAATTCAACGAAATTTTACCGCCCGTAAGAATAACGAATCGTTTCTTGTTTATTGGAACGCGGCATAAATCAATAGGAGTAGAAGTGATTAATTGTGATCGATAGGATTTAGTTTCTTACTCAAAATCCTTTAAGCGCATGGCAAGATTTTATATACAATGTTATTTATAGTATATAAATAACATTGTATATAAAACGAAATCTCTCTTTAATAGAGAGGTTTCGTTTCGCAGAGTAATAAATGTCAGATATAGAACAATAACTTTCTTGAGTCATAATACGGCAGTTGACTATCAAGTCAGTTTATTTGAAATGGTCAAATAGTTTAGTCAATTCAGTTTATATTTATAGTATAGTAAATTTGTATGAATAAACAACTCGTGACGTCAAACTTTACTATCGTCACATCATTTACTTTAATGTTTAGTTTAATATTTTAAAAAAATCAGTTTATCTTTACTTTAGTAAAAATAAATTGTTTTGTTATAAATTTATATAAATAAACAACTCGTGACGTCAAACTTTACTATCGTCACATCATTTACTTTAATGTTTGGTTTAATAATTATATATAATAGGTAAAATAATAATAAAGTTGAAAATAATGTTTGTTATTTTTCTTTACAGTCACATAACACTTAATATCATAAGAACTGTTAAGCAATGTATTTTAATCAGCAGCAACTATTATTATTACTAAAAAGCTGGTGCAAGGAACCCACTCGGCACGAGACCTTCCTTCAAGGTAAAGATTTCAACGGGTGCTGTTTTTTAAGGCGCCAAGTCGATGCCCAATGCGCATATGCAAGACACGCCCCAGTGTGCTATAAACACTCATAATAATATGAAAATCTATGCTCATACTTCACAAAAGCTAAAAGACCTTTCAATAGTCTACAAAAGGCTGAAAGTTTCATAAACAGCGCTTTTTAGTTTTGTCTACGACATGCATAACTTTGCAAATTGGAATAGAATACAATGACTTATTGCTTAAAATAAATACATGATGTATTATAAATACGTTTATAAATATTCACAAATGAAACCCTGAACAAGCAAATGTTTTATATTGACATATACCTAATTATATAGGTGTTTCCTTACCGATTATCATCTAGGGCCTCTGAGCATTACAATCACATCCAAACTTAACTTCAGTCAACAACTCGAATCCATGGCACAGACGGCTTCCAAGAAATTGGGAGTCATTTCGAAGGTCCGGCGGTACTTCAGCTTTGGACAGCTGCTTAATCTTTATTCAGCCTAGGTTCGATCTTGCATGGAGTACTGCAGTCACCTTATTGATGGCTCAGCAATATGTCAACTTGAAGCACGGGATTTTGTCGACCGAAGAGCCCGGAAGCTTATCAACGACGATGTGCTTAATAGGGCACTGCATACTATTGAGCATCGTCGTAAAGTTGCCTGCTTATAGGTTTTCAATAGGATTCACTTTGGTGAGTGTGCGAAGGCTCTCTTCGATCTAATTGGACCCATTACTTTATCGAATTACTAGACCCAGACAAAGGTTCCAATCCTTCCATTGTCGAAACACCAAAAAGTCGAACGAAACGTTTTGACAGTTTCTTTTTGGTTCGAGTCGCCAAGCTCTGGAATGAACTGGCTGCGTCTATTTTCCCAGACAATTATAATCCTGGAACGTTCAAGAGTAGAGTGAATAGGTTTCTCTTGGATAGGCGTGTACCATCTTCGTCTTCATCATCACTTTCCATCAGGTGAGTTGGAAGACAAACGCCTATTCCATTACACAATAAAAAAAACAAATTTATGCACAACT
Source organism: Euplagia quadripunctaria (assembly GCA_963859945.1). Classification (NCBI taxonomy): domain Eukaryota; kingdom Metazoa; phylum Arthropoda; class Insecta; order Lepidoptera; family Erebidae; genus Euplagia; species Euplagia quadripunctaria. The sequence continues at coordinate 11,369,863 of OY982578.1, read as the reverse complement.
TTAGATAAACAAGTTATGATTTAATTTAAAGGTCAACTAGGATATAGGTCATCTCAACTATCATGTTGTTTTCTTGATACGAAGACATCAATCTGTATCAATAAATTTCAATTAAATAGCATTGAATAATTTCGATGTCCAATAAAAATCATTAGAATTTCCTAAAGATTTTGTTGTCAATGACTAATAATCTGGCTTCAAACTAGTTTATCGTTAAATTTATGACTAACAAGGGCGTTATAAACTTACACATAGTAATTAAAATAAATGTAATAATCGTTAGTCTATCGTTTATGTATATAAAGATATTCTTGACACACCAGGGAGTTTCGACAGAAATAGAATGAGAAAAAATAATAATATATAGCTTACAGCCACCATGTTACCCAATTTCGCAATACGCCATACCGATAAATGAAAGTTATCGTAGTTATCAGTATAAAAGAAAGAAAGAAAATACAAGATATTTTTACTGATAATCCATTGAACATTAATATCGACATGATCTAACAATTTCAAAAATTAACCTAGTACATTATATTCAGAAACATTTCTTCATATTCCTAAACCAATAATTATTTGTTATATTTGTGACTCTTGAGTTGCAGGTGCCCATGGGCCTGCGATAGTAATTTACCATCAGGTAACCCGTCTGTTCTTTTGCCCCCTATACCATAAAAAAAATATCTATAGCAATAACTTTGACATCCTACATACTATTGATTCAATAGTATTGAATCAAGGTTCCTACCCATTACGGGTGGGTCAAGGTATCACAGCTTATTGCATTTCCTTTGTGAATACCTACACCATAAATATATTTTCCTCGAAGCCTTTTAACATAAATAATGGTATCTGACTTAATAAACAATAATTGTTTTATAAATAAGGCTTATCCTTATGTGTTAAATAAGCATTGGCATAAAATCTTCTGTGCTCATTTAAGGCAAAAGTGAATGATTAACTATGATTAAACTAATATGGTGGGTAGATACAAAATAATTCTAAAAATATAGCAGCATAGTGCGATTTTTTGTTCAATTGCGACGTGTGCAAAACTATGAGCAATATATACTATACATATGGCAGCTATCCAACTACACATTTAAATAAATAAAGCACAAATGGTATGGTCACAGATAGCAAAGCCGCCAAGAGTTTCGATTTTTTTTAGAATAAACTAAAGATTACAATAATAATTAATAGTTAGAAACTGCGAACTGCCCAAGACCGGTAGTTGGCGCTCCTTGGGGGAGGTGTTCGTCCAGTAGTGACGTCCAGATAGGCTGATGATGAACAATTTCAAATATATGTCAGACTCTAAATTTTGTAGGAAACTTTGTAAATTAGCTAAGTCTTATTTTCGGAGTGGAAAACAGCAAAACCACAATAATGAATTTAACTTGAATGTTAATCGCCACCAGAAGTAGCCACTACTTTTGAGAACTTTTTCACTAATATTCCTGTATCGACTACTACATCTTTGCTTATTTTACCCAATCATAAAATTTATACATATGACCTATACATATCTAATTCCATTTAAGCCATGTATTCACTATGGGACTTGTCGGCGGAGACACATCGCCTGACTTCGTGAGACATTTTCGCTCGACATTTGCTCTGTCAATGTCAACACTACCCAGTTGTCATTGAGATGTCGCCCGAGGAATTAGTGCTGTGTTTCGCGGAACACAAAGTAACACTCGTCCTTATTAATTAAAAGCTTTCAGGCGACTGTCGAAGGACAAGAATATCGCGCGTATCGACGCTTGCAGATGATTGATTTTCGACTTGTCCCGCGACCCGTAGTTGTCGCAGGTAACGTCGGGCGACATTGCGTGCAATGTCACGCAACACATTATATATTTTGTCTCGGACGACAAGGGCGCAGGACAAATATCTCTTAGTGAAAACGGGTCTTTAAACATGCAATGTGCGTCCATCTCGCTCCTTTGTTTGATGACTCTGTGACTGAATTTTATCAAGAATAATATTTTACATAAACGTAACCGTAACGTGTTTGGCAATATTAATGCAAACAAAACGAGGAGCATCTTTAGCATGGTATTGGCTGTTGGTTTATTTGTCAACAGCTAATACCATACCAGTAAAAAAGCTACAGAAAACGGTGCAGGAACGGTACCCCAGTACTATCATTCCATGTTATATTTCCGTACATTTGATTAAATTCTACAAGCAACACTTATTATACAATAATCATTGACCTTTATTGCCTAACATTACATATTAACATGAGCTATTTTCATAACAACAACAATATGCACAATTCAGTCGTGCAGGCACGACCAAGTATTCCGCATTGCTAAGTATTTTTTTGCACATTCATTATGCTTCAATTTAAGTTCGGCAAGGAAGCTAGACTAATTTAATTCAGTTAATAAAATCGTCGTGAGGTAAACTTCTTGTCAATAGGTAGTGTTAGATAAATTATCTAAACAGAAATTAATGAGAATTACAGCGGCAATGGAAGTGAAGTATTGCAAAGTTGTGAGGTTTATTTTATTTACACAATGGTTTACCTTAAATACAGTCACTTGTAATTTCCTATGTTCAGGTGTTGTATATCCTCGAAAAGCGTAGGTGGTAGTAAATGTATAGAAATATATTTCGAGATTTACATTTCTCTTCGTCTAACCTAATACGAGGGTTTGCTTGGCTTATACCTGAATTTTAAAAGAGAAAAATGCAATAACATTTCCAAGACCTCACAATGACACGTAAACTTATAGAACGGAACCGACGAGAGAGTCCTGATAAATAATTTCAACTAATTACAAGTAAAATTTGCAGCACTTTCTTACTCCGCTTTATAAAGCAATACTGCTATAGGAGTCTTTATCGACGCAATAACATTTGACAAAATGAAGGAATTCAATTAGCTCAGCTAATGGATGCAGGCCGCTTCCAACCGGTCTTTTTGGAAGTCATTAAGGAAGGCCCAGGCCTAACAGTGGACTCGTATGGCCGAAATGATGATCATAAATTAGCGCAGTAAATCTTAGTATATGATTGAATTCTGATGTAAACCTCTATACTGACATAAATACGTATACCATATAATATACTTAATAGTATCACTAAGAGTTATTGCAACGAGGAAGTCTTATTTTTCTTATTAGAGAGATAATGTTTAAAGTTATTGTTCCATAGACATGTGTAAGAAACAGTCTTACAACCACTGATATAAAATATGAAAATCACTAACTAATAGTAACTGCCAAGTTTTTCGTACCACTATTCGCCCTCAAGTCCCCCGTTCTCAACCTATTTCTACCCTTTTATAACCCCACTATTCATTAATATTTATCAATCGACCAATTGCGACCATTGCGTTACCGGTATAACCAGTCAAAAATGTCTATTAACTTATTCTCATTAAATAGTGAACTGTGTTATCATATATTATAGTTTGTCCCTATTTTTAATAAAATAAATAAGAGTTTTTGATGTGGCGACGACACTTGCATAATTTACATATAATATAAAAATCTATGTAAAATAACAGTAAAATGTAGTCACGGTCTCATACTGCTTTGGCACGTACTCATTGGGACGAGTCACGTTCGTGAATCGCATCATTTACCGTAAACAAAAACGTACAGTTAGTATTATAATTAAGGAGGCAGTTAAGGTTATAAAATATTGAAGAACAACCAGAAGCTGAGGCCGGTATAGTCTTTGCTTCACCTCCTCTTGGTTAGGTACGTACTGCCCCTTCAACTCTTTAATGAAAGTAAAAAATTGGTCACGTTGACAATCCACTAGTAGTGGAGGTTAAATCTCTGGCCTTTTTTAATTCAGCAATTATTTTCCCGAACATATAGAGTTTTGGTTGTCATCCTGCTTTATAGAAGAAAAGAGTGACAGTAGCGTTTTACCTACCCAGTGACCTACTTAATGCATTGCAAAACAGGCATTCAATCTAACGTTCATAAATATCATCTATACTATATTCAGTTATGTCAGTTACTTGAAATTTCTAACATTGTTTGGAGCAAGTTAAACAACTAAAAATTATTATTTAAAATTTTTTTGCATGCTTATAAGAGGTTAATTATTACGTAAGCAAACTTAAAATAGGTTTAAAAAATTACTTTATTTAAAATTAGTTATGACGCTGACTGTACCTGTCTAACGTTTTGTACAACATTATAACAAGCTGCATCTACTCTATTCTTTCGTCAGCACTAGTCTGAAGGTAGGGCAGACCGTCGCTCTTGTAAGGGCGGGCGTGAGTGACAATTTAACGCAACGTGCTCCTGGCGCGCCTTCCAACCGTAGGCGCAGTAGATGTACGAGTATCTCGTGACGGTTATGTTCAGGTTTCCAAACCTTGTAATAGGAGGTGATTTACTCGAAAGATGTGCAGACGGATTAGGAGATAACTATGATTTTAGTCTATGAAATATTTAGGAAACCACCAGAATGGCTTATGCCAAATAGTTTGAAAATAATTTATTTATTTTCAAATTATTTGGCATACAAATATAAATACAATACACAAAAAAATGATAGGGATAAGTGAATAAAAACCAAATGACAGCTTTTTCTGATACCTTTATACTACTTGATTATAGAAGTAGAAGTGACTCATTTAAAGGAAAAACAATAGTACCTACTTACTAATGCAATTCAGAAGAAATCTACAAAAATTGATGTTGGTTTTGATTCATAAAATAACCATAAAAATAAGCCTTTTTGATTTGTCATATAACTGACATAACAGTAACACTAAAATAGTGTTACTTAGGAAAAATTCAAAAACTTTTTTTTTTCACAACTTCGGAAAAAATATTGCCCAATGACAATGCTGAATTCTGAAATAAGGTATTTCGTAGAAAACCTTATTTTAATAAGGAGAACTTCGTTAAATGACGACTTCAAAAGAGGCGGTGCCGAGGGATTACGATATGACTATAATTCTAGTCTCGCCGATACACTACAAACGCCGAAGTTTATAAACTGAGTTCTATTGCCGGGCTCATTATCCTAAGGGCTACAGGTACGACTCTTGACTTGCCTTGAAAGCAGGCCAGAGACGGCGACTTAGGGTTACTATGGAGTGCCTTCGTGAGAGCTGTAACTCACGACTATTTCACGCTTAAGCGACCTGGTTTTTCATAAAACGCCCAGGTTTTTACCGATTTCCAACGTTGGTTATTGGTTGGTTGGTTCCACGTTATATAAGTGTAGTTTCAGTAAAAGCACTTCACGTTTATTTAGTGTTGACTACCACACTAATGCTAACGGTAAAGTGTGATATCACACGCTTAGGTACATAAAATCAAGGTATTTCAAATGAATAAAAAAGGGGCTTTACATTAGCAAACGATGACTGCATAAAATGAACCAATTATATTTTTGTTCCTTTTATTAAGGTGATGAACTAATGATATTCGAAATCCCCAAGAACAGGAAAGGTTATTTTGCTAAGATATTCACTAGAGAGGATTCACTATTTTACACATGACTGTAACAACAAAATCGTAACTTTACATTTTCAATACGAACGTGAAATTGTTTGTCTTTCACGCCTAATTATTGAATCCATCTATCATCTCTCTAGAAATTTAGCACTAGTTAAAAATTTAAATTAAAATATAATGAATAAACACAGAGCTAATATAGCTTGTCTATTCTATTCAAATCATGTTCTACAAAACTCGATTTTTTTTAATAAATTTCCATGTGAAAATAGCTGTAGGTAAACTATAAACGAAAGCTAATAACCCGCAAGAATGCCCTAACTTACAAACAGAAACCTTAAACCTTTAATGATCGCAAAAGCGTGATCAATCCCACAGCTACACAATAAACTATGAATCAATGACTAACATAGCTATGTTCACCGGTTTAGAAACTAAAATATCAAGTTAGTTGCACAAAAGCAAGAAAACCCGTATAGATTACGGTGCATTAGCAAAACCTTAGTATTAGCGGCGTAACAACCAACGAAGGAAATGTATAGTTACTGTTAGATGGTGAAACGTTATACTGGCACCTGTAGCCTACCTAACAGGTTTGTTGGAGAAAAAACATAAACAAGAAGTTATCCAGTACTTAGTCACGAATCACGTGACGTCCTCGTAGGGCGACGTAAGAGGACTGGTCGACAATATGCATATGTACTTTCGATCTTTGCGTGAGACTTCGCAGACCCATGTAATAACAAGTTAACTGGTTAACATAGAAACAAGTTAATAAGGTGCACATTACGTTCAATCTATTACGAAGTGATCAGTTCAGTGTTAATTTTGAAATTGTTGATTTCGAAACAAGTTTTGTATTACTTTTAGATCTAACTAATACAGTGCTTTATATTACAAAATACGGACATTCGTCTATTCGATATCCGTATTTTGTAATATAAAGGACATGTAATCTGTTTTATTAAAAATTATTTTAATTTAAAAAAAAATATTAAAAATTCATTGCTTAAACTGGCGACTGCCAAAGGTCCTTTTGGAGCTCCTTATTCTTACTGCCAATGATAATGAAATAAAAAGTCGTATAAATAATAATTCTACGCTATAAATACCTCGTCTTGTAATCCGTCCAGTACTTAGTACTAACAAGCACCTACCTGTTACTCTGATTCCGTGGAACGTCAACTCTGCAAAAACCTATTTAAGGTATACCTCTGGTTTCTGTGCAGCAACATACAGAAAAAAACTGGACAAGTGCAGTCTCGACTGGCGCACCGAGGGTTCCGTAAGCAAACAAACTTGTATATAGATAATACGTCCATTTTGGGAATCAATTCTCGAAGATTTTTGCGATTTTCGTCTTTTCCGAAAGAGAAACTTTGCGGTTCTATAAAATTCATTCATTCACTCACTCTGCAGAAAAACAACAAAATAACTACTTTGCTTCTTACCAAATTTCATGATTCTAGGTCAATGGGAAGTACCCCAAAGGTTTTGATTTAACTGCGAAATGTGCAAATTTGGTCTTTTGATAGCGTTGACATAGAAGCTTGGTTTTTTACAGCTTCAAGGGACCGCAGACGTAAGTATTTGATATAAATTTCAACTCGATGCGGTCACGGGTTCTCGAAAAAAATAGTCTTGACAGACATACAGACAGATGGACAACAAAATGATCCTATAACGGTTGCTTTTTTTTCTTTTGAGGAACGGAACCCTAAAAAGATTAAGCTGTATGTTACAGTTTAAAGTTTTTGGCTTTAAAGCAATAATAGTATAATTAGAATTCATCCGGCAGTTTTCCCGTAATAAGAAACAAACTGACATGCAGTGTTCCTTATTTCTGGTAGTGGTTTTTTAACAAATGCGACAAAGTTGTTTGCCTCTACGACATTTACTATAATTATGTATTTATATTTGGTTAAAACAACGTGTTCATGCAACCGCAATTCAAATCTGTCAAATTAACGCATATCTGTGCCGAAATACTTAGGTTAACAAGTGTGAAACTTGTTTGGCACAGTAAAGCTGCGTGTCCACCGAGGCGAATGAGTCTCAGTAATAAATCACAACGTCAATTCAGACCAAAACAACTTATAAACGTACTGTGTTTAAACAGTTCTCAACACTATACATCTAATTTTAATATCAGAAAACAATAGCGAGGCTAAACCGCAGAAACCGCTACTGCTGCTGAAATATTTGACTTAAAAGTGCAAATAATGTTACAGATAAGTTTAAGAAATACCTAATTATTACTTAAACTCGTAGGTTAAAATAACAATAAATTATTTTTTTTTTTTTAAATATCGACACAACGTAACAAAAATAGTATGAACGATCATCTTGGATTTGAAATTTATCATAGTCTATTGTATTCTACTAGTCAAGCCCTTTCATTTGATACCCATATTGAGGGAGTTGTGAAAAAATATGTAATCCGCCATTTTGTGGCGGTGGCCATCTTGGAACATCAAACATAGCTAAGAACACTCCCGACTAATTCTCCTTTCAAACAAAAAAAAAAACAAAATCAAAATCGGTTCATCCGTTCGGGAGCTACGATGCCACACAGACACACAGACACGTCAAACTTATAACACCCCGTCCTTTTACGTCGGGGGTTAAAAAAAAGAAACAGCCTTCGTGAACATTATGGATCTCTCAGGTATGCACTAAGTTTCTTCAGCGTTAAAGAATGTGTGAACGTTATATGAAACATAATATAAACATCGGCAAATCTGCGTTGATTGGGACTCAAACCGAACTAATTCGCTTGAGGCTGTATTTACATGCAGTTGAACCTATTTATGCTATTATAAAGATAAAGACATTGTTTGTTTTCTTGTTTATTTGATCACTTTAGATAGACCGTTTATTGAGGAATGTTTACGCTATAAACCCATAGGAGCGGTACAGTAAACATAAAGGTCAACTATCGGTAAATACGAGGAAATGTAAGTACAATCAAAATTTAACTCGAGTGAAACCTAAGGAAACAGATAGTCAATACAAATACATAAAATTGAAGTGTGCTTGTAATGTCAAAATAATAGTTTTTTTTTTTAAGTTCATACAATTATTTGCTCGATACCTATATACACGCTAGCGAAGCCGCGCGAGAACTGCTAGTTCTTAATATAATTGTTTAATATTTAGAAAAAAGAAAGAAATATCCATTTCGGAACACCGCAGAAATTATAAAATAGTTTATACTTAGGGACTATACACTAATCTGTAACACTATCTTTTGGCTTTACAATAGTAAAGCCAAAAGGTTGCAAGTGATTTATTAATATCACTTGCGATGTTTATTAGTGACACATGAATATCACGAAAACTGTTCGAGGTTGTAATCGTTTGTGTTAGCATAATGGCTAAGGCGGCGGACTTGCGATCAAGTGGTTGCGGGTTTGAACCCCACCCAGTGCACTACCGACGTGCACCCACTCCTAACACAAGCGTTAAGCTTAGTTGGAGGGGTTAACAAGAATACTAGTAATTTGTGTACACGTCTTTAAAAAAAAACGACGGAGGTTATATTTTTTTCCCCATCCAATCATCTCCTTGGGTCTTGTGAATACACACCTTAAGAATTCTGTTATATTACTTCTAAGTGGCTGAGTTCATTAAATTGTAAACTTGTGAATAACGTAAACAAGTTTTAAATAAACATGCGAAATATCTTAACGAGTTGGCAAAATATCTTAATACTCAATGTTATTCAACATCTTTATATAGAAAAACATCAATAAATAGTGCGACGGCGCCAATTCCATGTAAATAAGAATTCCGTGTGTCATTTTAAATTAGAAGCAATCTTTCAATATGTGTTGTGTGATGTGTTAAATAGATAGAATATAAGAAGATAACTACATAGGTGGAAAACACTAAAACCCACAAGTATTATCATTTAAAAAAGTAGTAGGTTCATTTCACATACATATTATGCATTTACAACAACAATAACATTTAACATAGGTATTACTTTCGAACGAACAATATCCATATTTGTGTATAAAAATAATACCAGCCAAGTGAGAATTGAACTCGCGCGGAGAGGATTCCGTCTGATGAATATGTATCTACCATATCTAAATAGTATTATTTACTAATAATTAATTCCAAGAACAAACTTAACATTGTTTCATTTGAAAGAAGAAGAAAGAAAGAACCATTTATTGCCTCACAATACAGCCGCGCAATGCGCATACAAAATAAAATGTTACTTAAATCTAGGAACACAGTTCAACTGCAAATGTAAGTTTGTACACAATATTCAGAGATTTCCTATGTGTAGTGTGAGACCATCATAGACTTCTTATAATTAATTATTTGGCCCGGAAAAATTGACCCCGATATTTAAATAAATGAATTTAATAAAATTCATTTATTTACGTTGCACATCTGTATTTGGGTCAGAAGTCAGTCACATGCCAATAAATTCGGAGCAAACTGGCTGCGACAGACGAACGGCCAAAAGTGATCCTATAAGGGTACCGTTTTTTCATTCCAAAAGACGGAAAACTAAGAAACTGGCTAAGAGAAGAATTTTTATACAAATTAATACAGTTGAAGACTAATATGGAATATCAAGTAAGTATAAAATCAAGTGCAAAGACTTCGTAGTACTAAAACACCATAACATTGAAATGTTTAGTATCATGCGTTCTTTACTACATTACGATTAGTTATCATACGGTTGAAAGGAACTATGTGAATCAGGCAGCATTCACCTGTATATCGATTTATTATAATTTATAATCAGATATCGTTAAAGAACTTGTAGCCGGCGCCAGAAGCTATATGTGTGATTTGAATTTATATTCCTTATAACAGGACCAATGGAAGCGCCAAATTGTGACTTATGTTCAATCCAAGTAGCTATAGCCACGTTGGTCTTAAAATAAACATCTGGTATTTCGAGTCAGTTTTCAATGTGATTAGTTCTAAAGGTTTCTGTTAAAAAAGGTATCAAAATAGTTATGTACACATACTGCCATCTAGTGATTAAACTGTGTAGTGTCAATGGTCTGCCATCTTGTCTTTTTTAATAAATCATAAGTGAAGTCAGTCGACACTTGTCATTAAAGAGAATTGTTTCATTTTAGGTTATGGTCCCAGTACCACGTTTTTTTTATTCAAAAAGTCTAATTTTTTCTAGTATACTAACTACTGTAATTTTGACGGAATTAGGTGGTCGTTTTAAAATATCACTATGACTACGAACTACCTTGTCAACGTGCCTAAGTTGAAGGGCAGAGAAAATTACAGCGAATGGACTTTTGCCGCGGAGAACTTTCTGGTGCTAGAAGGAATGCTACACTGTATCAAACCAGTTGCGGGGAAAACAATGGCAGCCGAGGATGACGAAAAAACAAAAGCTAAACTCATAATGACTATCGACTCAAAGTTGTACGTGCATATCAAAAACGTGTCAACATCTCAAGACCTGTGGAATAAACTGAAGAGTTTATTTGACGATTCGGGATTTACGAGAAAAATCAGTTTATTGCGTGTTTTGACCTCGATTCGTCTAGAAAACAGTGATACAATGACATCGTACGTGACTCAAATGATTCAAACTGGACATAAATTAAGTGGAACCGGTTTTAAAATAAGTGATGAGTGGATTGGATGCCTGCTTTTAGCTGGATTGCCTGAAAAATACATGCCTATGGTCATGGCCATCGAACACTCAGGTATTAGCATTACAACGGACGCCATTAAAACAAAATTGTTAGATATGGCGGAAACGGATGTCAGCGATAAACGTGAAGTTAGTGCATTTGCAAGTTCGCAGAAGTGGCAACCTAAGAACAAAAATAAGTCTATGTCTATGGTCAGTAATGGTAAAGATGGCGGCTCGTCTGTGAAATCACACGTCAAATGTTACAAATGTAAACAATCCGGCCATTACCGGAATCAGTGTCCGAACAATGATATTAATCAGTCCAATGAAAAGAAAAATGTGAGAAGACAAACGAACGCATTTAGTGCTGTGTTTCTAAACGGAAAATTTAGTAAGCACGATTGGCATATTGATTCGGGTGCAAGTACACATCTAACTGCCAATAAAAGTTGGGTCATTAATCCGTGTTACGAACAGAAAGACGAAATAATCGTTGCAAATAATAATAAATTACAAGTTTTATGTACTGGCGATGTAAACATTGTCACGAAGACAGATGAATATGAATTTGAAGTGCCTATAAAGGGAGTACTTTGTGTTCCAGACTTGACAACAAATTTATTGTCGGTTAGCCAATTACTGAAAAATGGAAATAAGGTTATATTTACTGAGAGTGACTGCAGTATCTACAATAAGAATGGCGAGTTAGTTGCTGTGGCTTATGTTGTCAATGGAGTTTATAAGTTGAGGGTGCCTGAAAGTGCAGTGGTAGCTTCAGCTGTTTCAGGGAGTATGTGGCACCGCAGATTGGGGCACGTGAATAGCAACTACTTAAACAAAATGTCTTCAGCAGTAGAAGGTATGAACTTGGGAGAAAAAGTTGACATTGCAAAGTCATCATGCTCAGTGTGCTGTGAAGGTAAGCAGTGCAGGTTACCTTTTAATTGTATTGGCAAAAGAAGTAATGATAAACTTAAAGTGATACACACAGATATTTGCGGACCGATGGAAGTACAATCCATTGGTGGTTCGAGATATTTTTTGCTGTTTGTAGACGATTACTCAAGAATGACATTTGTATATTTCCTAAAAAACAAAAGCGAAGCTTTAGATTGTTTTAAAGATTTTAAAGCCAAGGCAGAAATTCAGACAGATAAAAGGATTCAATATATCAGAAGTGACAATGGCCTCGAATTTTGTAATAGAGAGTTTGATTTGTATTTGCAGAAGGAAGGCATTACTCATCAAAAAACTAACCCCTACAGTCCTGAACAAAATGGATTGTGTGAACGTCGTAATCGCACAATAGTAGAAAAGGCAAGGTGCTTGTTGTTTGACGCAGATTTAGCCAAAGAATTTTGGGCTGAAGCAACAAATACCGCAGTATATCTACAGAATCGAATTGTAGCATCAGGTTTGGATGGAAAAACACCGTATGAAATGTGGACAGGAACCAAACCAGATATAAGCCATTTGAGAGTTTTTGGCAGCAAGGTTATGGCTCATATTGCCAAAGAAAAAAGGCAAAAATGGGATAGGAAGTCAGAACAACACATATTAGTTGGTTATCCTGAAAACATTAAAGGATATAGAATATATAATCCTATAAATAAAAGGATAACAACAAGTAGAGATGTCATAATCATAGAGGATGAAAGAAACAATGATATTGCTGTGCCAGTGGAAGCAACTAAGCAGAATATATCAATTTCAGAAGAGCAAAGTGATATAGAGGAAGATGAAAACATCACTACATCCTTTTCCGATGAAACTTATGTTCCAAGTGAAAGTGACTCAGAAAGTAGCCAAGTTAAACCTGTTAAACTTAGACCTGTAAGAGAAAGAAAACCAGTTGAAAGGTATGGTTTTTCAAATATGTGTGTTAGTGAAGAAATGTTCAACGGAGCCAGTGACTTATCTCTAGAAGATGCGCTGAAAGGACCTGAAAGAAAAGAATGGATTGATGCTGTTAGTGAAGAAATACAGTGTTTTGAAGATAATAGTGCGTGGGAGCTAGTGGACGCTCCAGTTAATAGTAATCTAGTGAAGTGTAAGTGGGTGCTCAAAAAGAAATATGACAATGAGAACAATGTCCGCTTTCGTGCAAGGCTTGTGGCTAAGGGTTTTATGCAAAAAGAGGGTGTAGACTATATGGAAACATTTTCACCTGTGGTGCGACACACTACCCTTAGACTCTTGTTTGCATTGGCTGTTCAATTTAATCTAGAAATTACACATTTAGATATAACTACTGCTTTTCTGAATGGGGACCTTGAAGAAGTTATATATATGCAAAAACCAGATTATTTTCCTAATTGCAAAGATGATGGTAAGGTTTTACGATTAAAAAAGGCAATATATGGCCTTAAACAATCTTCAAGGGCCTGGTATAGAAAAGTTGATGATTGTCTTATTGCTATGGGTTATAAGAGATCTGAAATTGAGCCTTGTCTGTATACAAAAAATAATAATAATTGTAAAACAATTGTAACCCTGTATGTTGACGATTTCTTTGTGTTTTCCAATAATGCCTCTGAAACAGAAAATTTAAAAAATGTTTTGGCTTCACAATTTAAGCTCAAAGACTTAGGGCAAGTGAAACAGGTTCTAGGAATGAGTGTAAATGTAGATAAAGTTAATGGAGCTATCACATTGAGTCAGGAAAATTATGTAAATCAATTACTAAAAAAATTTAATATGTTAGAATGTAAAACCGCTGATACTCCATTGGAAACTAAGTTGAATTTAAATAAAACAGAAAAATGTAATGTTACATATCCTTTTCAACGACTTGTTGGATGTTTAATGTATCTGGCTGTGTTAACCAGACCAGATATAATGTTTTCTGTGGTATATTTAAGTCAGTTTAATAACTGTAATGAATCCGAACATTGGTTGTACGCTAAGAGGGTCTTAAGATATTTAAAAAAAACAAAACATTTCGGTTTAATTTACACTAAAGGTAGTAATACGAAATTAGAAGGGTTTGCTGATGCTGACTGGGCAAATAATAGTGTTGACAGAAAGTCATATACGGGCTTATGTTTCACTTTGTCTGGTAGTGCTATCTCATGGGCATCTAAGAAACAAAATACAGTTGCTCTGTCAAGCACTGAGGCCGAGTATATGAGTATCACAGAAGCATGTAAAGAAGCAATGTATTTGAGATCCTTAATTTGTGAAATAACAGGAGAATTGTATACAGTCAATGTCTTTAATGATAATCAGGGTGCTCTGAAGTTGTCTGTAAATAATTTATTTCACAACCGTACCAAGCATATTGATGTACGATATCATTTTTGTCGAGATTGTATTAGAGATAAAATTATTAAATTGCAGTATTTAGAGACAGCAAAGATGCCAGCAGATTTATTAACCAAAAGCTTGCAAAATGTAAAACATTATTATTTCTTAGAAGCTCTTGGTATTAGAAGTACTAAAAATGTATAGCTACTTTTATATGAAAATGTTATGCTACACATATTGTAATGATATTAGAATATTTGTTTATTTTGATAAGTAGGAGTGTTAAAAAAGGTATCAAAATAGTTATGTACACATACTGCCATCTAGTGATTAAACTGTGTAGTGTCAATGGTCTGCCATCTTGTCTTTTTTAATAAATCATAAGTGAAGTCAGTCGACACTTGTCATTAAAGAGAATTGTTTCATTTTAGTTTCTCTAATATTAAATGAAGTCACGTGTCACGTGAAAAATACAAGCATGCAAAAAGCAGTGTAAAAAGAAATATTAGGCAAAAAACAAAAGACATTTTTGTTTCAGATGCACAAAAACGCAGTGTAAGATAAACTTAAAGTTAAAAGCAGAAAATTATTCTGTTTAGCACCTTTCTGTAAAGATTTTAGAATATAGAATAGAATAATCTGTACTGTAACACCAACGACATATTGCTTAAAATTAATACACAAAGTGAATATGTAATAGGCGGCCTCATCGCTAAGAGCGATCTCTTACGGGCAACATTTGGATGTACAAAGTCGATAATAGATAAAATAATAATGGGTAGCTTTGGTGTGAGATAAAAGTTTGGAGAAAAAGGCATTTAAAGGTTGAGAGAAATTATAACGCCATGTTATAAAACTACGAACTTTATATACCTATAAACATAAACAGTTAAAAAAAATTGATAAGTAAAGCAGGGAAATGAATGTAAGCTTATATCAACTTTTAGTATTACTACTAATACACTGAATAAATAAACATACTTAATATATATATATATATATATATATATATATATATATATATATACTTTCATAAACAAATACATATAGATTTATTATTATATTAAATCCATTAAGTTCAGCAACAGTAGAAAAGGAAAAATTAAGCAGATACGTAATATTCTTTGACTAGTTTTTTTTTAAACTGCTAGTGACTGCGCATTGCGGACAGCCTGTACAGTAAATTACTTAATTTACTTACTTAGACTAGATCTTTTAATGCAAAGGTAAGAATTACAGAAAGTATGTACACATTGGACAAAAGGTATACTATAATAAGGTACTCCGATAGCTCCGATATAAGACGAAAGGCCATTTCTAGGTATTTCAGCATTGGTTTATTTCAATTTGTTTCCTTTTTCTCCTTTACTACAAATAGCTTAACTACATACGGAAGAAAAAACCTACATTATGTTAAACTTTAAGCACGGTACCGTAGCGTAATGGGTTATGGCATAATCTTTGCAAATGAGAAATTAGCTTAGAACACTACGTAAAGGTAGAGAGAGAAAAAAACAGCGGAGGTAATAAAGTCCCGTAAGAATAATACATCAAACATCACATTTTACACCTAAACGGTGCTAAATCAAGGCTTCACTGCTCATTCTAACATGCAAACTTACGTTTTAGAATGTTCATATAACAGTAAAATAACAATATAAGAACTCCTAGCTAAAAGATTTCTTATTTCCAATTATGTTCTCGATTGAAACAAGTATGGCTTTAAAAAAAACTAAATTATAGTCAATATATTTCTATTTGTAGACGAAGCGAATCTTGACTATAACATTTTAAGACTTATGATGGTATTATACCGCTTATTACTATTTACCTACCGTTGAATTTTCTTGAACGAACTTTTACGTAATAAAATTTTCTTATCGTATTCAGTAGATGTTATAAATCGATTGCGATTCTGTACACATAATTATACTTAATCGATTTTGTACACGAGTTTTAAATAGATAGTTCCCAAAGTCGTAACAATTTAGAAAATTCTAAAGTTAAATTTTTGTTGAGTTTTCCACGGGTTTTAGAATAGGTCGAACAAAAGTGGCGAGGTTAGCGCTTTTCATACATCAGCTATGTTGTGAGAAGGCCCGGGAAAGTGGAAAGTGGTCGGGTTATCATCCTATTGTCAGTGTCTAGGCCGCGTCATTGTCTCCGGTCTCTTCCCGTGTGAAAGCTAAGATATGCATTCAATGGAAGAGACTCCTACCAAGGTTACATAAGTTTTATATCAAAGTAGTAAGAATAGTTCTTTTTAAAAAGAAAGTAAGTGGCAATGAGTGCAGACTGACACACGACTTCGTTAAACACCTTTCTAAATAAATGCAGGTTTATGTCCACTGAAAGATTAACCTAGTAAAGCAAAGTGATTAGCTATTACACTGCAGCACCATGTGCAACACTAGTGTCATATTATCCTTAGTATATATAGTGTATTAGTACTGTATATATATATATATATATATATATAGTATTTAAGTATGGGATCATATTTTAAGTACTTCGTCGCAAACACACAGACACGCAATAATGTATTGCCAAGATTATTCTATGGATACCTATTCGTAGTCTATGATCTGTCCAGGTTGGAAACAAAAAAAAAGTTACGGTAATTTTCTCGTAAATATGATAAATGTGAGTTTAATTGTTGGTTTTAACCGACTTCATTTGCGCTGTCACACCTTAACTACTCAACGAATTATCATGAACTTTGAATTGCCAGTAGTACCGAAAAAGGACATAGGGATAAAAAAATAAGTTTAAGACAGTCATCCCAACAAAATCTATATCAACTCGATCGAAGCCGCGGTCTAAAGCTAGTATACTAAAAAAGTTCATCCACCGCTGACTACCATAGTCGTCATTAAATCCCTCATCGCAATTGCTAACGTGCCCAAACGACAAGAAGCATAAACGTTCAGGACGATTCAGGTGTTGACAGGCCAGTGCCTGCACTGTCGATGCTGTGTACATGCAAAGTTTACATTCGACCGTAACTAAGTTGGCTGACGAACAGTCATTCATCTAGGCAAGCAACATCTGTAAAAACTGGGCATTTCACTGCTACCTGTAATCATTCTCATTAATTCCAGTAGATGGGTGATAAAAAAATCTCGGCAATTATTATTAACCACACAATCAATATCAAAAGTGTTCCCCCGCGCACATTGATGGTCTAGCTAGATTAAATTAAATAGCCTTCTGTGACACGTAAAGAAAACGTCCTTCACACAGTAATCAATACTTACTGTTAAAATATTTATTAAAAAAGCATGTGTAAGAAACTTAACAGGATCAAATCTGATTTATAGAATTAAATTATGTGACATTATTTTCATATTATGCAGGATAACTACTCGATCTTGCGTTGAATAAAATACCCTATTAACATTCATTTCAATTTACCTGTTAAAGGTGCATTTGAAATATGCATATTCGGGTATTTCAGTTGTTTACTTTAAAGTAAAATATTTTAGTAAATTTAACCCTTATTATATCTAAGTAAAATTTAAGCTATCCGGTAGTTAATAGGTATGAAGTATGTAGTTATTATAGTAGTTCTTTTCTGTGACATCTGTATAGTCTGTTGCGTCGATGTCGAGCGCCACACAGACTTTTACATAACATATATAATACAGAAATTAACGTATTATAAGAGGATAAGACAGAACGATGGGACAGAATAACTAGTATTTTTTACATCAATAATCGACATTTGGTCATTTACAAAATACAGTGCATGATCAACATCAAGATATAGAGCGTCGTCATAGTTGTTTTTAAAACTCCAACTTGAAATCGAACATAGTCCGCTATCATAACCTTAATTGTTTGATTAAACTTATTATGCATTCTGATCATTTGAAGGTCATGATCCGATTTCGTCTACTATTTTTTCTGCTTGTGCGTAGGAGTTTGTTTATCCAGATTTCAAACGAGCGTTGCTTTTTAAATGGCACTTTACGACTAAGTATACATACCATTGAATATATTACCATTTTTTAACATAATCGTCGATATCTAATAAACAATATCTCCAACAAAATTGTAAACAGCATTTTAAAATGTTGGCAAGTTCAAAACTGTTGTTAATGATGCTTTTTGTCAGTTATGCTAATACGGTAGTCGCGCCGGCGAGCTAAAACTAGAAATATAACGACTTGTTTGTAATCATTACATATTAATCACGTTCGTGGCCACATAATGTCTTTTGCTAAATTCGGCACAACGTCAAAATTTATAAGGTTGGCGCCATCATCACCATTATAAAAATACCTTCTAATTTTTATCGATCAATAACGTGTTTAAATAAAAATAACACAACCAAAAAAAAACTGGTGACTACTAGATATGTACAAACATGAAACATTCTTTACTAGTATTTTGATCCAATTATATGTCTAGTCATTATTTTTCCACCACAAGGTTGCCTGAAAGAAGGCGGCCGATAAGGCCGCCCTTTGTATATATAAATTTTTGTAAACTTACTGTAAGCAATATTTACTGGTGTACATTAAAGTTTACAGCAGGAAATAAATTCAGTATTCAGGAATTAAATGGGCATACCTAGATAGGTCCCAGAGTTTACAAAAGCAGAAATTGGGCTATAAAACTTTTAGTGCATGCTTACAGACGTGTATCCCAAAAAACTGAACAGTCTCTAAAAGTACGGAACAGGTCTTGAAAATGGTGGCTATCTCTCAGTTTATATAGCGTGAGTATTATTATTCTCGTGTTATCTTGTCGAGTTTGATGGGAATTCCGTAGCGGGTCGCATGCGCATACAAAAGAGAGGAATGCGGAGATGACCGCGGCGCTTTTTTCGACGTGGCCTTTCTCATTTACATTTCAAACCGAATATTGGTCTGACTCGATCACTCGACCTTTTGATTTACGTACGATCAATGTCAATGTCATTCATCATTAACATAATGAAGACAGTAATCGCGATATATTAATTATACAGGCTTTTGCTAATGTGTGTTTAGCGCCCGACAATGATAATGATCTATTAAACTTTGTTATCTTGACCTTTTAATTAATAAGTGTGGACCAATTAGTAAATGCGTAGTTCCAAAAACATCATAAAACTTTAATTTATTAATGTAAACCGGAGATTTTATTTTGTGATGGATCTTTTTACCGGTCTGGTACATAATATCTGTCTGTCGTTTCATCACCATATCTATCATGAAAACTATCTCGTAAAAGCTACACATCTATAATGTTTGAAACTCTGACGATCCTGCTTAAAAGCAGTGCAGTTTGCTGTGATGAAAATTCGGCCAGTTCTAAAATTAAAAAGGGGTTCAAATTTTGACCCGCCTCTGTTAAAAAGTTTATTGATTGTAAATTGTAACGCCCGTCAACAGATTTCGATTATGAATTCAATGGTTTCTACGGCCATTTCACTGATGAGTAAGACATCTCGCGTGACCATAAACTTGAGTTGAGGTCAGCGGGTCGGGAGATCGCCGTCACGTTTCAATACGTTTTAACGTGGTGTGGCTTACGTAAACGATACGGTTATCAGATTTATAATGCAGACAGTCGTTGGTCAGTAACATCTGTGAGCTTGGGACACAGTTACCATAAATTCTAAGAAATAAAGAGAGAACCCAGTCAAGTGGATATTATTTACACCGATTACAGTAAATGTTTCGATCGTCTAGTCTAGATCATACTTTACTACTTCGTAAACTTCGTAGTAAAGGGATCACAGCCAATCTGTACAGCCAATCGGTGGTTCTTATCTTACGTCGAAAACAGGTGTCAAACCATTGGCTTCAATGGGTTTTCCTCTCGTGCCAGAAGTATTCCTTCTGGAATCACGCAAGGCTCTCTGCTTGGTCTTTTATTATTTAATATTTTTGTTAATGACATATCAATGTACTTCTGCTACTTTAAAGTACTTTTGTTTGCGGATGCCATGAAAATAATGTGTCAAATTAGAAACATACAAGATGCATATAATTTCCAATCTGACCTTAACTGTTTTTATAATTATTGTCTAGATAATAAATTAGATTTAAATATTCCTAAATATTACCTCTGCACCCTTACACGCAAACCGAGTCCTATTTACTTTGATTATACCTTAGCTAATACTTCCTTAACTAGTTAATACAATGAGGGATCTACGTGTGGTTTTTGACCTCAAACTAATTTCAATGACCACATTGATACTATTATCAACAAGGCTCCCAAAGCTCTGGAATTTATTCAGAGAATCTCATCCGACTTTAAATATATCAAAATAATCAAAATCCTCTATTGTGCTTTTGTTCGCAGTCACCTCGAATATTGCTCTCAGGTAAGGAGTCCAGTCTATAATATTTATATTGACACAATTGAAGTTATCGAAAGAAAATTCTTAAGATACATTCAGTTCAGATCTGGTACTTTTTTACCGAATTACTTAAGTCGATGTAGGAAATTTCAGATACTCACATTGTACGAACGTAGGTATATAGCAGATCTAGCTTTTCTGTTCAAATTAGTAAACCATTTCATAATTGTTCTGAGTTTCTTACTAAATTGGAATGTGCATATCGTGTGTACGTCTAAGGAAACCTAATCTGCTTTATATGGCAAGAACAATTTGCAATCATAGACAAAAAATATATATGATCAGAGTGTGGGGAGTCTATAACTCCCTGTGTCACGCGCATGATATTGACCTATTCTTCACCAGTATTAATAAATTAAAAACTATATTATCTAAAAATTTCTTCGAGAACATGGAACCTCAAAGATAAGCTGTTTATTTTTGTTTTTTCATTATTTTAACTATCTTCAAACTTTACCTACTGTCTAGTGACTTTGTATACTAGTATTATCTAAATTTAAATGCGAAAACTTGTAATTGGCCTTTTTACATTGTACTCGTTTGTAATCTGTATTTTAGCTGTAAGGTTTCCTGAAAATAGAAAATAAAATTAAAAAAAAACCCTTTGAATCATAAGTCATTTGTAAATAAGGTTGTATACAGAAATAATTACATCGATTACCATAAATTGCCTTATTATACTTATCGGTTGAAATTGGAAATTAAGAAAGAGCATACCTATCGATGTATACGATATATATCGATATAGGCGACACTATTAGTCATAATGTCCCTTTTGTTTGTTACATAAAATCTAGAAACCAACCAAGCAAAAGAAACTTTTGGTAGTGGTTGATACTAGCAAGTTTCAAGTTATCAATTATCTAATTAGGTACGTATATGGCTATGTTTCAACAGAATCTTGATAACCTAATCAGTACATTTCATTAGCTACATCATGCTTAATGAATTTGTAAATGAAGCCGTTTGAGTACGTATCGTATACAGCTTTTACTGTACCTATAAAATAAAAGTAAAATCAGACATAGTGGTAGAAATGATAAGTGACAGTTCAACCTTATTTAGAAGCAGTCACCAATAAAACTGGTTGAGTGATTAAACAGTTTAATGCACAGGGCGGATGCCTGGGGATTATAAAACTGATTCCTTTCCCTTCGAATGGTGTTTTCTTAGACTTTCTAGTACTAGTTACGTCCGCGGGAACCCAACTCGTCTTGCATCCGTTGCATAATACGCTCTCTATTCACAACTTACAACTGGCAAGATATAAAAACTCTTTTGTTGTTGTGCTCTCGTTTTAATATTTCCGTAATTATAAATACATAATATGTACATGTGTGTGTAGGTAAACAATGAATTGATGACTTTAAATAAGTATGAACATTTAAACAATATATTTATCTGCATAGCAACACGTTAGGTTGTTAGGAATGCGCTTGACGCTTTCACCGTAATGTCAAGGAAAACAGTGTACTAAAAATTTCATAACGCTTCCTTATTCGCGTAATACTGGCAGCTTATAGGGACTGGCGACACTATAAATTTACGCAAAATCGATGTAAAAAAAGGAGAACACTTGTAAAAAAAAGGCGCCAGCAGTCTGTCGGCCGGGATCCGCGTACATCCCACTCGTTTGCATTTTATACGTTATATGCCCCGCTTTGTCCAAATCCGCAATCTCGACAGTGCGACGACCTTGGTCTTTTATGAGCCGTTATGAATAATTCGCAAGGGCAAACTCAGCAAGGTGGGAACGACGGTGGGTCACAAGCTTTATTGCTCGAGATTTTGTACAGATGGTTTTTGTAGATGACATGTTAACAGAAATAAGAATGTTTAAACTTTGCTTAATACATATTACGGTAATTTCAAACTCTTACTATCTACTAGTAAGAGAACTACTTACTACTTTTTCTTAGAAAACATAATAAAAATTAAATCGTGGTGGGTATTTATTTATTTATAACAAAATGCTTTCTTTATGTACTTACTTATTATAGAGGCAAACTAAATTTTGGTGTATATTGGCATATACTAAGCATAAACTAACATAAAAATATTGTATTTGATCTAATGCTTGTTGTTAGATAAAGATTGACTTTTTATTTTGTGCTTAGTTTTCGATGTTCTTCAAGTAAAAGTTTCCACGAAGCTTTAGAGCCAAGAACGCAAAGTGCGATCGTTAGTCATATTACTGTCTTCTCCATATGCAGCACTGATACTGCATTCAGATATATATAACAAATAGTACATATATTATAGTATAAATTGATATTGCGTCTGCTGCATTGGAACCACGTGATGTTTGATAAGTAAAATCTTTAAGACCTCATTACCATGTTTAATAACATTTTCTAGAATATCGCAAAAGTTTTTAGAATACAGAATGTTTATAGATTTTAGGCAAAAAAGGTTTAATCAGGTACCTTGATCCATGCAGGTTTAAATTAATTTCAAAATAAACACTGTGACGCCTGACACCGTCGCGGCAGGACGCTCCTTGAAAAAGGGCCCCCGTCGGGTCCGAAACTAGTCGGGCATCCCCGAAATACAAACGTGAGTAAAACCGTATAGTTTATAATAAAAATAGACACTATATCTCTACCAAAACACAAATTTCGTACTTTCCTATTTATTTATATTCCAATTCCAACACAGTAGTTCTCAAAGAATTATTATCAAATTCAAATTCGATTGGCAAATTCCGATTTTCTTAAGTCATCGTTAAAGCAACAAGTAGTTACGCGATATAGACAATAAGTCAAAATAATAATACATAAATAGTGTGTGATATACAATGATCACAATAGCCAATCGTTAATGGCACCGCGTCTAAGTAATGTCAGCATTATACATATTTTAGCCGGACATTCATCATCTGCTATTAAAATGTTTTAGGATTTGGAGTGCATTTTATAAAATACTAGCAGCGCCCCGCGGTTTCACCCGCGTAAGTCCAATCCCGTGGGAATATCGGGATAAAAAGCCTATGTGTTAATCCAGGTCACCAGCTATCCTCGTACCAAGTTTCATCGCAATCGGTTCAGTGGTTTTTGCGTGAAAGAGTAACAAACATCCATCCATTCACCCAAACTTTCACATTTATAATATTAGAGGGATTCTCCAAATAATTTAAGTAATAAAAATAGAATTCGGTATTTAATATCTCTATAGAGAAATAAAATATTTCAAGAATTTAATCATTTAAAATTTCCAATATCCACTTTTTGGTAAGTAACAAAGTGTCAGTTGCATTAACAAAAAACGTTGAATTCTCTTTACTTGTATAATTACAGTAAAACAATCTTCGAAAATAAATACAGTTATATACTGTGTCTAATCGACTGTTGACTTTAATTGAAAAGATGTTAAACTATAACCATAACTGAGGAGTGATAAGACTGATAAGAAACAAGGCCTTTCGTGAGTATTGAATCGCTTACCAATTTGATCTTCGCAACGCTTGGCATCCTAGCGATAAAAAAATATGTATGTTAAAGTATCTAATGTATTTCGACACATAAGCATTGAAGCATAGTATTTTGAATATACACAGCATAGTATTTTCAATTAATCATTTACCTGCGAAAAAATTTAGCTTTTAAATTAATTATGTCTCTTAGGCCCCTTAGACTATTCTTACAATAATTTGACTGGCCTGTTCGTCTAGTGGTTAGTGACTCTGACTGCTAAGCCAGATGTCGTGGGTTCTATTCCCACCCAGGACAAAATAATTGTGTGATGAGCACGATCTTTTGTTCTGTGTCTGGGTGTAATTAATCTATAATATGTATGAATTTAGATATATATAAGTATGTTTATCAGCAGTCTGGTTACCATATTACAGGCTCTGCCTAGTTATGGATCAGACATCCGCGTGTGAGATGCATGGAGTTATTATTATAATAATAACATCAAGGTCGTCACGAAAGATTTCCTCGCAGACCTAAAATTTATATTTCTTCGTGAAATGTGTCTAACTGTTGAAGACCTGTTACAAAAAAAAGCACATTTTAAGACATTTACTTATGAAAATTCTTAGCGAATTCTACAGAGTAGACCAAAAAAAATTTTTTTTTATATCGATACTAAATTGGTTAACACTCCTCTGTACTAGAGAGCTTGTACACAGATACCTACAGCAAAAAGACACACATATTATATCCTTAAAATCAAGGTAGAACAACCAACCACCTGAACGAAAATAAAATTATTCAACATAATATATGTAATATTTTAACAATTAGGAAAGGAAACGACAGAGCGTCCCAAATTGCAACACAAACGCTTCGTACTTGAAAACATGTAATATATCGCAATATTACAGCAGTAAATACTTACTAATTATTTAAATTATAATAGGTAATTGTTACATTCTATGTATGGAAGGCAATAACATTCAGTTAGACGTACTTACTGGACGAGGTTTATCAACTTTTTTATTATAAATATAAATATAAGCGATTAACCTAAAATGTAGAAGATGGTGAGAAATTTAGAACACCATGAGTCTGACGAAAGTTGGTTTGGTCCGACATGGGCGCAATATTATATAATATATAGGTATATATGTATAGATAATTGCGTGTCGAAAAAGAAGTCAAGACTGGAATTACACTAAGTCCAAAAAAAAATGTTTTTAAGTAAACAAAAATTATGATAATATATATATACTATGATAATAATTATGATAAAAATATTTGAGTACTAACTATATTGGAACTACGAAAGCACGCAATGATCTACAAGCTAAAATATTTGGTAAATGTCAAGATACACTTCGTAGCAATCGTCCAAATTTTTCAACTCCTTAACGGCTTACAAGTATGTACACAAAACGCTATCTTATATGTTCCATCACGGTAAGGATGTATAATTATTAATGGCAATCTTCGTAGAGTTATGTATGTGTGTAAAATATGATTATCGTCTAAAAGTGTGCAACTGGCAACACACGAATTCGAAGAGAGTACAGTTGATTGATGGCATTGTTAACTACAGTTATGTGGTTGGGTTTGTCAAAATGAGTCATATGAGCCCAAACTGGAGAGGTTTACGAAGCCACTGAAGAGTACCACTATAGAAAGAAGAAAGAAAGAAATACACCTCCTGGCTCATCAATCAGCTCCAAGATATCAAATTATATATAGTATTGTCGTCCAAACTACATTACATGAAAGTTTCATTCCGATACGACAATTAGAAGTTAAAATTCACTTCCAAGATTTGTTAACATAGTGATTTAGTTAATTAGTTATAACTAGTTATAAGTTAAGCTAATAAAAGCATGTTAAATATTATTCTATGACAATTTTCACTAAGGTGGGGCTCGTGGATGGGTGACCATTCTTAACACATTGAGACCCACCTGTGCCTCGGAGAGCATGTTAAGCCGTCGCTCCCGGTTGCCATACGAACATCTGTGGCATTCGTTACGGGTAGTTGGAGCCCTAAAAAGTTCGACAACCTGGTTTAACTACAGAACTTCGATATCGCCTAGTACTTGGGTTGTGGAGGTCTGATGGCAGTCGCTTCACGTAAAACATCGAATTTCGACCGTATCGTAGTTAGAACGAAAGCCGACGCCTACTTAGTTGGGAAAAGGCGCGGAGGATGATGATAGTGTTCACTAAGATTCACATTGGAAGAAAATATTTGTTTCCTTATTTAAGCGATTTTCATTGTAATTTTTAAATAACAAAAAGTCTGGAACAACAAGTACCTTTAAAACATACGAAGGTTTTCATGTCATATCTTAATAAAATATCTAAATGTCAAAGTTTCTAATTGGATATTTTTTTTTTTCTTTTTTTTTTTTTAATAAAGAAAGCACTGTTACATTGATGTTGTCAATTTTATAATATGTATCAAGTGTTTCTACCTTAGCATAGGCATGCAAAATGTTATAAATTTAATATTATTATAGTGTTATGTCATGAATCAAATAATAAATTATAAATTAAATAAATTAATGTCACTGTACATAGAAATTAAGATGTCACTAAATAAATGGATATTATAATTACATTCAGTTGTCATTCAGGTAGTCTCTTAAACTATAATACCATTTATCTACCAAAAGGCTTTTACTATTAACTATTAAAAAAGCATTTTGAGATAAATAATTAAGTTTATTTATCAGCAGTCGCTGGTTACCATAGTACAGGCCCAGCCTAGTTTGGGATCAGACGGCCATGTGTGAGATGTGTGAAATAATTATTTATTATTATTTAAGAACGTTTCTGGCGACGAACTCGTATAGAGTCGAAACTTTGGTATTTAATAATCATACCACCTGGGACTTTAAGACTTTAAGGTGTAAATTGAACTTGCATAATAAAACCGCAAGTTGCATCGGGTGCTAACACATCGTAACGTGCTAAAATATCTGAGGAAACTAATTGGAACAAGGCTTTTTATTGCGAAACACCATGAGAATGTGTATGAAAGCTACACAATTGAATCAATCATTCAACGAGCATCGTGTTAAATGTAAACTTAAAATATAGTAAATGATTAATTGATTTATGATTAAAACTATACTTTCGACTAAATCACAAAAAAACGGATGATAATTGACAATTTTAATGGATCGTAAATTGTTGGCACTAATTTTATAACAAATAAAATTGATGAAAATATCAGTAGATGTTTTAAATGACGAGAACGAGGACGTCCCTATATTAAAAATTTACCTACTTATTTTAGACAACATGCAATTTTTGTATGTAAGTATGTATTTATATTTCGGGTATCTCGGAAACGGCTCTAACGATTTTGATGAAATTTTGTATACAGATACAGTTTGGCATTTCAAGTTCAACTGCATAGTTGTATTTCCTGTAAAAAGGCAATTTTACAACAAACAAATATTTTAAAAAAAATTACGAATTTACAAAAAGCTACCGAGCGGAGGTCGGTCTATCAGGTACTTGTTAGTTATAGTGAAAGTTGAAATTATATAAGTATTTTTAAAAACTAAATGATATTCAAAATCGTAATTCTAAAAAAGGAATGCAAAGTATTTGATGTAACATATTATAAGCATTTTATACATATTTATAAATTTTATACATATTTATAGATTTTATAAAAAAAAATAACAAGTTCATATAAATTAATGGAACAGTCGATGTGTTAAACGTCGCGGAATAATTTTATAGAGCTGTCGAATTTATAATATACTTAACATGCTTACAAACAATAATACGATTGAATACTCAACATGAAATATTTGAATATTTTAAAAGCTTTGCCATAAATATACCTAATATAATTTTATCAGTTTGGTCTGTACTGTGACTAATGGCGAAGAATAACAAAAATCAAAATAAATGTAATTCAATAAATCTAAGTAATAAAGCATATTATAACATTTTAGAGGTTTTTCTTAAATTGCACTTGCAACACTTCCTACAAGTGTTTAAAGAGAAGTCAGAGGATAAATATGAATGACCATGCGCTTCAATGTTTTATTGCTCCCAAATTACAACGCGACGAAAAGCATTGTAGCTTTTCGTCCTTCGTTCCATAACCGAATGCCGCCTAAATTGAATAAGCTCTGTTTCTACCCACGCCACTCTGGGTTGCCAGTTTTTTAATAATAATTGTACGATAGTATTCTTTGGCAGGACATTACATTAAAATTGTGTTATACAAAAGAATTCCCTACATAATTCTTAACACAAGGTAGAGTCACATCAACAAA
Organism: Euplagia quadripunctaria; assembly: GCA_963859945.1. Lineage (NCBI taxonomy): Eukaryota > Metazoa > Arthropoda > Insecta > Lepidoptera > Erebidae > Euplagia > Euplagia quadripunctaria. Next base: position 11,341,469 of record OY982578.1, on the reverse strand, counting down.
AATAATTATTAGAATTAGAACTCAATCAGCTCATCATTACTTACATACAAAAAATGCACAACTGAAAACTTCTTTCTTTTTGCATTCCTTTTTTAGAATTACGATTTAGTTTTTCAATTCTACGTTTCTTAACTAGAAGATTAATAAAAACAGTACCTTTTTTTATACTAAAACATAACATGACAACTAAATATTATGCAACCAGACAAAGTAAACAGTAATATCCAAAGGCAACATGAAATGATAAAAATATCGAAATATATATTAAATTTGAAGTACATAGGTGTGTGTGTGTATTGGCATTATAAGTATAGTAATATAAGTTCTTTAAGAATAGGAAACAATATACATAGTTATAATCCTGTGTATGATTAAAAGTGCCATGAATAGTCATAGACACTTTTATATCATAAGTTTTTCTTGAGGCAATTCTATGAAGAATAAACAACAGATTTATCGATTGTAGTACTAATAGTAGTATTATAATAGTATAACAATAGTAGTAGTAGACATTTACGTACAGACACGTCAAACTTACAACACCCCTCTTTTTGCGTTGAGGGTTAAAAAGTACGTAAGAGCTTACACATACTGAGGCATATTGCCTCAGTATGTGTAGGAAAAAAGGAAACTTAAGGAAAACAGTACGGTTAACCACAAAAGACTTCGAAAACTTTTTAAGTCACAAGCGCGACCGTAAACAACAACTAGTTGTATTATAAATAGCATGCACCACAAAAAGGCGTCATGAATATTCGATTACATAATTTAAGCGGAGCCAAATTTTAGCGGACGCGGGACAGCCGGCGCCTCGCGGATCTGTTCACCCTACTAGGAATCCTCGAATGCAAGATTAACATCTTCAGTTTATAAGCAGATAACAATCATCCACAACGAAGAAAATTTACTCATCTGGATCGATATATATATCTTTGCTTGCACAGGATGTCATGCACATGAAAATTTTGTCGATTCATTAGTCGATATTTCTATAAATGAGTTCAAGTGCTTTGCCTCGTGACATCTGGTAAACAACCCAGGCAGGTGACTTATGGAGCCCTAATAATTTAAATGTCACATCAAAACTGGAAACTGACTAATGTTTGAACAGTCGCCAATTTTCATCAACTTCTTCCAAGACATACGAAACCGCAGCTGTTGGTTTCACTCAACAATCATATAACGGTTTAAGGGCAAGTGAATCACTTATTTCTAGCGGACATGAGTTTGATGAAGAGTTCAACGAAATCTTAGTTAAGAATAGATAATTACTTCATCATTACTCGCGCTACCAACCAATGTGTAAATAAGTTTATATTGTGAAATAAAAATTAACAGGTAATCATAAAAATGTGAAATGATCTCGACATCTAAGTCCGTGGTACGGCCACCAAAGGTAAGAAGTGGTCAAACGGTCAGAGCCGGCAAGCGCCTCGGTGTCGCGGAATGTGGTACGGACGCGCCGCGGCGACACTACCTAAACACGATTCGAAGAAAAAAAAACATAATGAAAATAACAAACGAGCATCGCGAATTGCTTCCAACTCGCGGAGAGACGAACAAGTCGATAGAATTCCACGCGCTAAGTGCGACTTAAGTTATCGTAATACTGCTATTAAACGTACATATTTGTAGTCTTCTTATTCAGATAAAATCGAATACACTGGTGTGAAAATGACGTTACTTCTTGATTGTGTATTAATACCAAGAAATTCTATTGTAGTTCGTATACGAAGCTGTTTCGTGAAGTACAGATCAAGTAATGACACATGCCTTTGATATATTTATGGATGGCAAGCGTAAGTAATATTACGACAACTTTATAAACAATGTAACTTTAGAAAACAAAAATAATGTGGAGAAACGTTTTCCTGCACTAAAAAAGCTTTTCAGTAGTTTCTAGAAAACCGTTTCTGCTACATCATCTTACTATAAACGTACAATGACTTCTCCATGGTATTATATGATTGAATACGTACATACTTAAATGTTAAGTGGTTAAGTACACATTGTAAAGCCAAATATTATGAGGTAAGCTGTATACTTGAAAGATATGCATTAAATTAGACTCGAGCCAGGGACTGACAGACAGATTTTTTATAACAAGTTAAAATTTGTATAATACTTCTTAATAATACAGAAAAAAACAGCCAGGTATATAAAAATGTATCTGATTAATTATAAAGACCAACCCCTCCGGGAAAAACCAACTCCCGCAGGGTTTATACAAAAAGAAGTACCAACGACCTTTAAAAAAGCTAGATCCGGCATTCCGAACACAACATATAAACATATTGATACACGACATTGATAAGGTTTTGTGAATATAATACGTTAGGTTTGCTACACACTGACCTTATTATAAAGAAAATGATCACTGATCAAAAAGGGGTAAAATTGCTAACTATTTGTTTGTCTCTGGAGTTGTTTTCAATGTTATTTACTTCATACAGGAATTATTTTTATTGCTATTTCCCCCTCATTCTTTGGTGCCACTAAATGCCGACTTTATTATTTTCAGAAATTACTAAGAAAATGGGGTAAAAATAAAAAAATATTGTAGCTAATAGGCGCATGCTATGCTATATGCTATATATCTATTAAATTTTCACTACATTAAATCTAATACAGAATACAACTTAGAGAAAGAATAAACTTAAATTTGATCACGCGACTTATTTACTTTAAATATATATTGTTTATTTAGTTATTACTTCGAAAATCTGTTTGCTGATTAGTGTGGTAAGCTGGCTATGAGATAACAATTACAAATGAAGAGACTTAAAAGATCTAAAATGTCCAGTGTGATACGGGCCTTATGTAAATGTGCTCTCAGTCCCGTACGGGGTTCGTCCACGACCTTCCGAGGACGCCTCGGTGTCGATGACTCGTCCGGGGCTTGCGCAACTTAACTTGTAGATGATCGTATAAAATTCCTTCGTTGAAAATTTTACTTGTTGACTGAATTTCAGTAATTATTAGGGCAAAGCATTTAAAAGTGACCTTGAACTCTGGAAAGTTCAAGGTCGACCTCAAGGCTTCGATTGAAAAAAAAATTAAAAAAACGGTAAAATATTTATAACCTTAAAATAAACAGGAAGTATCGGAAGCACACGTCAATAGTTTTATCAAAGTTAAAAATAAATACGGAAATCATCGGGAAATAGTGTGACATAGTGGAATCACAACGTAAAATCCTTTAAGTCGACAAAGGGCAAATGGACAATGTCTAACTGCAATAAGTAATACTAATTGTGCGTTAGCGCATTTCCAAGAACAATTATATACCAGTATTGAATGCTTCCCATAACATAACAATGAACTACATCAATTTATTGGATCAGATAACCATTTAACATAAATGTGTACTTCTGTTTCATCAATACGTTTGTTCATATAAATTGGGTACCCAATATATGCAAAGAAAACTGCTTTTTTGGTTTTCAGATTTATATTTTTAATCTACAAAAATACGGAGGAGGTTCTAAAGTCAACCCTTATATTTGTTTCTATTCTTTTTTTTATTATGTATGACATTCTACAGGGTAGTACGATTTCAATAATCCTTTTTTTACTTTGCAATTGGTCCCGTTTAAATTTGAAAATATAATGCAGAAAAAATATATGGCACTATCTTAAACACCATCACACATTACATTTATTTTACGTACATTACATATACATTTATCATAAATGTGTCACTTCAACAACTGTAATTTACTTTATTATGGTTATTATTCGTTATTAATATTTTTTTCACAATTTTTTTATTTGTGTATTATCAAAAGGAGGCGAATCGACTAAGTTTTTACATTACTACTAGTAATTCATTTATACATAATGTAATTGGTTACTCGAACACGAAGGGTTAGGGTTCTAACAAATTTCATCTCAATAGTTGTATACGTCTCTTCGATAGGTAGTTCGTAGCTACAGTACGGCAGCACGGTAGTGTGCGGCTTATGCGCGATTGTGTGCGTAGGCGCGCGCACGCGCTAAGACAGCGTATTTACATCGGCGCCCCCTACCACCGCTGCCACTCATGCGCCGCACGACCTGCTGAACACACGTGAACCCCACCACTGACCGGCGCGGTGACCCTCGGGACATAACACTATCGACATTCCATCGCTAAGCGACATCGCGACACTACATCCCCAGTATGTGCCAGTGACTGATCACCAGTGAAATATACAACTCGAGTGAAGTGACTTTACAGCGTCGTCGTGTGATGTGCGACTGAACGTTACGAAGAACAGTGATTACAGCCGCAGCCTCAACCGTTTAACAGAAAATGTAAGATTGTGTTTGTTTACAATGTCTATATTAGCGTAAATTGTTAGGTGCGTTACTTAATAGTGAATTAGTGAGCGAACGCATGAGGACAATCGCACGCTTCCAGTCAGGTCCCCGACCCAGATCTCACGGGCTAGACGCCGACTCCGGCACACCAACAATAAGCGCGACTCCAGAAACAATGCAGCCGGTATCACGACACAAATATTAAAGTCAAAGTTTCACAGCGACCAGCCTTCGACATAAAATCCAATGACGCCACTACAAACACCTGTGAGAAAATTTAAACAAAAGTATTTCAAACTGTGCGAGTTGTGTTGCTTAATAGTCTAAAAAATGTTGTCCTGGCATGACATTTTTCAATATTTATATTAGGCAACTTACAGTGAATGAATGCATGTGTAACAATAATCGGCGTTATTGTTGCACTAACTGTTAGCTCCGGGCAATCCCTCACTATCTATTAATTTTGACCCACGTTTTATTCGAAATCAATGATAAAAATAAATTTCATAACTTTTTGTTATAATACTGATAGTATAACATATAAGATACATAGGTAATTTAACTGCTAAAATCATTTTCAAGACTATAATATTATGTGAAAACTGTAGATGCAGTAAGTTTCTCATAGAGCTTAATGGCTTAATGCACAAGAAATACAATCAACCTTGCTTAATTGAATTGCTTCAACATAAACTTAAGCTAAAACTAAGCAGACATTAGTCATCACGAAGATTTTATAATGAGCAAAGAATATTAGTAGTATATTTGGGCACCGAAAATACCGTGTAATGTATATTAAAATAGCCAATACCGTCACGTTTACGTGCTAAACACTGATTATAATGTAAACGGTGCGATCGTTGATAACGGAACACCAACCGGACTTAAAAACATACGCGACGAAACTATATAATCAAAGATGGAGTCGTTACGTGACAATTTTATGTACCATTGAATAAATCTATAAAACGGTGAAACATATTGCTATTTTAAGTTATATCACGCATCGAACCATCGGCTACTAATTGATTTTCAAAGAAACATTGCGGCGTCGCCACAATAAAAAGATTTGATTCATTGTGCTAGAATAAACATTTTATAGATAAACATTGTCATTATTTTACGATCCGTAGATGAAACAATGATTCTTAGAATATCTCATCTTTAAAAACACCATTCCATTTACACTGATATATTAAACTTTTATATAGTTATCTGGTAAAAAGTAGCGTTCGTGCTGATGATCCGTTATATCATAACAGACGCACAAATAGCTGTCTTCCGATGATATATAATATGCAAAAGCGTATGAAAGTGACGGCAAAACTACGAAAGTCGGACGTAGGCTTTTATATGACATAACAAAATGATTGTACTAGTATCGTTACTATAAGAATTGTATCAGAAAACTGCGTTCTCATAAAATATAATTATATTTATCATAATACATTGATGAAAGATACGAGATATATACTAATTGAGGGTAAACTGCGGCAACACAACAGAAGTCACATGCCGTACAAATACAAACACTAGAAGTAATGAAAAAAAAAACAAAATAAAGACGCCTACAATCTCCCTCCGGGTAAACCGTGTGAACAAGAAACAAACGTCAATTAAAACGCGGATGTAACTAAACTAATATCCGTAAGTAATACAATTAACAATAACATTAATCTTTTTAGGTTAAATACATGGAAATTTCCGGCGTACTACAAAATTTAAGAGTAACATTTTAGGAGAGAAAAGTATGCTAAGCTTGCTAAGTTACCCACTACCGATTAGAAAGTTAATGTTGCTGATCTACTCGCTGTTGTATTATCGGATATACGTCAACAATATGCAAAAGAGCACGTATTCAAAATCGAAATAAAATCTTACATTAGTGTGGAATGCAGTCGTAGATAATTATGATGTAACGTTAAGCATTAATCGAGAAGCTTGAATACATACATAATATCTATTCAGTAAAGATGAGCGCGAATAGTATTAAGCGCATAAAGTTATAGATCCAGTTAGGGTTTAATGAACATTTCTTACGTCAATCTATAATGGACAATGGTGTACATTATAAATCATATTTATGATATGATAATCATTATAAATAAAAATAAAGTTTTACACCATGCCGGAAATAATTTTAATTTTCTAACTTTAATTTTTATTAAGTTAATTCGAAAGCGAAAATACCTAATATGCATTGCATGAAATTAAATTCACCACCTTCTATGAATTTTAAATCCAGAACATGCTAAGTGGGCGCAGAATTGTCTCAATTAACAAATTTTGCTATTTACTCGCAGCTATGAAATTCAAAAAACCCGACATTATTAAAATTTAGTGAAAATAAACAACCAAAAATTTTCCCAGCAGACAAGTTGATTTTAATAATAATAGCTTGCGTCATGAGCTCTAATATTCGAAGAGAAAAAAATCACATCCGGCTTCAAACGATGAAAACTACACGATAATATTGCAACAAAAAACGGGACAGTACTTGTAATAAACCGGTTTACAAGCATGTCGCTTACAAGCAAGGTCTACGAAAATCTAAGAGAGTCGCAAACAATATACAATGACAAATTGTTTCGTATGTAGTAACTCTCAATGTGTCTGATGTGACAGGTTAAACAATAGACACGCTCTCAGCAATTAGTTGCGGCCGCGCATCGTCAGCACAAACATCGCTAATAGGCATGACGAATATAACTCGACATTACGAACCCTTTGTCACGTAACGTGTAAATTTGTTAAGACTTTACGTGTGTGAAAATCACGATAATCCGATAGCTGCGGACAGTTTAACGATAACTGTAATTGCACACAGTGTTATGAAATTCATTATTAAAATACACAGCTTTTCCTCGCACGACTTCGAGCGAAGGACTCGGGCGCAATCTAAGGTTGCCTATTATCCGCCACGCTCCGAAAAACACGAAAAGGTAACACAAGAACTGCGGAAAAATTTTGAAACCCATTGCACAAGACAGGCCTCGTATTAACAATAAAGAACTAACTAATAACATCGATTATCTATCTGAAATCAGTAAATTGATGTTCACCACACCGGTAGTAGGAGCATAATAAGAGAGCCGCCCACTTTAACCGCGATGAAATCTGGTTTCGCACATATATTGTAACTTACCGAGAACACGTTGGTATGAAAAAAAATCTTACCTGCAACAATAAATAATAGCATCGTTAAAGAAACTAGTACAGATAAGCAAGTTCATAAAGTTAACAAAGCGCGTACGTACGCTCCGTCATTATTTAAAAAAAAACAAAAGCTTGGAAAGTACAGTCATAAGCAGCCAAGATGAGGTAACATATGTTACTGATGACACGTGAACGGATAACTAGCATTACATACAAAACTGTCACAGAAAGAACTCTCCAATTACGAAACAATGAGCTTGAAAGTTGTAAGCCGAAGAAAAGAAAGCCAGTATATAACTAAAGCATATCACGTCTCGATAGGTCTTATTAGTATACGTAGAGTATTAGAATATTGTAAAGAGAACATTTTTAAATACATTATTTGAACGCAGACCTAAACTTATTACTAACGTTTTAAACAGCTCCACTTCCTTTATTGCGCAGATCATTTAAGATAGCCACATTTAGACGTGTTAACTAAGTTAGACATAAGCAACATGACATGTTTGGCTAAATAGAGCGACTACTGCGAAAACTTGTCTTGAGCCGTCTATGCGGAAGCTACTGAAATATGTATAATCGGTGTGAAGGTTGTTTTTGTGTTCAAGGGTGGGATTTAAAACATTATATGCATAAACAGATTTTTTTTTTAAATACGATCGAGGCGTTCATAAAGTTTAATAAAAAAAATACGTTTCATAAGCTTAATTTTGTTAGCAGGTATATTTTTAATACAAGCCGCAAGCGAGACATTACTAGATTTTTGCACTAATATCACTCTTCTAACAGTTTATTATTGAGCTCCTTATTTACAATCAATAACCTAGATTGGTGGGTAAGCTAAAACTTTCACACATGGGAAACAATTCAGTAATAATACTATGAATATTTAACATACACGATAAGAAGCAAAGATCAACCTTGAAAGTAGCTATACGCAAATAAATCATAAATCTGCCAACAATGGAATACTTGACAGAACACGTAGTAGAAATAGCTTCAAATATTTCACTATGAAATGGCCCCGAGACGGCGCGTGCGCACTCCACGACCGTAGCTAGTCACGATCTACAAAATCGATTTTTCATAAAATTATGACCTTAAGATATCAGTAGTAAAACAATCTACCATTTGTAAATCTGGCCGTTGCCATCTGATTTAAGGCATTTCGATAACAATAAAGAGTTTCTACTAGAAGTGACCTGTTGTATTATAAATGATTATTATTGATAGAACAATATTTCGCGGTAAGCACTGCGTACAGCAAGCAGTGGAACCCACGCAGTGAAGCAAAGCGTAGAACTTGTGCAATAGTCAACCGTCAACGGAGATATTTTGTACAAAGTAAATATTTCATTACCGCAATGTCTTACTAAATTCGCAAAAGATAATCTAAATTGGAGTTAACAAGTGAAGGAATTTATATAAGAATTCCCACATTAAAATGCAAGGCCTTTTAATTGGAAGGCGGTTCGGATGATAATAAAGCACGTTTAAAAATGGTAATAAACAAAATTCGTGAAACATTTGCTTAGTCTCTCAATAATTAATTTGAAAATGAGCTTGATATAAAACAGGAAACTATAATATGACGTAAAACTAGCCGGTTATTGGGTACAATAGTATTTGATAAAAATTTTGAATTTGAGGCAAGGTCAAATTTGAAACTGACTGCTGTATCGGTGTTATGTCATTGCAGTATTTGTGCTAATTCAAAGTAATGTCAATACTTAGTATGATCCTTGAGATATTTCTAGAAAACAACTAGATGAACTAAAATGAATTCTTAAACACAACAATGTGTTAGTCTCGACCAATAGGTACTTAAGGCAAGATGACATAACAGCCTAAGATGGTGCATTTGATAAAACTGGTTATAAGATGGCACTGCCTTGACCGAGCGGCTTGTCCACAATTATTGCCCGAGCCGTGACACTATTAGCATTTCTCGTGTTTCTCATACCTGGCAAATACCTGTGCGTAACTTTTGACATTTAAGGATTAGAAGTTAATACCACGTCTGACGTGCCATTCGATACTACTATTCCTTTGTGTCGGGTATTTAATAGAATTCAAAGGAATGTTTAGATAAACGCTTTTACATTGAGAATATTAATAGATTAATAGACTCTCATGATTCAACCAGTCTATGATCTATAAAATTAATTACGCAAGCTTCTCACATAATACCAAAACAAAGGAGGATCATTAATTTAAGTAACAGATAAAAGGCAATCAAGTCAAGAGAGGCAAGATAGGTGGGTCCGAAATAAAAGGAAATTATAATGAACCAATTGATCAATCAAACGGCACGTGCCACGCTCTGCGTTTGGCCATCAATAAAGGTTACCACGAAACTCGATCGTGTACCTGTTGCTAACGATTAAATAAAATAACCAACTTTAGGCTGAGTATATGGATTAATTTAAAGTATAACTGTTGCATACACAGTACCAGTTCTGTAATAAAGAAATTTCAAGTTTCATTTGAACTGTATAAAATTCAACAACTAAATATCAATAATGCGTACAAAATGCATAAACGAGGAGTCCATTTGAATCCTTTGCAATACTTTTATAATATGAGTAGGTAGTAATCGTATCAACGTCCTATTTCTAGATCTTGGTTCTTATTATTACGCACGCATACTGTTCACCTTTTATTTTTAAATATTTTATGACATAATAATTCATTTTATAATAGAGACATGTGTACTGCACACGCGACTGTTGATACACGAATTACTTTTAACTTGATGAATACGTCCGATAAAGACAAGAAACATACTGTTATAATTTGTGACGCTCGAAGGCTCTAACGCTTAGACAACTGCGATTTGATACAGTTTCGTAATTGGGCGACAACCAGCTCAGCCGATACCGTAACATATACAAGAACGTTTTATTGATTGGCGATCGCAATCATTATTATTATACATTGCGCAATGTCTTCGATATACGCGTGCCGGACATTAAGGAGTGGTCAACGAACAGTTATGTCGCAAAAAGGCGGTAATAGTTTCTAATAAATAAACGGCGGTTCGCTGTACGTGGTTCCTTAAACTCGAGGAGATATCACCGTATAAACGATTGGTTAATATAAAAGTATAAACCTCAACGTGTTGGCAACTTATCTAAGTAATTACGACAATTGCCGTCTTTGTATTCTGCATATGTTTAGACAATTAGCAAACAAGATCAATCAGAAAAATATGACAAAAATAAACTCTAGCCCGTTAGTATATTTAACGGAATATAACATGCAATGAACATGTTCTCCAGTTAAACCTGAGTCAACACATACAAAGGCCGATGGAAAGTTAGCGCAAGTGTGGCTCACCGAGCTCTGAATACAAATAACCAACAATAAAACCGAGAAAATTTCCCAACGCTCTGTCGCAGTGAAACTAGAACGCGAAGAAAGCTTTTTATACACATACGAAAAAAGCTATAAAACAATTGTAGGCACGTTCATTTCGGCCAGGCATATCGGCAAGGTTGGCGCACTGTCGAAAGCACCGGCCACCGTGACACTCCCAGGCGACTAGTTGGTTAATCACTTCACGTTTTGTACTGACCGCAAAAAAAATCGGGCACCTTGTGGAACAAGGCCACGCTACGTTGTTTTAGTTTCCATCGCTCATGTCAAATAATTACGGCAACAATGCACACGGTCTCGCGCACAGGGCTTCTGAACAATCGCGACACAATTTTTTATGAAGGCAAACTAGTTATCGCAAACGAAAGGATGCAACAGAGATGAGCTCGCGGCCAAATGTCAAGACAAAGCGTATTTACTGTGAACTTTACAGGTTACTTGACTGTAAATATATGTATGTATTAAGTAGAAATACCGTACACGTAGTACTTTCAATTAATGGTAAATCGATTCACTGTTTGCTATCGGTTTTCAGAAAGCAAATTGATTGTTACGCAACTCTTGCACAAGCATAACGGTACTAGGCGAACAAAACGTACGAAGTCATAAACTCAATGATACGAATAACGTGGCTAATGAGCAGGATCATTTTCTTTAAATTATTTGCGGTACTGGATATGAGCAAGCGGTAAACGAAATTAAAAAGGATTAAATTGAAACTAAGTGGTGCAAAATTTTCGTTAAAGAAAAGGCCACAATGACCTTTTGTAGTAATATCATTGGTATCCAAGCGTGGTACAATCGAAACCAATTAAAACGTCGATAGAGCTCAGTATTGCAGGCGTCAGAGTACAACCGGTGCAACAGTGGCCCGCCCTAAACTCACTATGAGTACAGGTTCGATGCATACTTTAGTACAATTATCAACCGGGTTAGACTCGTGTTTTATCGAAGGCGAAATCTAGTTGGGTGACCGTCGCCTTTCACAGAGCCCGGCCCCGCCTACCGTACACCACAGGCGACTTTGCCTTCACTGCCCTAATAGTTCAATATCTAGTTTTACCATTATACTGCTCAATACAACTCGATATCGAGCGGGCTTACGTTGCAATTTAGTACCGTTTATTTTGAAATAAACCAATGTTGTCAGCGCGCTACTAAATATCGTAATTGTTCTGGGTAAACAACATTATAGAAGATTATATGAGCATAATATCGTGACTACGGCAAGAAGATTACGTTACGGAATTGAAAAAAAAACCGACAACAATTTCAAAACTGTTTAAGATTTCTATGTCGTTAACGATTGCAAAATAGGCTAATGAACATTTCTCCGGTACAACCGCACTGTCACTATTCAACAATGGAACTCCCGGCCCGATTAAAGCAGATTTAAACAATACGAAAATAAAGTCAGATTAAGCATGACAGTTTGTTTTTTTCTCGTATTTAGGCTTCGCGGCCTTCCTGTCTCGAAGCGGTCGTTAATTCGCCATTCAATTTCCAATTAAACGCTTGATTCTCAATGCCAGTCGGGTCGGAGGTGGTCGCTCTACAAAACTTGATAAAAGGCGGGTGGTGGCGCGCGGTTCGCCAGTGCCCATAACACTGGCCAACGCTTTTGTCTCCTTCGGTCCTTTCACTTCGCGCGCACATGAACGCCGATCAACTGTACACGATTAACAAAGAAAGCCCGACTTAGATAAGTTTATGGATTGGCGTTTAGTATTAAGTGCTAATATTTGTGCAATATAACTAAGAAGTGATGTTTTCTAAACTTTCAGATGGTGAGAGGGGCGGCGTTAGCGCTAGTGCTGGCGCTGGCATGGGCGTGTGAGACGCGTGCCAGCGTGCTTGTGCCCACATACGTCCTGCCGCCTGACTCGTTCGCGCGCGATCAGCGCAGCCTCGGGGTGCCGCCAGACACCGACCACGCTGAGTCTCAACGGACAATCAAACGACTCGTCGGTGGTCATTTGAAGATTAAATCAGATAAAGAATACAGTTCTAATAAAAATGCCATAACGTTTGACGGAAAGAGCGAAACTGGTAAATTTGTAGGCGTGATCACGCCGGACCAGTCAGGCGGTAATGTGGGTTGGAACCAAGGAATATGGGACGATGGCATGCTCATGTCCAGTGCCGGCGAAGGGAAAGACGCTCCTAAGATGAAAGAAGACGAAGAAGACAGGAAAACCTTGGCAGATCAGGTGGCCGAAGGAAAATATGGTCTTATACAGGATGAAATATTCGCAAAATCACCTAAACGACCTGGAATCGTCAGCTACGAGCCTAACTCTGAGACAAGATCAAAAGATAATCTTTTAAGTTTAGGAGGACTTAAAAAGGACGAAATATGGCTTGCAGAGGATCATTTATTGGTCTTAAAAGGTGGATCATTTCCTGAGCGAACACAAGAAACAGAAGGCAGACCTTGGCCACCGATCGATAATTATGAAGCGCCTAACAGGCAAGTAAAGCTACCGCAAAAACCAAAAGTGCCACCGCCCTTTCCGGTACGACTCTCCGACAACGGACCGCTCGTTTTCCTCACGCCGAACGGCAGTGTCCCTGCGTCCCTTTTCCCTCCCTTCTTTGCAGGAGCGGGCGAAGGCTCTTTATCTCCTACGCCATTCCTCTTTCCATCGGGCGCGCCCTACCCCTCGAGTGATAATTCGGGAAACACTACTACCGGGGGAGCGCCGCAAACAGGTCCTCCGTTCACATTCCTACCCGTGAATGAGAGCGAAGGAGCATTCCACTTCCCTCCATCTACGAACGGCTCTTTTCCAGAAGGCTTTCCACCGGGCGCAGTGTTCCTACCACCACCGAGCAACCAGTCCGACCTATACGACGAAGACGACCCTTCGATTTATTATCCGCCGCCTTACAATTTTTCCTACCGCGCCGACTACAAAAATAAAGTACCTGCCGGCCCACTTGTACCCGGCATAGTACTACCACCACCTCCAGATTTCTTCGCACCGTTAGAGGAAACGACAACGGAGCCCGTAAGAACTACATCTAAGCCATCAACAACACACACGAGAACAAAGAGCACCTCCAGACCAACCACCACGCACACAATTCATCGTACCAAGTACAAGACACACCCAACAACAACCGAGGCAGCTACAACAACGGAAATACCATCGACTATTACAACACCGCCTCCGGTTGAAATCGTTACTTCGCCGAAAACAAGGAAACCACAACGCATACCCACAAGACAACGCGTCCGAATTCAGAACTTGCCAGAAGAAATCACTACAAGGCCGAAAACAGAAAAACCTGTTTATAAAACTAGAACGAAAGTTACCTCAAAGCCTCTCTCCGTGTCGGTTATTTACGATTATCCACAGCCAGAGTACAACAAAAAAGTACCGACAACGTCAGAAAACCCATACATTTTGTACAACATGCCACAAAAAATGCCAGCAGTGACTGCTAATGACATAACTTCGACACAAGTGCCACTAAGGGCTCATTACTCGAACGTACAAAACGTGCCTACTACAAAACTACAGCCTGTATACAACAACAGAAAGCCAAACGAGAATAGATATGAATCATTCTACTTTTATGATGAACAACCAAAACCATCGCCTTCACCAGTGTCATACTTTGATGGAAGGAATTATTACAAGACAGTCCCAGTTAGCCAACCGAACTATCCGGAACAACAAAATATCAATACACAGTCTGGATTCTCTCCAGCAGTAGATGTCTCATTCGGAGGTATTGATCAATCTGACGCGCTTTTCTTATGGCCACAAAAACAGGGGCCCCATACACTAACACAAGAATACTTCAGTATACAAAAACCGAAGCTGCAACCTGTATACGTGCAACAGCAGAACCAGAGACCAGATGGTTTCTATCAACAAATCGCTGATATACAACAAACCATAGATTTCTTTACAACGAAGCGGCCTAAAACGCATTCCCATAGACCAAATACTCACAAGCCTAAGGCTATTACATCCAGACCGGTATATCAGTTCAATTATCAAACTCAGCCAGAAGACCTACCGTTCCGTGCACCAAAATTAGATCCTGAACCTTTCAGACCTATGGTCAGCTACAGTAAGCCATTTAATGTGGGCAACGACTTCAACGCTATAACACCATCAGTAACACCTGGCTACCACCAACAATACTTAGTCGAAAATGTTCAAGTAACGACAGAAACGCCAAATAGGTATTACCCTACGACGAAAGTACACGATGACTACTATGTAGACGCTCCAAACCACAATGATAATAGAAATAAGAAAAACAGAAATCCAATACAAAGTGACCAACCTGTGCCTGTACTTGTGACGAGATACCCCAGCACCACACCGAATCCAGTACACCAAGGATATTACACCAAGCAAGATGAGACATACTTTGACGACATCACAAAGAATTCATTTGACATATTTGGCAAAAAACTAGAAGACAACACTCACGACGTTAACGGATTAGCAGTTACAGCACCACTTGATACAGTGAGGACGCCAATAGATAACAACATTAATCTTCATTATGAGATTGTCGAATCGCAAAGTCCGAATCCACCATCTCTCGACAGAGACACTCTGGTGAACTACCGGCAGCCCCGGCCACAGATTAATCCGGATAGCGAGCCTGTTCCTGAAGTTAACGCCGAGCTGGTACAGCAGAAGCCACCATCACTAGCTGACGATACTTTAGTCAACGATCGCCTGCCGCGACCGACTATTAATCCCGACAGTGAATTTATTCCGATACGAAACCCGGGTTACCGAACGCCCCAGCAGTACAGAGCTCCAACTCACATGCAGAGGCCTAAGTTCACAGGCGAGCAGTATGATTTAAACAGGCCTTCATTTGTGGGTGACACAGCAGTGAACTATAAGAGGCCACTACCTCCAGTCAATCCTGACGCGGAGTGGATAGGTCCTGTGAATACAGTAGGTGAAGGTCGGCCAGGGTCATTTGTGTCGTACAGACTCCCTGGAGAGGGGGCGCATGTGTACTTCCTGACGCCGCAAGCTGCGCAGGCGGCACGTGAGAGATACAGATCGCCCGGTTACGGACGATGAAACCAAAGCTCTAGTCTGAACTCTAAGCGTCGCACCGCGACGCGTTGTGTAAATATTAAAGCGCAAATGTGATGTTAAAGTGTCCTAAGTAGTGTAAGGATTGAAAGACTTGCGGGACACCCCGCGTTGCCATAATATTTAAAAAGCTAGATAAAGCTTTTGTGAGTAACATTTTAGCGATGTTATTGTGAAATATAACGGACGCTTTACTTTTGATACGTTATTTATTAAATTATTTCTAAGAGACTGTGGTGCATGCATAATGATAGTTAATTTATTTGTCAGTATTCAACGAACTATAAAGAATGTTGTGATATGTGTGGAAAAATTGTAGCATTGTTACATAATGTAATGATGATATCAATTGTTAATTATAATTATATTGTTATTCAAAGAATTGGTGTTTAATGAATGTGATTTTGTATTATATTTTCAAAACAAAGAATTTAAAATAAAAAAAATGATTTTTAAAACGGTTTTCTGATTTAACCAAATCCTAACAACTAAAATCGCTCAATAAACTCGGAGCACCAAAAGTAACAATTCCTATTATAAAATAAAAGAAAATTAGATAATTTGATGACGCACTGTCATGCGCAATATCTATCTATTAAGTGACCGAAAAATCTATGCCAGTGACATTCTTAAAACCATATTGTAGTAAAATGTAAGTGAATAAAACATTTAAAGTTAACCGAGCACAGATAACGTACAAGGCCAAATGGTCACTTTCTCTGGGACATTGCAGTAATGTTAGTCGACAGAAATGGCTATCTAAAGTATAACGATTTAAGTGGTTTAAGACAGTATATATTTTGTGATAAGATCTGCGGTTTTGCTTTTTACACACGCGGGATGGGGAAATACCTTGACCCTAAGAAGACCACGATTCAACAGCAGAAATAAGTGATTCGAGTCCCCAGTAGTCTCGTTGGCTACGTGCAAATAACACCGTTGGTTTAACATAAGCACCGGTAACCATTTACCATCAGACATTTAGTTTTTCTGCCACCTTAGTTGTAAAAGCAAATATGCCTATAATGTAGTTGTAGGCTTTTCCTGGCAAATTACAAATAAAAGCGTCAAACTAGCATGAGGGCCACCAACTTGTCAGCCTTAAGACTTATCCATATCTATATAGCTTGAATTATTTCCGTTATAACTGGTATTATGTTTTATTTATAAAGAATCGTTCGTGACTCAGTCAATAGTACCGATTTATAACAATCTCCAGAACGTAAAATATATATGTAATTTTACTAATAATTTCTTCAAAGCTAACAATAAAAAAAACTAAATAACACTGCAGTGGACTTTTAAAGCCCTTCGATTTGATATTGTGTGGTAAAAAATCACGACACATATCTACTTTACTAATTTACAGATGAAATCATGACTTAATATCAATAATATATAATAATAACAATATGCATAGTAGCGAAGGTAAAAATAAATACAGATTGTGACGTAAAACTGGTTGTTAGGGAATTTAATACAAGTATGTTTTTAGTGTTCTGTTTATAAACATACAACCATGGCCTCTCCCTGAATCAATCAATCAATAATGTTGATTCTTTTATAAAGAAAGTTTGCAAACAATTACACGACCCGCTTAATGGATAACAGTTTCTACTTACAGTATGGACATTTATACCACCTTAGATATTAATAATTATGTACCTTTATTCAGCAATAAATAAATGAAATTGAAATTGTATAACCCCGAACGAACAACCCGTATAAATATTCAATGTCATATATAAGGAATGCGATAATTAATTTAATTAATTGTTGATACTCATCGTGCAAAATTTTGATTCTTTAGATCTCACTCATTACGTCTTGTAAACACCAATTTAAAAAATATGTTGTAAAAGATTTGCAAGATGGTCAAGCTGCTGCCACGAGTTGTTGAAGAATTCATGAGCAAGCCAGATACCCCAAGATATTACCAATAGAATAATATAGCAGAGGAAATTTAATTGCTAAATGGACACTATAAAATAATAATACATAGAAAACCTTGATATTTGACCACAACAGTAGTATTTTCCTCATTACAATAACGAATTCTGTGTATTGAACATTAAATACCAATTTCACAGTAGCAGGTGTTACAATAATAATATAACTGGTATGTAACAATAGAAACTAAAACAACACAAACTAGGTATTTAGGTAGCCATAGTTAGATATATAACAGTTTTTGTGGTAATATTTGTCGTCCTATTTAAGGATATTTGTCATCCTATTTGAGGATATTCATAACTTCGTATATGGAATTGTGAAATTCTTATTCAGCAATAATAACTAGTCTAAATGTTAAGGGTATGAAATATCACACTTCTTTATTAATTGTTTTTATCCCCTGACGCAAAAAGAACGGGTGTTATAAGTTTAACGTGCTTATGTTTGTCTGTCCGTGGATTGAATTTAGTATTTATTGTGTGAAAGGTGACTTATTAGATGTGTAACTCGGGACTTAATCGCGATAATACGAGAATGCGTGTTTTAGTTCGCGGAATGGAATAGAAGGGGATGAATTTTTTTTTTTTCTTTTTCAATAAATACACCTGCAACCCTAATACATTTCTCAGATCTATGAATTAACTTGTAAATACCTTCATTAAAAAAATATTTATCCTTCTCTGAAAAACACGCTGAAACTGCATCCTTCAGTTCTTCATCGGTAGAAAATTTCTATCCTCGAAGTTCTTTTTTCAGATTTGGAAAGAGATAATAGTCACTGGGAGCCAACTCTGGGCTATAAGGTGGTTGATGAAGATGCATAAGGATGCATCTTATGCAAAGCAGCCAACGCAACTAGACTCTTGTGAACAGGAGCATTGTCGTTCAAGAGGAGGATACCTGTGGTTAATTTTCCTCTTCATTTCTCTCTGATAGAATCTTTTAACTGCTCTAAAATTGAAGCGTAGGATTCTCCGGTTATAGAAACACCTTTTTCCTTCCAATCAATCAATTAAATTCCGTTTATTTATAAAATGATTTCTCTCCATCCTATGGTTGCCTGTAAGAGATTGCCTTGCGCGATAAGGCCGCCAATTGTCTCTCCGATCACTTAGTTTTAAGTTATTTTATTTATTTATTTATTTATTAAGCATACCAACTGTGTAATTACAATGTTTTGTAGTTGAGACTTTCTTAATTTAACATTGTCAGAGTAATTAAACAAATCACAGGCATGCATGACATTTAAATTACATTGTACATTAAAGAGACTACTTGTTTATGGTGAAATCATAACAGTTACTCTAAGCATTAGATAAATTACAAATCTAGAAGTCTAACCATATCTTAGATATATCTTGTACCTTATTATAATAATAGTACAAAAATTAAAATTAAAACTAAAAATTAAATTAAAAAGCATTACTGAGTAGGAAGTGTCTGAATGATATAAATTTCATAGAGAAGACATCAATGTCATTGTCAGATACGTTGGCTCTCTCATTATACAATCTTGCCATACATGTAAGAGGACTATTGAAGGTAGTATTCAAGGTAGTTATAGGTGTCTCGACGATCACTGTTCCGATTGTCATATCTGCTCATGGATTGATAGCTAAAAGTCTCGATCAACACCTGAAGGGGCTCGCGTTAGACGGCTAGATCAAGGGACTGATGCAGAAGGCAGTTCTCCTTGACACGGTCCGCGTAGTGAGGAGGTTCCTGTCTTTGGAGCCCTAACCACACACCGGTATCATGGTCCCTGTACCTGATGTCGGTGGTCTACTATTTTTTATATTTTTAAATATATATTTTGTTTTGTACATGTTTAAAAATGTAATTGATAAGTTTTAAGATGAATATAGAGAAAAATAATAATAAAATTCCTTCTGTGTCCCAAAAACTGTCGCCATGAGCTTTCCCGCCGATGACGACACCTTGAATTTCTTAGGCTGTGGTGTACCCTTTTTATGGCACTGCATGGAATCTTGCTTAGACTCAGGTTCATAGTGATGAACCCAGGTTTCAGTAACAATTCCCTCCTACAAACCATCCATGTCTTCATTATACTGTTTCAAAAACGCACGCGAACACTCGACGCGCTGCTGTTTTTTGTGGCGGTGTGAGCATTATAGGCATCCATCTTGCACTGACTTTTGTCATGCCGAGATGATTATGTAGAACCTTAAAAATGATTGTTTCAGAAACTCTAATCATTTCTGCGAGTTGTTATTTCTTTAAACGCGCATCCTCCAATATTATTTTTTCGATTTTTTCGATGACATCTCTTCCAATATGATTTGAATACTTTTTCCTTGCTAGGTAAGGAACTTTAAAACGGCGCGGATCTCGATTTTCTCCATATTTCACAATTTCTTCCGGATTGAGTTGCTTGATCGACGATAAAGACCTCATACTCGGTATATATACAAATGATTAGTCGCTGAACAGCCCCGCCATTCCGCGAACTTAAAAACGCACCCTCGTAAAAGGTGACTTGGTCGAGTGTTCTTAGCTATAATTGAAGAAAATCTGTTCAGCAGTTCGAAGATCTTCAGCTCTTTTCTAATCGTTAAAGGTTTTTGAGTCCGAAGTATTTTAAATTTATACTTGTTAACGAACACTTATGTCTGACACTTAAAGTCAAATTTGAAAAAATATTTTTGCATTTGATGCCCAATTCTTGAGGAAGTTTATAAGTTATTTAATATCACAATAAACCATTAAAGTGCCTGTAAACGCGAGCGAAATTAAGAGAAAAAGACTAGCCATTCCCTTCCCTGCTACAAGGACAAAGCTTCCATTTACTCAAAGGGATAATTCAATTTACTCTTTTGATCTTTTTTTTGATACACCTATGGAATAATTACAAATACAACAAACAACTTGAAACAATTACTGGTTAGATTGCTGCACATAATGAAATAATTGGATTAGGTTAGTTTTTTGTTGACAATAATGCAAACTCTTAACTCTCCGTATAATTAATGCATTGCTAATATATGCAAATTTTCTAATAGATTCTATTGTTGGAGCTTAAATGTTCAGCACGCATATATGGTCGTGTTCATATAATTATGAACAATTTGTAAATACAGACATTATTAAATGTAATATTTTTTTATTTCTTTCTGAAATTATTATCTTGTATTATGAAATTAAATGAAAGAAATAAAAATATTAAAACAATGTTGCCGTATGCTGAAGAGGTAGTTCCGGTAATTTAGATATTTATTTCAGCGTGGCAATGATCTCAAACATACGGCACGTTCAGTAAAGGAATTTCTCGAATCACAACGAGTTTCTGTCTTAGACTGGCCGGATCTAAATCTTATAGAACATCTTTGGTTGGAAGTTAAGAAGAGGTTATCAAATCGACAGTGCGGCAATCAGAGAGGTTTATAATGTTTTTTTTTAGAAGAATGGAACTCAATTTCTGTTGAAATGTAGGAAATAAATAGAATCGACGACTCGCCGCTGTAAAGCAGTTATTAAGAGCCGTGGACATGCCACGAATATTAATTATAGTTTAAAGTTTTATATTTATTAAACTAATTTAATATAATTAATGTTTTTTTACTTTGCCTATGTTTCATCAAAATGAATTCTCGAACAGTTCAATGTTCATTCTTCATACTTTGCTTTTTTGTATAAAAATTTTCTTCTCAGAAAAATCTGTTATTATTTTATATATTTTATTCCTAATTCCTTTCATTTTTATCATGTGAATATTTTATAATCACTACATATTATAAAACAAAGTTCCCTACCCCGTCTGTCTGTCTGTCTGTTCGCAATAAACTGAAAAACTACTAAACGGATTATTATGCGGTTTTCACTTATAGACAGAGAGATTTTGTGTAAATTGATTAAAATATATGTTAATGATCGATAAAGATGTCTCTGCTACCCGTGCGAAGCCGGGACGGGTTGTTAGTACAATATAAGAGAACAAACAAAATAGGTGAGGCTATTCTAAAGTGATGCCCTTACATACATATAGCAATTAATTTATATGGATATGAAAATACAAATACATATCTACAATTAAAACCAACATAAGATCCGAGATTCAATAAAACGACTCAATAAATCTCATTTTGCCCTATTATACTCTCGTGAATAAACGAAGTCGAATGAGAGAAATCATTGAGGAGATTCGGGAAAGTAGCACAAGAGGTCTGACCTGTGTCGGGCTCGGCGGTCTGCGGCGCGTCCTGCAGCGGGCAGGCGTCGAGGCGCAGGTACACGCGGATGGCGGCGCGCGCGCAGCGGAAGTAGAAGGGGTGCGCGCGCAGCACGTCCTCCAGCCGCAGCAGCCCCACGTACGAGCGCAGCGTCATCTTGCGCATGCAGTACGAGTGGAAGTCGAACTGGTCCTCCATTATCTCCGAGAAGTGCTGCAAATTACAAATATTATATTATTACACACCTACTGTCACTTACTTTTATATGTTATAAATAATGTTTGGTGTACGAACATACACTACGACTACTCGAATCATATGAGATCATCTGAGGAATCTCATAACAAATACAATCGATACGCTGATATTTGACTAACTAAACACTGAAACTCTGTTTCTCCCTATATGTCTTTTAGGAACATGGAGAGAGAGTGGATAGAAAGTGGACCGGTTAACTGTCTTTAATTCGCCCAGTTCAAAGAGAAAAATACTTATTAAGACAAAAACATCGAAAATCTCTAAAAATAACCCCCAAACTAAATATTTCAACATCCACGAATTCAAAAATGGCAGATTCGGTCCAAACCATACCTCTGACCACGATTGGACAGGAATGGAAACTTTTCGAAACTGAGAGAAAGAAATCTATATATTAATAAGTGAACCGAAAACTTTGAATCCCTTTTTACGAAAATTGGGCGGACGGAGGAGTATGAAATTTCGCACACTTATAGTTTATACAGAGAAGAAGTGACGAATGCTAAAATTTTTCAACAATATTTGCTACAAAGTTAAAAAAAATGCAAAAACGGGTACATATAGCTATGAGTGTCCAGTATATATTCCATCCAGTACCTGTCATGGTACAAAAGTCTATACAATGACAAGTCAAGTAATATTGGCCGATGAAATAAACCATGGTCGAAATTCGACCACCACGCGATCTCTAGTATATTTAAAATCTTCTAGGTGGTCAAATAATGACAAAGTATATATTTGAAATGACATTCATAGAAATAGTATCCAGTTGAATAGTAATCGTGGAAACTATACTGTGGTAAAAAACTTCAACCAAGATTGTTATGAGCAAAAAAAAATGCTGGTTCCATTGAGTAATTATTCATCAATGTTCTTATTGAAATCTTATAAATCCCCATGAAAGTGCTCTCTCAAAAGATATATTTGGATATTGAATAGTATATTGTAGTTTTATTAACATTTCATTCTAGAAAAAGCAATAAATAGTTAACAATTTAAATATAATATATAATAACAAATAAGTACCCTGTCAACTTCGTGGGCTTTCTTCAGGGCATCTCCCCACTGCTGTTGGCGCTGGTACGCAGCCGCAGCTTCCGTCTGGAACCACATGCACTGCATCTCGTTCAGGTTCTCTGTCGCTGGCACTCCTGCAATGATCAACATTCTAATATTAATACTCACATTTCCAACTTTAAGACCTACTAACCCGGACAGTGTTTGGTGAGATGTAATTCAGAGTAGTTGTGGTATGTAATGAATTCAAACAATTTGTCGTCCTAAGTCCAAACTTTTCTCCACTACGTGGGAGAGTCATGCTTCGGCACGTATGGGTCGGCTCGACTGGTGTGATACCACGGCCTCACCGAAAACCGTCAGTGAAGCAATGTGTGTATTGCTTTTCGCCGAGTGTGTGAGGTTATCTATCAGGTGACCCGTCTACTCGTTTTTCCCATATACCATAAAAAAACTACATGTAAAATAACAAATAATAAATAAGTTTTTGGAACGAAGTTCCTTATCAGACGCTCGGGGGAATGCGGGCTAAGCGGGAAAATAGTTAGCCCAACGAAATATGGTGACCGCTAGTTGTTTTTTTTTTACGCCATGTGTAATGCCATGCCAATACTAATGTAATTTGATGTTGATTGTATACTAAGTATCCATATTAGTATATTTATATTAGTTCGGGTAACTTTTACAGATGGCGCAATTTTAGTTTTGAGTATTTCCATTCACCATTCCACAATCCATGAAGTATATTTATATATAGCGAAAGGAACTTCGTTCCAACTGAGTGTCCCAAAGACGTGTTTTTTTAAGAGTAATTTGGATTTGACTAGATTACTGCGATATTAATAATTTACCTTCTCTAGTGAACTTGGCACACATCTCCTCGGCTCGCTTAACGTGCCCGGCGCGCAGCATGTACCGCGCACACTTGCTGTTCACGTAGCGGTCGGCCGTGTCCATTGCCTGAGCTTCCTCTAACCATTGATACGCCGACACTGGATCGCCAGCGTGCTGTAAGTTTTTATGTAACAATCAGCCGACTAAGACAAGTAAGTTGCCCTTTAGACAACCATGGGTAAAACTTCTGAAATGAATCTAAATGTATAAAGAAATGTATGAATTTTACTTTTGAAATCAATATAATTGGATATTTTGATCTTAATTTAAGAACTTTCATACACTGTTAATTGTGACACTATTTAGCCAATAATAATTAAAGGTGTTGTTCTGAACTGTGTGTTCCGTTGAGGGCTAAGAAACGCTATTTTTGCAAGAAAATTTGTTAGTTTAGCCTAGATAGCAGTAGCGTCAGTGAGGACAGGGAGATAAATAAGCAATCTGTAAAAGACGAAAGTATGTTGAGGTGATGGCTGATCCAAACTAACCGTGCCAACCAGTTGACCAGTTGTTAAGATCATCATATCAGCATATTAGAAAGTAATTACACTGATTCTAACGTAACGTGAACAAGGGTACGTCAGTAATTAACAAGGTCACTTATAGAGCTGGTAAATATGACAAGGTACTATTTGCAAAGGATATTCAGTAGCATGTCATTTATGTTAGTAAGTATTATAGTAGTTTAGCAAGTAAGTCACTGCCTTACATCACAAACACTTACAGAGCATTGGGCACACACTTTTAAACATCATTTGCCTGATTAACAGATTCCAAAATGTAATAGCTAATTAGAAAACTTTAGAATAGAGTAAATGTATTGCACACCAACGACATATTGCTTAACAATAAATACACAGAGTGGATATGTACAATAGGTGGCCTTCTCGCTAAGACTGATTTCTCACAGGCTACCTTTGGATGGACGAAATCGGTAATAGATAAAATAATAATGCGTAATTTTGGTGTAAGATAGAAGTAAGAGAGAAAAAGGTATTTAGTTGAGAGGTATGTTATATAGATTTATATATTGGTTATTAAATTTTTGTAAAAATACATATTATATGTATTATACACTTTCAAGTAGCATCTCCTGATACAGGCAGGCTGTCTTCCATAATGATATGTAACTAATTGCAGTCTCAAATTTTATTCTATTGAATATGATAATGCGATAATAAAACTCTTGGTATTACACGCATCTGTAACATCTTAGCATCCAGGCATTCCATGATACTCATCTATGGTGTAGATTAAGATAATTATTTAGGTCGTTAGCAGCGGCGAATTTACACATTTGCCGCCAGTAGGCTATTAAAATTTTGCCGCCCCTACCGGTCGGTCCATCTAATTTGATACCCCAGGACAATACATAAAAAATAATGTAGGCCCTAAATTTGCCGCCCCTAAAACCTGCCGCTCTAGGCTTCAGCCTACTCAGCCTGCTGGTAAATCCGCCACTGGTTGTTAGGGTATAACAATGTATTGATATTGTATATTTACTAACCTTATATATCTTTCCTTTTACAATGAACAATTCAATAAGTGTAGGTGTGTGTTCTATCGCTGCATCTATATAACGGAGTGCTACATCCGTCTCCTTCTTATAGTCGAAATGTTGAGCTGCATAATAGTACGCCCATAGTAACGCGCTGGCCGGTTGTTTGTCTTCGTTGGGATCGGCACTAAACGTACCCTTAGTTGTTAAATTCTCTATATATTGTAGTATTAATTTTTCTATTGAGTCTGCTTTACTTTGGTCCGAATATAATGATCTGAAAATATAAATAGAATGAGTCTCAATGAATATGTCATGCTTTTTATAAGACTAAAATGCTAAAATTGTGTAAAGGATTAAATGCTTCAATTTGTTGGTATTAATGGTTTTAATCCTACCACGATTACAAAAACTTTTTTTTTTTAACTTAATGCACATAAAATACAGAGGCGGACTTAATTTTAAGAGTAGTTAAGAGCTGCTGGGCGACCTGCGACCTGGATGGGAACCACTTCTAAAGACATAAAGTCAATGGAATTAAAATCGGAACTGACGCAAACGCACGCAATGGCATAAAAGTATTAGGAGCGCCAACCCTAAGAGATGGGACATAGGCTCAGGAGAAGGAGAAGGAAAAACGATTGATAGCTTACCTCAGATCAACAAAGAGTGGCGGTATTCCTTTATGAAGTCCATGCCGTAGGTACTCGTCCACAAGTCGCTCGAACACGGGCTGCGCATGCGCCTCTGTCAGTTGCAGCCGCCGAGGTGCTATTGCTTTAGGGTATTCTTTCCTGGAATCACGATATACCGGATGTAGAGAACGGCGCAACAAACATCTTACACAAACGTTTTTCTGTGGATGCATATGTGGATATAAAAATTTTAACAGTTCATTTTATTTGCACTACGGTTACTAATTCAATGGTGGCACAATATGTAAAAGTATTTATGTAGAAATCGACTCTAACTGACTGACTGATATTACACTTACAACTACAATGTGCTATGCTCAACATAACACAATAATTGTAAGCACTTTATTATCTGTACAAGTGAAAGTAAGTGCAATGCAGTAGAAATAACTATGTACTCACTTATATACATCAAAGAAGGCCACTTTTTCATCAGAATCACTTAATTGTTTGGCTTCCATAAGTTTCTGATAATACATCACATTTTCAGGATTCCTCTTTAATAAACCTTCATACAAATTCTCTGCTTCTTTAAACCTGAAAAGTTGGGTAAAATTCATAATACAATGAAATACTAGCATCAAACATTACTATCACAGGCAAGGCATTATCAGAGTGACTCTTTTTAAAAGATTTCTCAGAAATTGAACGGAACGAACAAGATAAATGAAAGAATATCTGATCTGAGTTACAGCTAATAGGAAAATAACAAAGTCTCACTTTTTTATCAATAGCAACACAAATCAAATTATTAGTCTAAAATATGGACAACTCTGTGGAACACAGTTTTTAAACTTAAGTAAGATTTAAGAACTGAATGTTTCCGAGTACATGAACTTGTTACTACATAATTATAGTCAAATGAGCCATTGTATTTTGAATCAAAATCTTAATCAACATTATAGAACTTTTGCTTATTAAGATTTAGAACTCATTAAAAGCTACACAACAACATATGCTTTGTAGAAAACCTACCACAATGAGCATCAATTACTATTTCTTCTGAAAATACATGATTTAAGATTTCTAAACTAACATTGAAATGCTAAGGTCAATGAATCAATGCTTTTCGAATTTGCTTTAGATAAAATTAACAAAAAGTATGTTAATAAATAACAAACAATAAAATAAATAATCAGTAATAATCTACTCTAAAATAGTTCATATTACAAGAAAACTTACTTCATCAATTTCAAATAATATTCGCCAGAAGTTTCTTTGATAGATAATTTATCAAGAATTTGACTTGAAAACTTATTTAGATGCAGAAGGGCTCTGTCATATTGTCCTGATTCCGCTAACACCATGTTTTGGTACAGAAGCAGTTCTGAATGTTCATAGTCATGTGGTCCTTTCATCTGATTAGTGCGGAAGGCATCAAGGATGCTATTGGCCATCTCATAGTCACCAAGAAGATGATAGCTCATTGCAAAACCAATCCATGAAGCTCTTTGTGTAGGCCTCAGCATGAATAACTGATAACGAGTATCCTGAAATAAAATAAAATAAAAAATACATCATCAGCTTCTGTAATCCCTTTGATCTTATTAGTCTGTTTTTAAACCTAAAAAGAGTTCTTCAACTATAACGGTAGGTTTTAAAAATAGATATCTTTACAAACAGGTAAATTTATAATATTACAAGAATTACATCAGAAAATGTCACAATTTTAACATGATTATTAACAAATTAATAAATAAAGTGAATGACTGCACGGACGGTGCACTGGTTTAAGTGGTCGCTTCGCCACTACGCAGCTGTGTGTCCCAAGTCTGGGCGTTCTTTTTGTCCATCGAAAAAGAAAGAAAGGATATCGTCCAAAACATTAGAACAGACCGAGAAACAGAATAAGGCACATGATATCATTAAGTAAAGATTAAGTTAATTGTAAACAGTATTTCATATTTTAAATCTATTATTAAATACTAATGTTCACCCAGTGGAGGAAATTCAACCTTAATAATTACTGAAAAATTGAGAAAAACATGAATTTGCATGTTATTAACATTTTCTTCTGAAATACTTATCTAACTATAGTAAAAAATCTATCTGATCCAATTTTTTTTATGGTTGATATTACTAAACCTTGTTAATAGCTTCAAAATTAAAAAGGATAAAGAAAATGGGTTGTGAAAAACGAGAATTTAGTTTTTCACTGTTTTGTCTTTAGGTATGGCACGGCAAATTCACAACAATGTATGGGTAGACTGCAGGATCAGAACCATTATACATTTGTCACTATAAATTATGCAGCAATAACTCCATTAAAACATTATCTATGGATATATATTTATATGATAATTTATAAAACTATTATTATCAGTGTATGTTTTTAACACCATTAACTACTTACTTTGTATCCTTCTAAATCACGCATCTGAATTTGTAACAATGACAAGTCACGCAAAATCTGAATGTTCTCTTTTTCCCACTTGAGTGCATTACGATAACATTTGATGGCTTCATCATACTTCTTGTCAGACCGCTGCAGCAAACCATAGACATGCCAACAAACAGGAGATTTTAGGTCATTGCGGAGACCTCTACGTACATATTCATAAGCTTCATCCTTACGACCAAGACAGTTAAGTGTTAATCCCTTCATAGCCAATGTTTCTGAAAAGAAAAATTACAAATAAAAATATGGGTTACCTTATTCTTCTAAATCATTAATTTAAAATACTATAATCAAGTATACCATATCTCAACATCTTAGATAATTAATATAGTACATAATTTACTACATAAAGTATAAGCTCAGTAGGTTAGACATTCTAAGAAGTCTGAACTTAAATGAGCAACATCATTTTAAGGATGCATGTTTTGTCCCATGAGTATAAAGATGTGGTACAGCAAAGACAAACATTGACAGACATGTTTTGAAAACAATTTTTATACCACTCACAACAATTGAAAGTGTCAAACAAAATCATACACGGATATAACGCAATAAATAATATATAGTATG
Organism: Euplagia quadripunctaria; assembly: GCA_963859945.1. Lineage (NCBI taxonomy): Eukaryota > Metazoa > Arthropoda > Insecta > Lepidoptera > Erebidae > Euplagia > Euplagia quadripunctaria. The sequence continues at coordinate 11,312,079 of OY982578.1, read as the reverse complement.
GTTTGTTATTTATTACGATAGTTTAATAAACACCAAACTTTTGTGTAAATTTTAAGTATACAAGAAAAACTCACCTCCATGTTCTGCAAATTTAGGATTAGAAAGTATCTGCTTCGCAAATTTCAGCCCATTTTTATATTGTTTATGTTCGTAACAACGCTGAAAGATAATACACTTATCATTTTAACCTCTATTAGATGCAGCTCAAAGGGTGCTAGCCTAGTAAATTTTGTTGTTGAATAAATTAATGTGAATACAATACACAAGTGCGAATACGTTTCGTAAATTTTGCAGAGGAAAGGACATTACTTCAGGACATTTAAACTGCCTTCTTTTTTATTACATTGTTTTAGAAATGCAATATAATCGCAAAGAATGACAAGCAGCTCCAATCCAAATAGTGTTTACAATTGGACTTACCAAAATTCTTTTAAAAAGCGCATTTTCTTTAGGTGGCAAAGGATTACTAGGTGGCATTTTGTTCGAATAAAATGAAGTATCTTTTTATTATTTCAATAATAAATTGAATTATTTCTAAAAACCTCGTGGCTATAAACCAAAGAAGTCGATGAAGGATTGCTGTCTATGGTCCATCCAAGAGCAGTGATCACGTGATCAAAATGATTGCCAGTACACAGATAACAACAAAGAGTTAACTCAAAGGCAAACATTCAGGCTGTCATAAGTTGGCGGAGGGAAGTAATTTTTTTACAATTTTTTTTTGCTATTTGAAATGTTCGTTGCCAATTTGAGGGTAATTTTTTTTATACTAGGAACGAACAAAAATTATTTTGTACAGAACAATGAAGAACAGTTAACGAACAATTTAATTTAAAAAAAATTACTTCCCCCGCCAACTTGAAAGAGCTAATGTTATTAATTTTATTTAAAAAAACTAAGAACGAACAAAAAAAAATTATAAAACAATGAAGAGTGTTATAAAAACGACCTATTATTGGAATTGCATCTCTTTCGTACAATACTCTTAAGTAGCTTAAGTACCTTATTCACCATCGTGTCTGACGTACATCCCGCCAAGGCCGTGGTGCTCGACGAAGCATACACACCATCGTGCCAACGTACCTCCGCTCAAGGCCACGGTGCTGTTGCCAATGCCATTTTCCTAAATTACCTTAAAATAATGGTCAAATTCCCCAGTTTGTGGAGAAACAAACCTGGAGTCATGGCATTGGCAACAGCACCGTGGCCTTGAGTGGACGTAAGTCGGAACGATGGTGTGTATGCTACGTCGAGCACCGCGACCTTGGCGGGACGTACGTCAGACACGATGGTGAGTAAGGTACCTTAAGTAATTAATGAAACATCTTGATTTTTACATCATTGTAACTACTTTTTGATATTCAAACAACGTTTAAGAAGGGTATTGTGAAATTATAAAATACAAACCTATTGGGAATATAACAATAATAATAACCAATGATGATGTGTGCCGCATGAAATGGACTTATACAATTAATGAAAACGTCATGCGGACATATTATTGGGTTACAGAGTTGGGAACTAACCTTACTGCGTACTGTGTTCGATTAATGTCTCTGTTTCAGGAGCTTGAACCAGCTGTCAACGGGTCAGCACAACGACTGTCGGATCAGGTACGGGCTAAACAGCGCTATCACCTGCTGGATGATACCATACTTAAGAGGCTGCGCTCTGACGTACGGAATAGCTTTGTTATCCCTTCTTCATTCCAAGTTGTGGATTTGGTGACCAATTACACACCACAATTAGCACCACAGTTACATGTTGATGAAATTGTGGATAGTGAAGCTATATCTGTAAGTACCCAATGCATTAAAAAGGTTAAGAAGCACCTTGGAAGATGCGATTCTGGAATACCGGTTTGTAATCTACATTAATAGACCCCATTTGCCTATTCATAGACGAAATATAGCGCTGGTAGATTCCCTGGATTCGTTTGTCTGACTATTTAGACAAAAGTGAATATCTTAGTGATACACACTCTATTCTCTACTGTGTCACTGTGTGTACTGTCGCAGCATGTCGAGTAGAGTAGCTGGAGTACATTTCTCTGTAATCTCAATTTTTTGACAACTGGCGTAACCCACTTACTCTATAAATCACATAAACATGACTGCTAACTATGTATAAGCTTCTAACATCTATTCTGAGACTCAAAATTACTACACATTTAAATAAAAATTCGATCATATCTATTTCTCAGAATGGATGTAGAAGCGGGACCCGTGGCACTAAAGAGCTCCTCATCATGGATATGGCCACTAGCCAACAGGTACGTCGTCACCGTAAGAATCCGGTGACATGTTGGATAGACTATAAGAAGGCCTTTGATTCGGTTCCACATACATGGATTTTGAGAGTGCTAGAGTTGTATAAAATTGATACAACTCTTTGCACTTTTTTCAAGGCATGTATGGCAGGCAGTGGAGGACGGCACTTTGCTATTCACAGATATCAGCAGATTGCGGGAAACGATGTACCAGATCGAGCGGGGTATATTTTAAGTTTTGAGTATTTTGAGTTCCTTGTGGTTCTGCCTAGCTTTGAATCCTCTCAGTACTCTGTTAGAGGGTTCAAGGCTAGGCTATAGGTTGCAGAAAGACGATCGCGTTATATCTCACCTTCCATAAATGGACGATTTGAAACTTATTGCCCACACTAATTTGCAATTGACAGCTGAAGGTAGCTGAAAATTTTAGTAACTCTATCAAGATGGAATTTAGTCTGGACAAGTGTGCAGTCATGCATTTAAATAAAAGGTCACGCCTTTTATTTAAATGCATGACTCTGAAGTCTGAGTAGAATCTGAAGGAGTCAAACTTTCAGATTCAACAAAACTCAGATCTCTGTCTGCCACTGAAAGCTACAAGTATCTAGGTATATCACAGTCATTGAGAATACCTGAATCTCATTTGAAACAAGCGCTGCAGGAGCGCTTCTTTGGCCGCCTAATAAAAAGTACTTAAAAGTCTTTTATCAGGGGGTAACAAAATGCGTGCCAGCAACGGTTGGGTCATGCCGTTTCTGATGTATTCCTTTGGTATACTTAGATGGACTTATACAGAAATAGATGTCTTTGACAGGAGAGTCCGTACACTGCTGAAGTACTGACTGCATTCCGAATGCACCACCCACGTTCTTTTGTAATGAGGTTGTATATCCCGCGAAAGTTTGGAGATCGTGAACTCTCCCTAACGGGTCCGTACACACTTAGTACACACCAAGTGTATATACCATAGTGTATATGTGTCGAATTCACCGTGAATATACACCGAGTATACACCGAGAATTTTTTAAAGTTCTGTGAGCTGGAATTTTTTAAAGTCCAAAAGTTGAATTTTTTTTATAAGTGACTAATAAGACATGAACATACCAGCGTATAAGTATACCACCTAAATATACCACTGAAAAGCCAAAAGAACGAAGAACGCCTGGGGACCGCTTTTTCGTCGGGATCGCCAATGTTGAAGACGGGTCTACTTCATGTGTTGAGGTTGTTATAAAAATGCAGTATGACAGTGACTGGCTTGATATAATGTTAAATTTGCGTATTACATTAATTAAGTACTTAGAAATGCGTGCGCCTCTAGTTCGTCTTGAGGTATTTTGGTGAATGTGCGTGCGTTCGCCGGCGCTGGCTAGCGGCCAGTGAGGGTGCGCTTGAGGCCGTGTGCACTCCCCTCTCGCCTCTTCGGTCCCCGCGGCGCGGCTCCACGCGGAGTAGTGTGATTCGCAACAGTAGGTAGGTATTCACGCATAGCTATACGAAATTACACCACGCATAGGGCCACAGCGAGTTTACACTAAGCCATATGATATCATCAAGCTTACGAGGTGTATACTGATTTTTTATTTCAATATATTCAAATAACTCAAGTAAAAACTTAATAATCTAAGAATAATTTTCGTAGATTGAATCAAATTTTCTGCAGGTATAAAGTTGGATTATTTTACACTTATGAAATACTTTTCGGTGTAAACTTGCGGTACATGATTTGAATTCACACCGAGTATATTGGGTGTTTTTTTTCCTATACTCAGTGTGTGATCAATAAACACCAAATATACCTATCGTATTCTCCTAAGTATACACCACACTGAGTATACATCAAATTTACACCGAGTATATACGGTGTATCTGGTGTATACGGGTCTGCTACATTAAGACCCTACACAATCGCGAGATATGCAACCTTAAAGAATATTTTCTTCACACTGATGTGGGAGTGCATTGCAATGTGGTCGCAGTGGACAACGGACTCACTCCACTCACTCTAGCTAAAGAAAACTGGCGCAAGCCTGTAGTACTTGATACTAATGATCGCAGGGAGGTATGGACGGGCAAAGAACTCCACGGTCGTTTTATATATAGACTTTACAGCATCTACACCTTAGCTACGGTTTGGTGGTCTTTTCGGAGAAACCCAATGTTTTGTCTTTGCAATTATGGACGAAGTTTTAATGACGAATAACTATCGGAAATATATCCTGAAAGATGGTACGGTGGACATCTGTCGGGCGTGTCACCGTCCCGGTGAATCCATCAGGCATAATATTTCTGGTTGTTCTCGTCTTGCCAACGGTGAATATTTGCACAGACACAATCAAGTGGCCAGGATTGTACATCAACAACTTGCCCTAAAATACAATCCTGTGCATTCAGAGGTGCCATATTACAGGTATGTGCCCGATCCAGTTTTCGAAAATGGTCGTGCCGCATTGTATTGTGATCGATCTATCATCCCTGATAGAACTATTGTTGCCAATAAGCCTGATATAGTGCTGAAGGACCGATTAGACCGTTTTTCTTTTATGAAGATAATAAAATTGACCTGCCTTATTTCAGGAATGTCCATTGGTACAAAAAAAATATGGACATCCTGTAAGAAAAAGATGGTATATCAATCTCAATTTTCAAGGTCAAACTTTTTGACTCTCAGTAAAGGTCATCACACACTATACCGTCACATTAACGGCTGCAACACAGCAATTAAGTTGTCATTCAAATCTGAGCATTAAAACGTGGTCGTATAATATATTTCATAATGTCAGTATGAAAAAACCAGCTGGACTGCAAGCTTGCACCTCGCGGGCGACGCGTGGCAAAGCACGCTAGCGGCTAGCGGTAACCTTAATTTCAGGTGGCGCCGTGCTACAGCTGTGCCGTTATAGTGCATTGTATTATATTTGTAGTGTGACCTTAAATATTCACTGTGTGGTGTCTCCTCTACACTGCGAGGTTGCCCGAAGTTATGCGAATACGAGAGTGTAGACAGGCACTTCGACTTCCGATCGCTGTCGGTTTTTGCGCCCGAGTCAAAGGACTCGAAGTGCCCCGAAGTTCCCACGACGGGTGATGATTGAGCTCCCCACGAGGTTGCACGAGTGTGTAGTCACATACTTTGAACTTCGGTCAGAAATCAAAAGTACTTCGTCGAAGCAACTTCGCGAGTAGTGTAGAGGGGGTATTAGTAGAACTTCGTGGCATGGACACTTTACTAAGCTCCGAAAAGTCTATTTTGGTAACACTGATGTTGAAAAAAGAATTAGACAGCCTTGCACTTAATCTGTTGTCAGTTAAATATCATGTCAAGGAGTTGTCAAAGTCAAAACAAATTAATTGTGTTTGCTCCAGAAAAGCGTACAAAAATTAATAAATAGTTACAATTTGGCTATAAGTTATTGCTTTTGATCAACTTATTTTTTATAAATAACATGGGCATTGAAAACATGCGTCGTTGGCCTATGTACATCGTGTTTGCTGTGTGTATTTTATTGTTACTTTCACTGTTTAGTAGTTGGAATGCGGAGACTGACTTACGAAACAGGGTTTCGGAGATAAGTATACAGCTCCAAGAATGTTCCAAACAGCAGACAACTTATATGGAGGAATCCTTAACATTGCTTGAGCAACGAGATGGATACGTTGTGAAAGTTAACGATTTAGAAAAACAAAAAAGAAAATTAGTGGACGATATCACTGAGTACAAAAGTAAACTTTCAAACTCTGAGGCACAAGTAAATCATACGAAGGTAGACGTTGAACTATGTAAAGCAGAATTGCAGTCCTTGAAGAATTTACAGGTGAGTAAAACTGCCATAGTTGAGACACTTAGATTGGAAAAAGACACTTTGACAGCTCAGTTGGCTGAACGGAAACAGAAAATTGACGAATTAGAAAAAGAAATTGAAAAATTGAAAAATGCATTGACAACAAAAAGTGGACCTAATCCATCTTCCCAACTTAAAGTCACCCCAGCAGCTCAACCACCTAAGATTAGTGCTGCTCTCAGTGCTAAAGACCCTATCAATGAACCTGTGTTAGAAAATAATGCTAAGGAAGAACTCGAGGATCCCAATGCTTTGAATGAGGGCAATGACTTTGACCAACAGTTGAAATAGATTAAAATGATTATTCATAAAGAGTATTAAAGATACTGTATATTTTGTCCCTTTCTATTTCTATATTTGAAATGTAGCATAAGGAAGAGGCAAAACTACTATCGGTTACTTATGAGTAAAGTTGTTAGTATAAATTTTATTTGGAATTTAGAGGCCTGTAGGTGTGATAATTATTATTCCTCTTACGAGAATTAATTATAAGGCTGATGGTAGAAAGGCTAATGGCTGAATGTTTGATTATAAAAAAAGGGAAATGAAGCTTTACTTTTTATCATGTAGTTGCCAGTACATTTAAATGTATGATTGAATTATACAACTTTTGTTCAACACATTTCATAATTGTATGGTTTATTAAACATGTTTGATAAATGAAAAATAGATCAAATGTGGAAATTTGTGTTCCATTAGCTGATCAAGAAGTGCTTCCATGATGAGTAGATTACTGCATTTATATTTCTGATTAAAAAATTGGTCTTTAATATAACAATAATGCTCTGGAACCTATTAGTCAGTGCTGTTAAGACCCAACTAAAATGAACACAGATAAACATACTTAGAAATATATTTATGTTAATACATAATATATTGAAACACCCAAAGTTATGCATGTATAGCAGCTAACTACACCCCCCATTCTCAGATTTCCTACTTGTATGCTCAACTACACAGCTAAAAAGTAGGCCAATAAGTGCAGCATAATATTGTTGTATAATTATTAATAGCACATCACAATAAAGATAAAATAAAAAACTAAATTATTAAAAAAAAAAAATTAATAACTCCAATAAGAAAAAAGTCAAACATTGACTTTCAGGTATTACCTGACAAAACATCAATTTCCATACACCAGCTGTACAGCTGTACCATGTGTTTGCTGAAATTTTAATTATACCTATTGTTATATGTCATGGTGTAATAACTTTGATAAATTTTCAAATATAGTTATTAAGATCACTATTATATCATTTTATGCAATTCAATTATAGGTAGTACCTAGTAAATGTAAATAAAATGTGATATAAATGTAAAAATGTTCAAGTTGCTTGAGGTCTTTCTACTGTCACATTTACGAAGCACTATTGTCCTGTAATTTTTTTACATTTTTATGTAATTATTAGTATGTTTAATTTAGAAATGGGCTTTGTTCAAGTTCACAATTTGTTAATGTGTGATGTTATAAAGCCATGCAGCATACTCCTTAGCAATATTATAATATAGGAAACATTTTGCATGTCTAGGTAGGTTATTTGTAATAATTGTTTCAATAAATATTTAATAGGGTCTGATATGTATTTTCGAATGGCGTTATTGCAACGTTATATGTTGTCAATGTCAAAAGTGAAGTGTGAATGGGTAATAATTATGATAATCTTCATACATTTAAATAAAAACAAAACCCTTAAGCACAGTTTCTCGTACATGTAAGGATCATTAATTATAACAATATTATGTAGTATTTGTATCGAATAGTGAGCCATGATGGTGCCAGAAATTATTTAGATCTGATGTTTTTTTTTAATATTATTTTGCTCAATTTTCAAACTATCCCTTTAATTACACCCTCCATTATGCAACCTTATAAATTGAAAATGTAATCATTCTGTAATAAATTATCACGACACGATGATGTAAGTAGGTACCTACTGTTATTTTAGTTTGAACTGTGTAATGTTTTCATAATTAAAGTTATGCTATATTTTGTCGTACATGTATAATTGAGGAATAAATTGTATAGATTTGTCCTTTTTTATTTATTTATTTAACAACTTATTTCCTCTACTCCAACTAAACGCGGCGGTGACCGCTGCTTTTGCTGCTGCTGCAGCTACTGCCACCTCGTTCCCAGTATTGTATTTTATTCAATATACAGGGTGTATTTGAAAAAGGACCACTTAAATCACTGAAAGGGCATGACTAGCATGCAGCTACAAAAAGAATATTTGAAAAAAACTATTCGTTTACAAGTTATGACCATTACTGTCAATTTCCAGGTATTTTTACCTCCGTTTCTCGTAAAATCAGCCGGAATGTGTAAGGTTAAAGATTTTAAATAGCACATTTTTTTTTATAAAATTTCTTTCCGTTACTAAGAAAATCCATAAAAACTAACTTTGAAATTTTTTTAACCTAGTTTTTATGGATTTCCTCATTGTTGGGAACAAAAGGATTTCCGGCGAAGGAAATTTACATTGAAACTTTCCACTTTGAACTTCCCTACATAAGGGTAAAAGTGACATATTTGTGGATCCCACACATTTTTGTCCCGTGTGGGATTTGAACCCACAACACACAGCGCGGCGTAGCGGCGAGGTGATCACTTAAACCATTGCGCCATCCGTGCAGTGCAGTAATATTAGGAATTAGTAAACTTGAGACTGAAGAGTTATGTCTTGAGATAGATAATTTCTTTTCTGTTATTTAGGGCAAAGATTTTTGTTCGAATTGGAGACGCCCAAACACCTGTACCAAAACACCTCCCTACTTCCCCTCCTACCCTCAGAAGATCGTAATTAGAGAGCATTAGCGGGAATATGGTTGGCACGGTACTTTACCATATTAGTAAACAAATACATAATATAGGTAACATTTGCGTTTATTTGCAGGATGTATCAGTACTCTATGGTATGTATTTAGAAACAGCTTAGTAACTGGCTTTAGCAGTTATGCCATTGTTTTATTTTAATTAACCGATGAGCTAATGAAAGTAGATTTGTGATTTTGCAAGTTCTTTGTCAAATATTTATACTGTGGGAAATAAAATAGTCGGCACATCTGGCCCCTTTTCCAAATTGTTTAAATAGATACAACGTTATTGTTTCTAAACAATCTTTATTTACCTTAAATATCTCTAGCATAATGAAAACAAAATAATCCCACTCACATTACTTCACAAGTAATGTTAACAACATAAAACTTAAAAATAGTTAAAACTAATGACGTTACACTCTGTAAACTTATGTAGTTCTACTGCTTTCGCAGACGACTGAACATTTATCGCTCCGGCACACTACCGGCTCACATACACGATAATAAAACCAGATACTCATTTTTAACAGTTAGTGAATAAACCTACATTATAATCCATTTGGCGAATTATAAATTATAAGTAGATGCTAAAATATAATGTTGGCCATTTATTTGCGAAAGTACACTGGCTGTGCATCTTATACCGTTAAGTTTCTGGTATCTATGGAGCACTAAACAAAAATAAATCAGGACTCCCTAATTTCATCTCGGAGGCAACTGGAAAAACAATTAAATTACCCGTTTTGAGTTTTATTTTAGTGCACAACCCAGTTCGTTTTCTCTTATTACTGCAAAAAAAATTGGAAACAAAATGGGGTACACACTTACACTTTCACCAAAAGCGAAGTCAGTAAATATATAGAAATCGTCGACATTGACCAAACACAGGATACGTGATATGGATGACGTCATTTCTTAAATTAATACAAACGTCACTTACAAGTAAATGCTAGCCACTTAATGGTTATTGTAACTAATGGAACAAATCAATGAGTTAAATCAACCGGACTCTTAATCGAGTCGAAGTAGTAAATCTTTATTAAGGTAATCAACATGCTAAGATGTTCATTATGTTTGTTATTGGACAAGATATTTTACAGTAACGACAAATTCCATTATCGATATAATATTCAGGATAGCGATGCCTGACATGTATCTAAACTACGGGAAGTTAAATATCGCATCGAAAATCATATTGTAATATCGTTGGTGATATTTGTGCTATGATATATTAGCAAAGATAACAATAGCAAAGATTCAAACTTATTAGTTACATATTATTATTTGTAATACAATGCAAGTTGATTAATTGGTAAATGTAGACATGACTTAAAATTATGATTTTGCTTTGAGCACCAATTGGTGATTGAATCGTTGCATTATTATCATCGTGGAATAGATGTTTTTCTGAAACAATATTTACGAGAATTTTATAGAAAATCAAAGAAATTAACGTAAATAGTGGACAGTAATTTCTATTTGCCTACTAGAAATAACACGAGGTGCGACATTATCACAGATGTTTTGATTTTTTAAATAGGTTGTGAAAACCTTGTGATGTGTAAATTATTTGAAAATTAAATAGTGCGTAAACCAGTAGCCTTGATGTTGGGTTTATTTAAGAGATCATTTTATACGATTAGTTTTTGAATAGGATTTCGGGCGTATGGGCGCTGCGGTTAGCTCAAATGAAACGCACTCGGATAGTCCAATTTGCGTGTCCAAAAACACCTTCACATATCTTACTTTAAAAGTAAGATGTTTACCTTAAAAGCCCTGTCATGTCATATTACTGATACGATATTTACAAAATAACTCCAATACGATGAAGAAACACATCAGGCATCGCATAAAAACAAGTACCTAGATACAACCATTTTTAATGCCTGTTGAATTTATCTTTATAAACATAAAATTTGAATAAAAGTCAAATAATAAAATGTTGTAGATGTTGAGTAGGCCACTGAAAAATGTTTTCAGTGTTATCACTTAACATTATCACACCAGTGTCAGCGTCAGAATGTTACTCCTACGCGTTACATTAACATAATAAAAAGCATACAAAGTACGGTAACATATTAATAATTATATTAATACGTGAAGAGAATTCTTTGTACCCCTTTTTAAGAAAATTTCGCGAACGTAGTTACGGGAATATTTCCAGATTATATATAGAAGAAGGGCAAAAAGCTAAAAATTTTAAACAATATATCTTACGACTTTAAAGCGGCTTAACGAAATTACACGCGTCCAATATATGCGTTGACCTGTCATGGTAAGCAAGTCTATACAATGACAGCTCAAGTTATACTGGCCAATGAAAAAACCATGGTCGAAATTCGACCTCTACGCGATCTATAGTATAAATTAATAATGCAAGTATAACGTGTGTTAAACATAACGTCAAAAGTAAACGTTATCGTACCAGATCATAACTTCAACAGGCAATAAAAATAATATCACGAGTGATTTTATTGCGCAGATAAATGGGCGACATAAAAATAACAATTAAAACCCTACAACTTTATAACATGTACAACACTAGTGACGATATTATCGGCCTAGGACTAACTTAACATTCGTAACTAAATTTAAGTCTATCCCTAACTTAGAAAAGTTACAGTTCGGTGGTGAAGAGAATAGTGGAATAAAAGAGATCGACATGAAGACACCAGAATTAAATATTTTCATTTGTAACAATTTTGAAAAAATATATACTTATTGGCACTAACAATTCCATAAAAAAACTGTGTAACACATCGATTCATATATAATTAAGAATCAATCCCCTACCAACTAACTGACGGCGGATCTAGTACAGAATTTAAATAGTGTCCTCAACTAGAAATATAAATTATAATAACATCTTATTAATATGATAATATAATTTGCAGCACAACTCAATTTTATTTGCAGTGAGTTACAAGGCAATAGCGTTGTATGACGGGTCAATTCTATTCTGTCCACTTAGAACGGATTCCACATTGGACGATGTTCGACGCATTATGTTCCATTGGCAAATTGTCACGCAGACGCATATGGTTCAATTTAGAGTTAGTCTCACTCGCTGTCAGTGAATCTGTACAAAAAAAGCACCCGTCTAAAGTGGACAGATTTCTTATTTCCGGCAATTTAGCATTGTTTTGGGATCGGAAACTTCTAAAGCGCAGATCTTAACTATACTTATTAGTAGGTTAATGGAATCAATCGACTTCTCTAATGTCGTGTAGTTCCGCTTTAAAAGACAAAAGGAGAATAATCGTAGGAGGCTAAAACTGTATGGCCCACAGGACTATATCCGGATGCAAAACACTTGTACAGGAAGCGGATTTAATTACTTACATGCAATAATGAGGGATATCACAACTTACAGATTTATAACTGAAAAGAGCATAAGAACCTTTATCCTAGGTTACCTTTCCAGACAAACCATAGATAATTATAAAATATAAACCATAGAGGTTCTCTGCATTATTTTTAGAATAAATACGAATATCGTTTATTAGATAGTATTACGATACAATTTTCTACATACATTTTATTATACAAGTTCCCCATGATCTTAAAAGAAGTAAATTCTTCGGAATCTTGTGTATATAAAGGTCGGGTCGGACAGCGGACGGGCGACGCGACGTGACCAGTTGCATTATTTTGAAGACGATCGGCGTTACTATTAACTAGTAGGCACATTACAACTGCTCACATCGCGACGCCGTTCCGCCCCGTCCGCTGTCTGAGCAAACCTTAACAGACGAGGATATTTTAAAAATTCTTGCAACAGGAAACCTAACATAATAGCCTAACAATACTCATATCATAGTGCTGCATAAACATAGTAGCTTCTCCACTCTACAGTGTAGTGAAGCTACCTACCATGCCCTCAATAATGGTTGTTAAGGTATTGCATAAAATCCACTTCCTGCATTTTGTCTGCAACTTACATGCATGACTTAAAAATAAAAAAAATTGTAGTTATATATACAATATTATAAACATAAGTAGAGTTATTCTTCTATAATTAATTCAATAAACTAATCATGTAATCCTAATTTGGGCCGCTAATGCTAAAATATAATTTGTGACAAACTACAGTTACTACCTTCAATTCAATTGGCCTGAACTTACATGATTAACTTGATTTTTACATTAAGAAAATTAAAGATATAGTTGTTTATTCTCTTTTTAATATGTTTAGTATAATATAATATCGGTCACTTATTAAAAGCATTTCTAATAAGATTCCTACTTTCATGTATTTCTCTGTTATTGTTTGTAATAGGCTTCTTCTTAATCATCTTTAAGTTGCAGAAGTAGATTAATGGGAAGTTTTACTCTTTGGGCCATTACTGCTATGTTATAGTAACAAGTAGGACAAACATATATTGACCGTTCAAATCATTCAATGATTAAGTTTTCATTATAAAAACTATAACTAGGTTACAAATTCATGTCAGGAGGTAAAGTTGGTCACAGTGTAAATATCAAGTTTGATAAAATTACATACAAAAATATTAATATAGAAAAATAAAAAATCTTCATATCACATAGTTCTCAAATTGTAAAGTTTATCTTTACTGGCAAATTCAATGTATTACTATTTCATTGAATCAAATTATTACCTAAATTAAATCATTGCCAAGAGCATCTTGTGCAGCACTGAAGGATGAAAGCATTATTTATATTTGAAAAAATTAAAGCTATAGTCTGACGAACTTGTTAGGCATAATTATTCAGGAAATTGATCAGATCTAGTTAGTGCTTTCAAATCCATCACAAAAATATATTGTTTAAAATTAAAGAACAGCCTGGAAGGTTTTGTCACTAAGAATTGTTTTTGGGAAAGGTTTATTTTAGTCTTTCATTTTCAGATTTATTCTCAAAATGATATTATTTTGAATTTGTAAAATCAAACAAATAATAAGAATGACGACCCTGACCATGTTGCTTAAACTAATCTAATTGAAATAAACTACTAGGCAGAACTATAAATATCAATTTATAAAATTGATGCCATACTATAAATACCAATTTACAAAATGCTTTCATAAAACTGTATTTTGTATATTCTATTATTTTTTATTTAATTTGCATGCACTTTCTTATGTCTATATTAAAATGCACTTTAGATACATGAATTTGTCAGTAAATTTTATGTACAAAAGTTTATTCTGTAACTTGCTTGAGTTCTTCCTCCTTAGCAACTTCCTCAAATGCAGCTAACAGATTCCTCCTGCACTTGTTGTCATCAGTATATCTTAAAGACCAAAGTATATACTCTCCAACATTCAAAGGGTCTTCAGAATAGCTAATTTGTACTTTACATTTACGATCCCATTTCATAGAATCTATGCTACGGCTATTCCTAGATCTAGTAAACTTTATGTAACCATTGCATTCCACTGCTAATTTAGGCAGCTGAGCATTTAGAGCATCATGTGATTTATCAGAGTCTGTACCACTAGTAGACGGCAGGCAATCTCCTTGTCCCACTTCACAATTAGGTGGGGTTCCCTGTGCACACTTCCTTTTCACTTTAGGATACAAGCAATCACCTCTATTACTTATTTCCTCATCAGAAAATGATCTTTTGAGTGTATTTACAGAAACTTCACTTCTATTTTCATTGTCAGGCTCAGTATTGTCAGTCTTTTGTTTTTTAGCTATACTAATTTCTTCTGGGGGCTGGCAACCCTCAGCCCATTCTGGGCTATTGCAATTAGACCTCGGTAATCTTCGTTTACGACTTCTGTTCTTGAAACTAGTTATCTCAGGGGAATGAAGTGGGCTGGCCAATATTGAAACATCATTTCTGAAAATTATAAGATTATCTTTTATGTGATAATAGTATAATGGTAGTAGCATAGCATCACACTTTTTTACCTTTATATGAGTAACATCTATCTTTTAAATTTACTAACCTTAGAGATTTGTCATTTCTGCTTTGAATTTTATCTATGCTTTCTATGGTAGTGAAATCATGCCTCGAGCATTGCATATCATACTTTAAAAAAGCAGTGACTTTTTTTCTTGTCTTAATTGTTCGACCAAACCATTCAAGTACTGCATCATCAGAAATATATAGTGTTAAGTTGTGTCTATCTTCATCTATCATACGTTTATACCAAGCAATAAAATTCCTGGCTTGCTGTCGTTCTGAAGCTTTAGTGCTTGAATTATTATTATATTCATGCAATGTTTTAGAATATTTCGGCTGAGAGTTGCATTTAGTAGGTGTAGATGCTGACATTTTCTGAAATCAATGGTGTAAACAAGATTGACATTTCAAACTCTAATATGAATCTAATATCTCCCAACTTAAACATTCATCAGTCCAACAGGAATCAGTAAGAATTAGCATTGCAAAGGACTCGAGTCTACGAGTCATAATTTTGTCGATTCGACTCAATTTTGCAAGACTCAGTGTGCTCAAAAGGCTCGGAGTCTAGAGTTAAGCCGAGCGCCAGTTATTTAACAGCGGCTCAAGACTTACACAGGACTCGAATCTTAAAAAGAATATGAGTCTTCATAAAAAACTCAAATCATAAAGAAAGACTTCAATATTGTTGTTCGAAGAAGACTTGAGATTCGTTTTTTGGGTTACCTATATCAAATTAGTATTTTTAGTACTATACCTACAAAATAAAGGACTCGTCGACTTAAGTCTGATTCTGTTTAAATCAGACATCTCTAAATCGTCAGATTTTATGAATACTTAATTTTTGATTTTTGTTTTTTAAGTTTAATTTCTGAGTAAGAAAAGAGAAAGACCTTCCCTTATACTCCTACAAGAAAAGGACTTGAGCCAGTTGAGGACGGTTCCCCGCGTAAAAAGGGTTCGAGTGCTATAAGAGACTCGAGCTCTTATGTGGCAGTAAAGAATTCGTAGAACGTTTAGTCCTGTAGTCTTTAAGTCCGGTTGTAATGTGTCGAGGCTTGAAATTTAATACCCGAATCCAATTTGATTGAAAAATTCCTATTTGGGCTCGAAGACTCGAGTTCTTTGTAACGCTAGTAAGAATAGGTATCATATTGATATTGTAAGAGCTATTATATTTATATATTTACAGCAACGGGATACTCACATGTATCAGATAACAGTTCAACAACTCTATGTGAGTCCTTGGCGCCGTGGGCCAAGTCCAGCCGTAGCCCCGTAAGTCGTTTCTTACTTTCTTCAATGTACGCAGTTAAAGTTAAATTAATTTCTAAAAGTTCCTTGTGTACTATTATTAAGTTTTTGTTGTTTGCGCTTATGTTTTCTGCAAAAATATTCACAATACAATGTCATAGAAAAACAAATGAAACAAGAAATTTCGATTTTTAAAACATAACCTACTTAGACACTTTACTGCCTCCAATGTTAAATGCTCACGGGATAAATCATCAGATATTGTCGAATTCATCTTACGTTTCCCTTTTTATAATTATATTAACACGCTATGCATCTATTCATAAAATCTTAATTTCAGTCACAAAATAAAAGCGTCAAACAAAGCGTCGTTTTCGCAAACTAAATGGCAAGGCGACCATAGATAATTTAGTTTACTTAGTTTCTGGATTTACTGGATTCTACAACCCTGATGGTGCGTTTACACGCACGCCGTGCAGCCTGGCAAGCAGCCCGGCACGCAGTTTGCCATGCAGCCTGGCACGCAACCTGCGCCAGGGCTGCCAGATTGTATAATTGGATACAAAATTCGTATAATTCGGTTATCTTATGTATCCTGTTTGTATAGTAAAATGCATTGTATAATTGGATACAATGTCCTTACTAACGCTGTAACGAAATAAGTACGTACATACACATAAAGTTAAAGTTTAAACACCTTCATATTTATTACTTACTAATATATTACATTGTTAACATTTTATTGAAATCCCTACAGAGTGACGTACTATAGTTGTAGTTTGTACAACACTAATTTTGTATAATAGTACGTGATTTTGTATGTATAAGTTCTGAGACTCGGTGGTATAAAATAATCTGTCCTTACTGGCAGCCCTGATTCACACGCTCGGACACTTAACGAATCTGTATTAATTGTGGCGTGGATACATAACAGGACAGTAGGGTGTTGTGCCCATGTACCTTTGTTTGGTTCTTGGGCTGGGCAAAATTTCAATGTAATATAAAACCCCGAGCCCAGTTTCTAGATGACGTGTTAATTATATATTTAAATGAGGACGAATAAAGAATCGAAAAAAATAAAAATGTTTTTTTTGGTTTTTTTTTTTTTTTAAGTTTTTTTTTAAATAATACAGTCATATAACATAAAAAAATAATATAACTTACAAAAAGTCAGAAGAAATACTTGGGTTTGAACTTAGGACCTCTCATTTGCCAGTCAAGGGTCATATCGCTTTGGCTATCAAAACAAATTTATGTCCTAGTCCTATCTGAAATATATGAGCGGTTCCTATATATCTATGATTTCAACCCTAATACCTAAAATTTATTTCATTCATATGTAACATTCGAAATTCAAACATTTATGAGCGGCCAGAAGCGCAGAACTTCCAGTGCACCCTACGTATGCATTTAGATATGTTATTACCTACTTTTTATTTTTAACCTAATTATAAATAAACAGATGTGTGTGTATGTAAATGCAAATTCATTGCGAAGTTATGTTTTCACGTCTGACGTGCAGTCCTAAGACTGACTGTTTTTTTTTTGTTTTTATGACGCTTATTTTGGGGGTCCCATATTATTTGTTCTCGCTAGTAACACTCCAGGAAGCGCAATATTTGCTCGCTAGACCATTCCGACATATTTCTTATCAAAAATTAAGTTTTCATCTTCGTAAAACTTAATTCAGTCATCGCGTCGTCCGTTCGCCACAGATATGCAAACTATACTAACGCGGCTGAGCGCCGAACGCGTGTGTGTGAACACGCACACAAGCACATTCACCCTTTGATGTGTGTCAAAAAACCGACAGTCATCCCGATCGACGCCAAGCGCGAGCACATTCACACAAGCATGCACAAACAGCCTGTTCACATGCTTGTGTCGTTGAATGTCGGTTTGAACGCGAGCGTGTCAACGCACCCGACAGTCGTCCGGGTCAGCGGCAAGCGCGAGCACATTCACACATGCATTCACAAACAGCCTGTTCACATACTTGTGCACGTGCTTGTGCTCGTTGAATGTCGGTTTGAATGCGAGCGTGTAAACGTACCATGATAGCCACACTTTCTGTACAACACTTGGAATAAGTACTTAGTAACTAAAGTTACTAAGTACTTAGACCCACAGTACTAACCTTACAGTGTATGGCTTAAAGTAAAGAGTACAACATCAACATAATGAAACATTCCGTTATGGTGCGTTCAGACGCTCGAGTTCAAACCGACATTCAACGAGCACAAACACGGGCAGAAGTATGTGAATAGGATGTTTGTGCATGCATGCGTGTTTGTGCTCGCGCTTGCCGCCGATCGGGATGACTGTCGGTTTTTTGACACACTCAAAGGGTGAATGTGCTTGTGCTTGTGTGCAAGTAGTGTGTTAGTATTGCATATTCTTGGCGTATGGACGACGAATCGATCGAAATTAATTTGTGACCACAACAAATGAAGAAATATGTCGGAATGGTCTAAAACTTTATCTTCTACGAATCGAAAGCAAAAGACGAGTTCATAAAGGGGTTGCCTCTTTTCCTTTCTGAACTCTTCTTGTAGTAAAAATTAATATTGTTTACCGGGGCCACTTTTGCGTCTTATCACCGGGTAAATAACAACCTTCACTTCTATTTATAAGTAACGAGACTCCGATATTAAGATTAAGAGTTAGAATACGTGAGCCATCTGGCATGAGATATGTTTCCAGATGATTTATGAACTAAGTCTTCATGTCAATCACCAGATGTAACATGTAACAGATAATACCATTCTGTTCCAATACAGTTGGTCAAAACTGAGATTTTTCATTTCTATCAGTGGCTTTTGATGGTCTTGAATCTGAAGATGAACCATTAACAAAAAAAAGTAACCTCATGAAAGCTTTGTTAAATGTTTTGTCAGTAAGTATAATTATGCCACCAAATTTTCTACCATTGACCTTGGTACCAACTATCATCACATCCAATAGCAAATAACCCAAATAACAAACAAGTTTCTCCTATAGGTGCTACAGACAGCCCACTGGACAGAGCATGTATGGAAGCAGAGGAAACAGCATACCATGTACTGTTGGACTGTCAGAGGGTTGCAGAATACCGGGCTAAGCACCTTGGCTCGCCATGGTCACTCTCTGAGATCGTAGGTAACGTAAAGTGGCTATTGGGATTCCTCGGGAAGTTAGGGTGGCTTGAATAGCTTTAATTGCCACCAACGCAAAATACGCACTTTGTCGTGTAAACCTAATTTTATTTAATGAAATATGTTCTTGAACTATGATTTTTTCTGTCGTAGAAATATTTTTCCGGCCTTTTTAGGGTTCTGTACAAGGATTCCCTTTTTCCTTTCGAGAAATTAAAAGGAAAAAAAGGAATCCTTGTAAGATTACTTTGTTGTCCGTCAGTCTGTCAAGACCCTTTTTCTCAGGAACCCGTAAACGCATCAAGTTGAAATTAATACCAAATACTTATGAATGCAATTGTCTCTTAAAGCTGTAAAAAATCAAGCTCCTAAGTCAACGCAATCAAAAGATAGGGCATTTTAAGCCTTAGAATTTACCAAATTTGAACAATTCGCAAGTAAATCAAAACCTATAAGGTACTTCCAATTAACCTAGAATCATGAAATTTGGTAAAAAGCAAGGTCTTACTGAATTGATTACCGAGACGGACGTACTATCTTCATACAAGCGTATTTGATTACGGAACCCTCGGTGCGCGAGTCAGACTCGCACTTGTACGGTTTTTTTTTTGGCCTATGTTTTGTTTTTTTTTTACGGTTATACCCCGTGCCTACAGATATAAAATTGAGTAAAAAAGCTCATAGGAATTTAAGTTAATTAAAGTAAGTTAAGTTATCATATTCTAATTTTACTCTATTCGCGTTTTCCGTGTCGTTTGGAACACAAGACATTGTTCCCAAATAAACATAAGCTAATTTCAAAATATTAATGGTGAATATTTATTATTTTAAACAATGCGCATAATTCAGAAAGTGTCTTTTCTTTGCAAGAGATGTTGCTGCTTCCAGCTATGGCTATGTCCTTTCGCTGTGGTGCAAAAAAGCTACAGCATGTGCAGAAGAAAAACTGCATGGCGGGCGTTGCCGTTACCGTGACTATCAACGGGAAAAACAATGGCTCTTCCCGGTTTTAAAAATCATTGTTAATCAGCACCAGAATGTCCTAATGTTAAATATAGTTCAGCTCGCCATCCCATTACCATCTGAGTAGTGCTTTTGTGATGATTACAAATCACGTAACATATATAATGTGGGTATATCTTCCTGAAATAGATTTGATGTCGGAGACACCTCGTGGTTTTAATCGGATCGATCAGATGTGCATAATTGCTTCGCCATGTTTTCGTTTAGGGGGAGCCTGGAGGCTTCTGCACGCTATTCATTAATGACACAAAGTATTCTTTAAGATGATTGAAGTGACTGCTTATTATAACCAATAACAAAGCTTACTGTAATACTAATTCTGCTGAAGAATCTTTTGCCCCATAAACCAGAAGCTAGTGATTCTTACCGCTGAGCCAGAGATTGTGGGTTCGATCCCAACCCAGGACAAATAATTGTGTAATGAGCACGATAATTTGTTCTGTGTCAGGGTGTAATTTTTCTGTAATATGTATGTATTTTTAGTAATTTACAAATACAATTTTGTAATGTATAGTAAGAAGTGAGAGATTCTCCATGAAAACATACTAAAGAGCCGTTATTGACAGCTTTCCAATAAGCGGGTTATATACTTATTTGCTACTTTCATGTCATTCAACACAATACGACATTCATCATACTACGCAGCTGCATGTGGTTATATTAAATAATAAGCAGCTTATAAAACATTTTCTTAATTTAATCTCTTGTTTACAAAAAAAAAATAATATGATTATCGGTATAATATAAACAACTTTCATTGAAGTCGATGTTTACATAATATTCAATTCATAAAATTCCGCTGCTAAAGGTGTTAATACCAAAATGTCCTATTCAGAAATATATAGGCATTGGTCAGAGTAAAGTCAAGAGGTACAGAGATAGGCTAATTTCGACCATAGACAATCTATTAATTACGTGAACGATTGGGTAGACGCGTGAGCCCGCTTCTTTGGGAGTGGTAATGCGCCGAACCAATCTACTGCGTTCTTGTGATCATTGACTTCGGCCATTGGTCTACCTATTGTCAACCAATCATCGAAAAACCAGTGAGTACCCAATGTAAGTTTACAATTTATTTTCACCAAATAAACTCGCGATGGATGTTCCGGTATACACTACGGAAAACATTAAAATATTTGGATATCGCGTATATTTTTCCACAATGTCTGATGAAATTACGTGAAAAGCAGCCATTTTGGTTACTTTCCTTGGCCTCGGTAGTTGTGACGTGTTGAATTTTCCGTAAGGTGAAGATACTATAATAACTTTTTATATGACACTTGCATTTTGCAATATTCACTATATGAATGTTCTATTGAATGTTGGTTAAACTTAAGTCCCTGTCGGGATTGCTTAATAACATACATCACTAGCCAAAGAGTACTTTTGTAGGTCATAAGTGATCTCTAGGAACAGCGCGTTACCAAAGCTAATGCCAGATCAGTTAGCTGAGGCAGACCCAGTTAACTAAGCAGTGTTTTGTCTACAAGTTTGTTGATTTAATCAAAGTATTGTATTTCTTTAGTACAGCATACAGTAAATTTAAGCTTAACATGTTAATTTAACAGTAAAAAGGATGGAACATGCACAGATTCAAAGCTCGGATGGAGCTCAAGTTATGACTATTAATGGCCAACAGCTCCAAGTGCTTCAAATGAACAATACACCACACATGATACAGGGACCCAATGGATTACAGATTGTGGCACACGCAGTGCCTTCCAATGGACCTGCTATACAGGTAATGACTATGTAATTGTCATTAGAGAACTAAGATAACCCTAGCATAGTTCAGAGAGACCAAAACTGACTAGTAGAAAATGTATGCCATCCTTGAATGGATTTTTATATTATATTCATTGAAGAATAACTTTATTAGTATGAAGTACTAATTATATATATTTTGTAATTTTTCTTGCTATCGGAATCAGATTGGAACACCACAACTCCAGGTAGTAGTATCATACTTTAACTTTGTTACTGATTTTTATTTTTTTAATATATCTGATATATAATTGTCCCACTTATACTTAGGAGGCATGCTTAAAACACAATGTAAACAGTATTTCATTTATTTAAATCATACTTTGCAGTCATTTAGTATATTATCAAAATTTCATCTAAATAAAAAACTGCTTTGTTGGGAGAGTACTTTCAGCTATTAATTATTTCATATTTTTATATATTTTGCTTCTTCACTTGGTCTGCACTGAAGTTTACTTTGAGGTGCATCATGTTGACTATTTGTATAAAGATGTTATACTGCTTACTATTTTGTGGTTGAAATTTGTGGTTTTCTATAATTATTTAGGTAGATTATTTTGCCATACATTACTTTCCTCATTTAAATTTTTTATGTAATATAGCGACATTCTTATTTATTTTTAATCATTTAATGTATATTTTCAGGTTGCTACTCCTAATGGACAACAGTTACAGCAACTACAAGTCCTACCTATATCCAATATACAAGGTATAAAATAAATTTTCATTAAAAGTTAATATTCATAAATTTGGTAGTACTTCTGGATTAGTATGCTTTCATAAGCTGAGATTATTATATATTAGCCCCTTATTAGTGAAGATTTTGAAATTTGTATGTTTACCTTATTTACAGCTAGTGGCAATGTTCAAGCCATGCAACTTGTACAAACACCCGATGGACAGACATTCATATACCAGCCTGTTGCAGCTAGTGCACAACACACAATTGATCAGCATCAAATTATACATCAACCTGCAGGTAATTTTATATTCTTTAACTATTGATACTGAAGAGATTCAGCACTGAAAGTAAAGCAAAAATTACACTCTAAATATAAATCCTAATTATTGTCTAGTGGGCAGACAATAATGAGTTAGCTGGTGTTGTTTACTGTCAAGAAAATTCAATATCAATGGACTTAGATAATCTAAGAATATCTGAAATACACTTTGTTTCCACTTGCGAGGGTTAAGACTTCAAGTTAAATACTAATCTCATGAGTTTCAAAACATGCTTGGTTTCAGTGATCAACCTAAATGGCAATTTGGTACAAGTGGCTGGTGTGGGCAATGCAGTGCAGGCACAACAGATTGTCAATCAGCCTAATATTGTTATGGTAAATTACTCTAAACTATCAAAATCTATAATTATGATTTTTCTCAATGTAATTAACCAACTATCTAATTGGATTGCAGGTAGGTATATTATAGCTAATATAGTCTAACTCTTAATTACAGATGGTGAATGGGACCACAAACACTGCTAGCACAAGTACGACGACATCAGAAGGAGCAAGTTCCTCGGCGGCTGGTTCCGACGAAGAACCGCTTTTGTACGTAAACGCAAGACAGTACAAGCGTATATTGAAGCGGCGCGCCGCCAGAGCTAAGTTGCATGAACTGGGCAAGATACCTAAAGAGAGACCTGTAAGTAACTTGCTTACCTGTGCTACTCATTTTGGCTCACTACAGCTAGTTTTAGTAGTCTGTTTAGTTAGTAGGGAACTTACAGGAGGTAGGGTATACACCAGTCTTGTTAAGTTTTTATTAACTCTGTTAAATGCATACCTTGAAGTGGGCCTTGCGCTATTTGCTAACTTATTTGTATCTATATTCATATAATAAAGCTGAAGAGTTTTCGTGCCATCCTCTGGAACTATCAGTCTGATTAGATTTTTTTTTTAATACTGTGTAGAGTATTTATCAACGATGGTTATAGGCTATGTTAACATCACGCTACGACCCTTAGAAACGGAGCAGAGATAATACTAAAATAAATACAGTTAGTAACAAAATAATAGTTTAACTGCCCCTAATTAGTTTACTTAGATACAAGGTGACCTTTTGGCAAAATCATCCTCATTCATCCACACCATGTATCATTACAATATACATTCAAACATGCTGCTTAATATTTCTATGTATCAGAAACTTCTATTGGAGACTATTAGTTTCAGTTTGGAACTTCAATTGTTTTCACATTGAAGAAGTGTAAGTCCCAAACTATATATATTAGTTGTAATTGTTACGAACTTTGTTATATTAAGTTAACTAATTAAGCCATTTAATAATAATACATTTTTTTTTTTGACAATAACTACTTTATGTCAATGCAGAAATATCTCCATGAATCAAGACACAGACATGCTATGAACCGGATACGAGGTGAAGGTGGCAGATTCCACTCAGGCAGCAGAAAGTAAGTATTTTTTAAAGACTACTTACAAACTATGAATAAGTAAATATCTCATTTCTAGTGTGCAACAATAAGCTGACTATTTCTTTTATTTATATTAATTGGTGTCAGTATCACATCAACAGTACTACATGTAGAAGACTGTTTCCTTTTGTAATAACTAAATTCTTTGTTTTTTTTAGCAGGCACCGATTATAAAATTTTTGATGGATAATAATTGCATGAAAATTAAGAATTAAAAAAGAAGGAACCTTAACCATTGCATCATCGAGTAACTTTTATATTTATTTGCAACACTGTTTTACTTACAGGAACATGGAAAGTGTATCTGAAGACCAAAAGCTATTAGAAGATATCAAGCCAGATACTGTGTCAATAACTATCATACAGGTACAACTATATATTTTTTTATGAATTATGGTTAGTTACCTACATGAATGATAATGAATTTTGGAATTGGTAGATTTGGAAGACATTTTGATTAGATATTTTCAAATAATTGTTTGTTCTTAAACAACTTAGCTTGTGCTGTCACTGTCATTTTAAGGTAAATTGTGGCAACAAAATGAGACATGATACCATCATATTTCCATACAATATACGAGTCTTCTGCCAGTGTTAATTATACTAAAACACTTTTCTATAGAATCATTTTTTAATTATGAAACTGATTGGTCCCGATTCTATTGTACACTCGACTAAACTAAAACCTGACTTAATTTCTTCATATGAAATCAACCTTGTCTTCTTCGTAACAAGGTCTATTTGTTACTGGCATCTATTTCTCAGCGCCACTAAATTTCACTAAAACCTGTCAACATATGCTCAACTTTATTTCCACGCAGCGACAGTCCCTATTTATTCAAATGCCGTATAATTGCCGTATAAAAAACTTGTTCAAAACGAACTAAGATGACGTTATTTTAATTGACACCTACAAAGACGCTTAGTAAAATTACAGAGCAAAAGAGATGGCATTCAACGGATAGCAGCTCTCGCTACGTGGTATTAAAGTTTATTTAAGCGTGTCAGACTTTAGTCGACAAATAAATTCCTTATTTTGATAGCGATATATGTTACCTACTTGTTTAAATTTGAAATAAGACCTTGTTTCAAAGTGTACAAGGTTTACATTTTGTATGAAGAAAATTTAGTCAATTATAGTCAAGAGAGTAATACAACAGAATTGACACTATTGACTATGTTCTTAATAATAATTATTTGTTATAGGATGATGATACCCAAGAGCAGACGCAGCAGACTCAATGGAGACGACTGGCGCCACAGCAATCCTTACAATCCACATAGCAGATAGAAAATCACAATATTAATGACTGTGCTGTCATAAGTGTTATAACAGAGCAGTGACTGTAGAACAAGTGACACAAAATTGTCTAAAATTATTTGATGACCAGGAACCAAATGATATCAGTCTCTGGATATAATGGTGATGTGGACAAGTGATAATGTACTGTTAATATTGAATTTTAATAATTTCATGAATATCACAAATAATGTATAGGTCACAGTGTTATAAGGGCCCTTACAAAGACTTGAAAATGGATTTGAAGTGCCATTGTGTTCAGTGTACACATGCCCAGCACATTTTATGTGTGTGGGTGTGTCATCACTACCAACATAATATAAATGTAAGTCATGCACTTATCGGTAATTAAAATAACCAAATTATTTGAAAGGCTGATGGATAACATAAATTTTGTACATTAGAAGCTAGGTCACTTTGGATATGTTCAGATGATATGAAGTTTTTCGTATTTCGGAAATTCGTTAACCGTTTTAAATTCCGAAATTGCTGTCTGTTTGTTTTCTAATAAAATATTTATTGTTAATTAAAAACATGTTGGTTGTGGTAATACTTTCTGTATTTTACTTAAAAATTTTAACTGCAATATTCTAATGTATTAATTTTAAACACTAAAATAATGATGTTTAATAAAAGCCAAAGAGGTTCTGATTCGCGTCTGGATGTAAAGAATATCCACTGTCTAGGTGATTCTTGTATGTATGTATATATGTAAAAATGCTACGAAAATTATACTAAACTTTTATAACGCGATTAAGTACAAAATAAATATGCACTTGAAAACTGTAATTTTTTATTTATGTACTCAATAATCTACAAATATAATAGTTAAAAATGTTTATTAAACCTTTTCATAAAACAGGATCCCAAAACATCAGGTAGATTAGTTTGTTACTACAATAATTGGCATCAAACTTTTTTTTTTGTACTTAAATTATGCAACAGTATTTTAAGTGCACTTCATTTGACTAATTTCAACACTCACAATATACGTATATAAAAATGTAATGAAAACAAAATAAAACAGGAATATAAAAGTAATAATTTAAAAAACAATTAACAATACAACATAATAAATTCATAATTGGAAGTAATTGATTGAGATTCAATGGGTAACAAAATATCAGAATTCCGTTTATTGTTTACATCTTTTGCTTTAGGCTGCGTTTCCACCGGAGATGTGCGAGGATGCGTAGCGAGGGATGTGTTTGTTAAAAACTAGCAGAGCTGCCTGTCTATATCCTGTATACTATATAGTCTTTGAACTGAACTGAGACGCAAGCAGCGGGCAGTGGCGAACGCGCTCCTCTCACACAATACCTTACACCGCTCGCTCACATCTGAAAAGAGCCTCGCACCGCTCATTTGCGCACCGTTTTATAGCGTCGCTACGCAACCTCGCACCGCTCAGCGCACATCTCTGGTGGAAACGTTCACAACTTTTCACAGCTTTGTTACGCATCCTCGCACCGCTCAGCTACCGCTCATCTCTGGTGGAAACGCAGCCTTATTCTGTAATCCTAATCATACATTTGAAATCTACTCTTGAATTCACAAGTGCCTACTTATCCCAACAGTTTTTATGGGCC
This sequence comes from Euplagia quadripunctaria, assembly GCA_963859945.1. Lineage (NCBI taxonomy): Eukaryota > Metazoa > Arthropoda > Insecta > Lepidoptera > Erebidae > Euplagia > Euplagia quadripunctaria. The sequence goes on along the minus strand of OY982578.1, from coordinate 11,284,772 downwards.
TTCATTTTAAGCTTAAATAATATTAATATCAATCGAATCAATGCTAATTATCACTAAATATCAAAGTTTTTCTTTCTTAAACTTACAATAAATTCTACTACTTATTCTATTATTTTATTTGGCTGTTCAAGTATTAGGCTTGTGGGCAGTTTCTCTGATGCGCTGAATCTCAGTCTTGATGGCTGATATGAGGGGGAGGGCCGGGTCCTCTGCGGCCAGTCGACCCTCAGTGACGATCAGCGCCGGGTTGACAGTCGGCCTCGCACCTAGGGACTGTTAAATTATCATCGTGTTGTCGTCCCATTGCTGTGTGCAAAATTTCGTGTTCATTGAAGATTTTGTTCTGTGTGTTGAATTCTGGTGAGTGTTGAGGCAATTTCTGTAGTGTCAAAGGTGATGGAAAAATGTTTAATGATAATGATCAGCGAGGGTTGATTAAACCCTTTGCAGGAACAGGTCAGTTAAACGGGAACCGATGCAATCTTTAGGGGTTGACTTCATTCGTATTAACTCTTTTGTTACTTAGTTGCCATATGATTCAATATAAGAAATCCTGAATCATTTGAGTTTTCTAGGATAACTTTCTGCCCTCTGTATATTTATTAAAGTGTGGGCGTACTCGGCAGGGTGTAGCTGCTCTTCCC
>OY982578.1:11123059-11283928 GCA_963859945.1 Euplagia quadripunctaria | reverse complement strand
CGTCGCCGGCGCACGACTGACGGTCGAGGAACGTTAGGAAATTTATGCACAGAATATTTAATTTTTTCGTGTATCGCGTTCCAGTACTAGGTGGTCTCAGTCGACCAGTTTTGTTAAAAATCGTACAAATCGTATCGGAATTGCTGATGTGTATTTTTTGCTTCTGTTGATCGTTCAGTTTCTTTTTACGACATTTGCCTAGGGTGGTTAAAAAAGAAAAAAATCTATGAGATGTATTTTATTGATTTGCCTTACCTAGGACCGGGTCCGGCTGACCTTCCTCGTACGGTATCCGAGGCAGTGTAGGGCGACCCTGGAAGCCGCACGTTGTCATTGCGCGCCTGCGCTAGCCGCTCGCCTGAACTCGGATCTACAACATTAACTGCAATGAATTAATTTCAAAGTACTCAAAAAGTTATGCACCTTAAATTGTAACATTTTTTTATTATTACGTGATCATCTAATACGTGACTATACCACCACGGTAAGACATGACGTCATTCCTTGACCACAATAAACCATATAGACATACTTTAACTACACTAGATTTTTATTTTCTTTATTTTACAAATATTAAGCACCTGGTTTTTTATCCCTAGAATCTCTCTCGTTGTCCACCGTATAAGTGTCGTGTGAATTTGGACTAGAGCCGACGCTACCGAACAGTGTGAATGCGTCGTCCATCAACTCGTTGAACCGCTGTCTCATACGAGACGGACCAGCGTCCTTACGAGCTGATGATGTGGACTTGGTTGGACTGGGCGGCTTGGATGCTGGAAGGCAGAGTCGAAAGAGAAATTTGATGACGGAGGACACCATTAATGTTGTTTGTTTGTCTAATGATTGATGCCTATAAATAATCGTCAAAGTAAATTTCGTTTTCTGATGGCATATATATCTATAAGTATCGTCAGTACCTACTACTGACTATGTTATGTTATGTAGTTATTATTTTATTGGTTATATTTCATTATATGTAGGTACCTACTTTATTTCCCATAGAGACTCGAGGAATATTAGTATACAGCGTGTAAGTATCACAGTCGCGAATAACTTCAAAACGTCTTTCTTTGGACACTTATCACAATGCAAAGGTCAATTCATCATAAAAATGCGAGATTAAGAATTTATAGTCAATAGTGTGATTTTTCGCTACGCAATGTTGCGCAACACGCGTACTGGGCGCGGTGAATGACCTTAGGCGCTCGGCGCCGTCGAAGAAGCTGATTGCATAAATGTTGTTAATTGATTACTTTGCAGTTTTTGGCCGTATGGGGTATTTACTGATTTCTTTTTCGGTAAAATGTTCTGTTTACTCATTGTGATATCACTGTTAAGAAAAAAAAAAGAAAAAAAGTTATGCACTTTCCGGCAGAAATTTCCAATGATTTTCCACTCAGAATGATGGTCTAAATACACTATTTCAGGATTCGCTACGGTGTCACTTACACCCTGTATATGTAGTTTATTATTATTATTCTCAATATATATTATGTAATTTTATTTAGGTAGGTACATTAACCACAAAACGGATAAGACAAGACTAGTTATAGCCATGTTCTATTCAAAATGTTCTGAATATATTGTATTAAAAAGTAAATTTAAAAAATAGTTGTGAGAACATTTACAACTTTCTTAAGAGTAACTATTTATTTATTTATTTTATATAGAAAACTCTAAAAAATAAAAGAAAGAAAGAAAGAAAGAAAGAAATGAATAAATGAATATGAAAGGGCATACCATCCTTAATTCTCTGGCAATGTAGATCCCAAACCAAAGGTCCTATGACTCCAGGATCCTTATCTATACTGCCCAGCCTGACCAGCTGCGAAGCCATCTGTCTTCGAGGCACCACATCTTTGTTCTTGCTCGGGTCCTGCTTGCTCTTTTTAGGCGAACTGGCTGGAGAGTCAATGTCAAGGTGTCGGACTGACACAGGTTCGAGGATCCTGGATAGTGGCTCTACTACATTCCCTCTGGAAAAGTTGAAAGAAGTATGAGATAGTTGTCAGAGAAGCTTGAACAGATACTAAGTGAAGGTGGCTGTTTCCTGTATGATATCCGAGTTCATATAGTCTTCTTGCTTTGGATTTATTGTCTTTTCTATGGTCTTTTTAACCTGAAGGTTGGAAATACGTTCATTTGTAACATAACAAGACTTCAGTGTCGCAATCACAATTACTAAAGTTTTGCTCCTTCCGTGTTCGTTTTAAAGTGCTGAACTATTCATCTAAGGAACTATACAGTTTCATTGAACTGCTAGTGTAGTAACTCCTGCCAAAGCAAGGTTTTCCTGGTGTTCCAAGCAACCACAGATAATGGTAATTGTTTGTTATTTTATTTATAATTATATAAATCGTTAGAGGTATTTACCTGGGGAAAGCATTGACAGAAGGCATGGAGAGATAAGAAGTTGGCGTCTGCGGCATGGAAGGCTGTCCACTATCAGAGCTGTCCAAACCGGCTGCTTCAAGTAGACTATCTGTAGTACCCACTGGAAAAAACACATGGCGTTGTAGATCTGGTTAACAGTTGGTGCAAGACCGTTTTTGATAGATGGTCTGATCCGCATAGCTGACAATCTCCCAAAAGGTTAGTGGTAGAGGAGTTATGTCCTTCCAATACAAAGGGAGGACCTTCCGACCACCCTCGGTGATAATGCCTCGCGGACCGCGGCCCAACGATTTTATTTTGTTTTTTTTTTTATGGTATATGGGGCAAACGAGCAGACGGGTCACCTGTCCAGATGGTAAATGACTACCGCCGCCCATGGGCACCTATAACTCGAGAGTCACAAGTGCGTTGCCGCCATTTAAGGTGGGAGTAGGGGGAGGGGGGAAGAGAGGGGAAGGACGGGAATAAGGGAGAGGGAAGGGTTAGAGCCTCCGGTAACCTCACTCACGCGGCGAAATGCAATGCAATCATTACTTCACTACCGGTTTTCTGTGAGGCCGTGGTATCGAACGGAGTCGAGCCGGCCCATACGTGCCGAAGCATGGCTCTCCCACGTTAGATTAATGTTGGGAAGTTGTATATTGCCCGAAACAGGATTAGTAATTACTATGCACTACAGTTCTTTACATACTTATCTTCGCTAGATGGCGCTCAAGTATTTTTTTATTGTATGTGGATATCGCAAGAGGTCTGGTGGACCTAACTCTTCATATTATAGGAAGAGCTCCTCATGTGCACAACAATACGGGAATGATAATTCAGATGAATACGATGTTACTAAAGCAGTGATCAATAAAAGATCTTCAACTTCCTGACAATACTAGACTAAAAAAGCTTTATCGTAATGAGATTCATTCTAAGCACATTTGACTGCGCGGTTGTCTGGTTAAACTAAAAGAGTGAAAATAGTTTTTTCTAAATACTGTTGGGTAAAACGATATAACAACATTGCTTTATAAATTACTAGCCTTCCCCGCAGTTTCATCTGCGTTTATGGTCATTGCCCTGGTCCTATTGGCTATAGCGTGATGTTATATAGCCTTCCTCGATAAATGGGCTATCCAACACTGAAAGAATTTTTCAAATTGGACCAGTAGTTCCTGAGATTAGCGTGTTCAAGCAAACAAACAAACTCTTCAGCTTTATATATTAGTATACAATATAGATAAGAGGTTAAATTAACTCACCTCTCTTTTTTTGCGGCATTCTTAGTGCGTGAGGTTTCTTCTGCCTTCGACGGAATGCTGTTGCAACCTCCGACACTCCAGAAGATGTAGTCGATGAACTAGCCACAAAGAGAAAAAAAAATACTTTTGGCTCGATGTAGGTAGGCACTTTGGCACAAGTGCTAGATCATGTACTTCAGATTATTGATTATATTCTATCGAGATTTAGTATTAATAGTGCAATTTTTAAATCGTTTTTTATACTTACTACTTAGATTTTTTGTACTGTTTTTAGTGGTACAAAAAAAAGTTAAGGATGTTTTTTTGATGTGTTTACATATACCTACTTATTGCTTATACCATTATATACCATTTATAACCAAAAAACAAATGAATTTTCCGGCAGAAAATTCCTATGATTTTCTAATCAGAATGATGATCTGAATCTACTATTTCAAGATTCAACAGGCCGTTTCTTACACAACTTCTCAGTTCAAATCACTACATATTATAAAACAAAGTCCCCCGCCGCGTCTGTCTGTCTGTTCGCGATAAACTCAAAAACTACTGAACGGATTTTCATGCGGTTTTCACCAATAGACAGAGTGATTCATGAGGAAGGTTTAGGTATATTATTTGTTAAGGTTTTGTGTAAATTGGTTGAAATGTGATGATGATTGTTGAAGATGTCCCTGCTACCTGTGCGAAGCCGGGGCGTGTTGCTAGTGTAGGTAGGTATAATTTTATTTGGAGAAAATATATTTTTAGTACTAATGGTTTTTTTTGTAGGTTACACATTACTAGTTCTCTTATATTGCTTACGGACGGTAAAATTTTTGTTGAAAATTCAACGAAATTTTACCGTCCATAAGCAAAACGAATCGTTTCTTGATTATAGGAACGCGGCTTTATTAATCACTCTAGCTAAGCTAAATGTTTGTGTTAGGAGCGGGTTTACGTCGGCAGTGCACTGGGTGGGGAACGAACCCGCAACCACTTGATCGCAAGTCCGACACCTTAGCCATTACGCTACCGGTTAGTGTCATTCTTTAATTAATATTTACCTGGAACCTGCACTGGCCGCTCTGTATATAGGCAACAGACTGCTACTTGGTCTCGTTCTACTCGGAGACACAACGCTGATCAGCTGCGGAGTGATCAATGAGTATTTACTACACATTGTTGTATGACGAAACGAATACGATTTGTGAATAGAGATATATACAATACCTATCGACTTGATTTAAAAGGCTTTGGTACCAATTGCCATTAAAATGATTCCCTACTTCACTGATAAATAGAATCATATAGTAGGTATAAATTTGTAAAACAAAAATGAAGGTATACTAAAGGACTATAATAATAATGCAAGAAGAACTGCAAAACTTTAAACAACTTAAAATACACTACAATACACACAAATACATGAAAGCGAACAAACAAACTCACTTTCGCATTTATAATAGTAATCCTACTAATTTTTTTTTTTTTAAAAGACAGCTCCCGTATTAGGAATTACTCCTGTGTTGCGGGGGACTTTTACAAACATGGAAACAACAGACACAAAGAACACCCAGACTCAGGTGGGAATCGAACCCACGACCTATAAGCATAGCGGTCAGGGTCACTAACCACTAGACCAACAGGTCAGTCGACTAATATTATACACGTGAAAGTTTGTGAGGATGTATGGATATTTGTTACTCTTTTATGCAAAAACTACTGAACCGATTGCGATGATTGGGATGTAGATAGCTGGAGTCCTTGATTAACATATGGACTTATTTTTATTCCGATATTCCCACGGCACTGGGACTTACGCGGGTGAAACTGCGGAGCGCAGCTGGTTAAGATATACATTTAAAAAGCATTAAACAAGCATAAGATCAGTAAAAAAGTTTTGAAGTTTGTAATAGTTGTTTTTTTTTTAGATGGATCATGAAGTAGAGTTGTCGAAATAACAAAAAGATACTTAAAACAAATCATGTTTGTGGTAAACTGTTAAATCCTTATACGTTAAAGTTAAAACATCTTTTATTGAAATCCCCAAAGAGTGGCGTATTATAGTTGTCAGGAGGTCAGGAGTACAGAAAAAGACAGGGTACATTTCACAAAGTTTGACAAAATCTAAATTAAGTCCATCGAAGTCACGGGCAAAGTTTAGTAATACCATATACCAACCTTCCCATCTTTTTCCTCGTGCACTTGCTTCAGTTGATTCCTCTCCGTTTCTCTCATCAATTCGTTTCTATATGCTCGGAGGGAAGCTGCAGATTTCATAGTCTTTTTCCTACGAACAATATTTTACATACTTGAAATTTCCACTTAAAGCCTATTTGAAATAGTACATCTCAATCTCAATGAACTCATAATTTATGAAAAAAAAAAATATTTTCTAAAACTTCATGCCAGTAACCTGTTTACTGGCCCGAGAAAATCTCCAACCCAAATCTGTGGGAACGCTCCCGATCGACCAACAGATCAAACGCCGCAAGTGGAACTGGATCGGCCACACGCTTCGAAGGGACCCTGAACATATACCAAGGCAAGTCCTAGACTGGAATCCCCAAGGAAAGCGTAAAAAGCAGACTTGGCGACGAACGATCATCGCAGAGTCGAAGAACATAGGGAAGACTTGGAGCGAAATGAGCTCAAGACTGAACGGGATGGCGGCGCAGTGTGGACCTAGATGGGCTAGGGGAAACAGGACACAGATCAAGTAAGTCAAAATTTCATGCACATATTGTCCAAATGCGAACTTAATGCCCTAAGGCATTCTTTGCCAGTCAACCTTGGAGTGATGCAGAAATAAAGAGGGGCAGGTGCAAAGATTTGGTCAAAAGAGAGAGAGATAAAATTCCAAAGTCACGAATTTATATGTTAATAATAACATTAATCAAGTCATTAACTAAATATCACATTACAGGGAATACACACATTATATGGATACATAATGTACTAATGAATATCAAGTCAGATATTCATTAGTACTAGCTCTGTGACAATTATGCCAACTTATTGTTTGGGAGATCACGTACCCTCCTCTTAAATGTAATGCTTAAATGTTTACCTGTGAGCAAAACACAGTAACGCCACTAATACTAATAACAGGAGTATAGCGATAGTGGCGCCTACTGCAAGTGCCCATAATTCAGTGCCGTGTACTCCTCCTCCAGCCTCGCCTTCCAGACCTTCAGCCGTCTTCAAGTACGCTGCTGGAAAATAAAGAGCTTTGGACGACACAAGCACAGGATAATGTACTCCACGATAACAGATTTTCGTGAAAAGATCGAAAGGTATTTAGATCTTTTCACGAAAATAGTTAAGAAGTAAGTTAAAAGTTACATTGTTGGTATTTCATATTTTTTTGTAACGAAAAGAACGTTTGGAATTCTTCTGGATATAATTGTTTAAATAGTTTATTTGGTTCTAAAAACACTTGCGTGCTGCGATTTCTTTTTGTAATGTTAGCAAACAATGTATAGAAACATCTTTATATAGGTACCTCGTCAGTTTTCTAACTCGAACAGTTTCAAAATTTTGTAACCATAAAAGACGTGTTGAATTTAATCGTAACATTTTTCAAAGTCTAATTGATGTTGTTTGTCATTTAGCACAAGAAAAATCTTTTATAGGTCACGATGAGTCTGAAATTTCATTTATATAATGGCAAGATTTCATTGTTATTTATTTGTAATTGGTGTACAATAAAGTTTATTTCTATTCTATTCTGTTTTAGAGCTTGTATCGCTGCTTTCGAAATATGATTCCGTTTTAGAAGAACATTTACTACAAAAATATAGCCGTAAGCCAGGGCTGACTTATTTTTCTAACAAAATTCAAAATGATATAATTCATTCCGCAGCTCATGTAATTAAATGTACCTTTGTTTACAGTTTCGTAATTGAAGCGCATTCATACTTATTTGAGAAATACTTAAGGGCAAGTACGCCTTGCCTGCTCGTAATCAATGATTGCCGAAGAAACGTTCACCGACATTTTAGTCCGATGTAATAGAATGTTTTTTACAGAAAGATAGACGTGTTTTTGTAAAAAACACGTCTATCTTTCTGTAAGAAACATTAGATGAAAGATAGATATATTTTGATTTAGACTCTCGACAATTTATTTTTATTTACCTACTTGTTTGTTATTTAATTTTTTTAAGCGCACACCTATCTTTGATTCCGCACTCAATCGCTCAAGCAAACAGCAAAGGCCTCAAAGCGGCCACAAAGTATGCCATTACCGACATTTTCTCAAATAATGTCAAGAAGTAGTTAGTAGGTATGCCCTCCAGCCTTCCGTGTGCTTTGTTAAATTAGCCAATGAATGAGAAGAAAGATGAGTACAGTACACAAAGTACAACAAACTGTCGCGATGTCGAAAAACTGTGATGGGTTTGCCCTATTTTGAAAGCCTGAGCACACCTGCATATGATTTTCAGCTCTATGTTAATGGAATAAGGTTTATATTTAATTCACGTTTTAAAAAAACTAGCGCATTTTGCCGCTCGGTTTGACCCTAAGTGTCACATATGCAATGTTCATTCATACTCACGTTCGGCCTTCGTAGTAACAACAGCGCCCAACTCTCTAGCGACCTCTGCGTCTCTCACAAGCCTCATGTCCCTCGCAGCCACTGCTGCTGGAACTGCTCTCCCTCCCACCAATACCACATACACTATTTGTATACTGCCCGTTTCTGGAGACTAAAAACCATGTATATTAATGTTACCAGCCGGGGTTCGGGATTAGTTAGGTTCACCAATTACATAACGAAATAGACACAATTTATTTAAGGAATTCGTAATTCACTCAATAATAAAATCAGTTAACAGCAATTATCACTGGTCTTCGCTATTATCGCACTTGTTCACTCACTGATCGCAAAACTAGAATTGAATGCCCATCAATCAATCAGGGTTCATCTCGTAGACCTTTGTGGGGTCTCAGGCTAACTTAACCAGATCGTAGGTCTGTTGCATTGGTTTTCAGAATGTCCCTCTCGCATTGCAACATCTTTATATAGTCATAAAAGCATCTCAAAGAAAGTTCGTGAATTTACCTGTAACATCTCGTATAATGTACTTTGATCGCTGCTCTAATTTATAGAACTCAGTAGATTTTTTTTATTTATTGACTATTAGTTACGTTATTCGGTAAAAGATGACGCTGTGCGTCTCAATTTAGGTAATGTATCAGTTCCTCTACTCGTTAATAGATGGCGCCCGCGGGTCAATTTAGGCTTCCGTAACATTAATTGCTAGAAATATTATCGCCAAGATTAGGTAATATAGATTTATACTTGGAAAAATAATTGTACATAACCATCCGTCCAAGCACTTGTCTTGATCCTTGGCCACGGATCTAGAGTTGGATCACCATGTAGGTTTAGTCTTAGTGTTATCATACTGGAAACCTTTTTTTTTCCGGTATTTTGCGTTGCAGTATCGCCATTTCGTGTTTCCCTATTAATGATATCACTAATATATATGTATATCATCTGGTAGTCTTATCGAACTAGGTTTAGTGTTGTGGGCTCTCCTACTATACCGAGGATTGCGAAGAAACATACGCAAACCAATAACACATTTTAAAAAAAAAAAAATTACCTCTGTTATGTTCTGTATATGAACTTGAACTGGTGGTTGTTGCTCTGGCTTTAATATTTCTCTTTTAAACAATTGGGTGTCATTTGACTCAATTCCTTCAGATTCTAATGGTATATCGATTAAATCTTCGTTGACCTCCTCAAGTTCTTCTCTATCAGTAACTTCTCGCTTACGAAGGATAATAGAAGGTGTAGCCAGAATCCAAGACTCAACTTCATTTAGTTTGGTAGCTTTGATCTCTGCATTTACTAAGGTACTATCTTTGTCTATTGAGAACATTTCTATACTTGCTGGATAAACGAAATCATTGGAAGAATTTAATGCAAGTTTACTAGATTCTTCATTGGCAATTAAGATACTAGGTACCGACACCACAGGAATGACCATAGAACTATGAATATCTACATATCGGAAGGGAGTGTTTGAACTTTGAGGGCCGTTACTATTGTCTTTGTTAACAACAAACGAATGAACTTCGTGTTTCTTTCGAGCCGGGGGTGCGTCTAGAGATTTTATGATACCCAGATGACGTTCTTGCTGTCTGAAAAAAAATCAAGAAAATCTAGAGCATGCGACCTACGCGTACCACATTCGGCTAAAGTAAGCTGTCCACTAGTGTCCACATAATCCGCTCATACAAAATAGAATAAAAAGCGATATTTTTATAAAATAATCCACAACCAAGAATACTTTATTAGTATTATAGCGAAGAAGCCAAAGTTTTGCCATTTTTAAGTTATGTCAATTACCTCAAGAAAGCCTTCTGATACAACCTTGCGAGTCTCAATTGCAGGCTATCTGGAGTGGATCCCTGTATGACAGTGAGCAGCCAGTACCTTCGGTCCTCGGGGATTTCTGGCTCGAGGCTACCTGGTACCCCAGGTTCTCCGCAGTTAAGCACACACTCGCCCGTAGATCTGTCTGTCACCGCCTAAAAAAGTCCATTGACAAACATAAGAAAAAGAAATGACCTTTTTGGCATGAGAAAAATATTATGTTATTCATAAGGTATTAGTTAACAGGATTATTTTCTGAATATGTATTACCATATCAGGTCACTAAAGGTTATAGCTCCTTAGAGCCACCCGGGACCCGGCCAGCACCGCCTCGTCGTTCGGCGTGTACTCGTTTTCGACAGGTGGTCCACGGGTGGACACTAGTGAACGTCGCGTGGTCAACGAATGATCGTCGCGTAGTCAACGAGTGGACATCGCGTGGTCCACGAATTTAGGAGTAGTCTGTCAACGATTGGTACTACACGTGTCACTCGCGGGCAGCGCGCTGTCCACTCGGGACCCGTGCGTTTGCAAGGCGCAGTCAAAGCTAGGCAAGCATGCGAACAGCGAGTGGTCCACTCGCCGTCCGCGCGTGGACAGCTTGCGAGCGAGGCGATCCGGCGACGCTACCGAGTTGATGTAGTGAGCGCATTTCCATAGTAGTCCATATAAAGAATACTAATCGCATGAGGCAAGGCGGTGCGGGTCGGGTGCCGAGTGGTTCTAATGAGCTATGACCTTAAAAATTCTAGGGTTACCAAGACCAAGAAGTATGGCTACATAAGCAGTTAACTCATCTTCATCATGGTAAGGTCATGTGATGCGGCCATTGTAGTTACAACCACTGCCAGTCGAGCTAATTTGCATTTTATTACTTAGCAACGAGAGTCACAGTTGAAAACTGATCTACCGGTAGGGGGGCGGTAAGGGGATCATATAATAATGTCGTGAAGGAATGCGTGTCGGTAGTTTTTAAAATGTCATTGCAAACAATGCGTGATTTTTGTCTATTAACACGAAGTTTGAAAAACACGATAGTATCACACAAACGGTAGATTGCGTTTTTCAAGCTTTCAATTTTTCGCGTTTTTCAGACTCGGCTTTCAATCGTGTACATAAAGGTTAATTTTTTTTTTAAATTAATTACTTAATTACTGTTCCTATTTTAGAAAATTCAGAACATGATTTGATTACGCTGCCACTCTATCAGTAACTTAGGAGTAGTAGTATGTTAGCAGTTTTGATTTTCTATGTCCTCCATACTTAACTTGCGGTAATTGAACTTCTTTACAGGCTCATATAGAGTTACTTGCGTTTTCTTCGATGATGAATGGACTAGGGCCAAATTTAATCAAAGCAATTGTTTTTAAACCTTTGCGACTTTTCTACAATCATATTAGATGTGTAACTCGGGATTTAATCGCGATAATATTTATAAGGTTCAATAACTTTTTTTCTGCTATTATAATATACAGGGTGTTAGGATAAAGAATGCGCGGGCGCCGAACTCGCGCAGCCTGCTGCACCACGCGTCCTTTGACCCAAGCGTCAGCTGTTTTTGATTAATTTTTTATGCAATGATCGTTGCATTTAGCTGTAATAACATGATGGAGTGTGAAACATGCTAAAAATTAAATTTAAAAAAATCATCGGGATCGATTTTTTTCTGACACATCATCAAAGGTGCCATTAGTACATAGTCATCATCTATCGTCGTTTTTGGGAGCGTTTCACTAACATCCTGTATAAATATTATCGCGATTAAGTCCTAAATTACACAATACACATCTAATATTAATCAAAGTAATCAAATTACTTAAGATGTACTTACTTGTGGCGGATAAGAATCCAAGTAGACAGTAGCCAGCACGGTAGTGGTCCGCACTTCTGGTGTGGATGGCTGAACTGGAGCTGGCATAGGGGGGTCTGGCGGTGGCGGCGGTCCGTCTCCTGAGCCCGTCCAAAAGAAATCCTCAAGACGAGGAGTTCGCTGATGTTGGTCGGGCGATACCAGCATATACACTAACATAAAAGTTTATCATTATGTTACGTCAGGTGAGGTGAGGAACGTGTGAGGGAGAAAGGCACAGAAGATTTTTTAATTGAAGGTGCATATTATTATAATTGTATAATAGAATCTTGATAATTTTATACAGACCTATTAAAAAAACATAATTTTCTGTACATCGAAGTTAATAAACAATCACAGTGTCTGGTGGTACCTACTTCAGGGAAGGCGATTACTAGTGCCTATAAACACGACACGTACAACAACAAAGATAGCATTGCCAACTCTTTCTCTGTCCTACATAGCTCTGATGATCCTATGCAATGAGAAAAATAACATTCTACGCTGGTTTATTCCTGGTTAGCCAGGGCCTTCTATGGAATAGAGGTGCTTCCCGAGAAGGAAGCATAAATTTTAGCAGGGATCTACTGTGTTTTATCTCTAACTAGCGATCTGCCCTGGCTTCGCACGGGTGCAATGATGATACTAAATATACTACAGAATGTCTTTATATGCAACGTTCACAGCTTTTTGTAATTAGACAATACAAACATATTTTCTTTAGAGGTTACTCTTGAAAGAGCGACATATAATTGACCATGTGAAAAACACTCAACGCTCAAATCTAAGCCTGCAACATTAAAAGTTTGACCCTGCGATTTATTAATGGTCATTGCAAAAGATATCTTTACCGGAAATTAATTGTCCGGCCCTCTGGCCGGTACCGCCGCAACCGCTATGTCCCTGCATTTTAAATCTGTAATATCTTCGAAAATATTCATTGAAATTATATGCTGTAAATAGCCATTTTGATCTATATTAAATGCACAATGTATTTAAGGTACTTAATTAGATAAGGATTAATGCTGTATTGTTTAAAATCGCTTTGTAAGCCATTATTTCTCGTAAAAAATAAAGGATAAAAAATAGTTATTGTGGATTACCCCTAAGAGATATACATATACCATCGCGGACTTTTTTGTAGACCTTTTTAAAGTGTACAATACTGTGGTACATTATTTAGATCTATCTCGTAGGGTTCAGCCAGCGTTTGCAATGTAAACGCAAAAAAAAATGTGTTTATTTACGACATCACATTAGAAACCTCTAAAGTTATCAGAGTTTCTCTACTATATCATGCATGTTTTATACATATAAGCCTTCCTCTTGAATCACTATCTATTAAAAACCGCATCAAATTCCGTTGCGTAGTTTTAAAAATCTAAGCACACATAGGGACAGACGGACAGCAGGAAGCGACTTTGTTTTATACTATGTAGTGATAAACAGACATACTAACAGATGGACAATTTAAATAAATTAATATGCTTGTCTTCATGAGCTTAGCGCTTATTTTTTTTAACCCCTGACGCAAAAAGAGGGGTGTTATAAGTTAGACGTCGATGTAGCATCGTAGCTCTCAAACGGATGGACCGATTTCGATTCCGTTTTTTTTCATTTGAAAGCCAGTTTCCTTGCGGTGGTTCTAAGCTATGTCTGGTTAATATCGGTCCAGGAGTGTAAGAGTATCAGCTCTTTTCCAAAATGATGTAAGGCATTTTGTAATCGTTGAAAGGATTTTCGAGTCGGGGGTGTTTTAAATTTATCAATTATTAACTATTTGCTATCAATATAACTTAGCGGTAGAGAATTCATGTAGAGAAAAGAGCCAATCTGAGTCATAAAATGTAAAGTTCCTTGAACTAGGAAATAAAACAGTTGATTGTTACAAGTAAAACTAAAATCGAAATGTGAAAATCGATCGACTAAAACAATATTTATTTCATTCATGTTAGGATAGGATACAGTACAGTAGCGAGCCCGCCTAGTGGAATGCAACTAAGTACTGAATGGGTGAATAGGTACCAGGAATGTTATCTTATAGAGCTCCGTAACTGTAATCGAAGTTATCGGATATCCGAAATAAAAATCTATTTAAAACCGTAACCGAATTTGATGTTTCGAATAATTTCGTGTGTCTCATTTAGACTCCGGACGGAGTCTGTGTGTGACAGGTGTTTACTATTTCTATGTGGGTGAAATAGTTGTAATTTTGTTTTGCATTTTTAAGTAAATCACACGCAAAAATTAGCAGCTATAATAATCACTTATAAGGCAAATGATTTTTTCTGCGATTGTACAAATGACAATTTAGGAATAAAGTCAAATCATTACATACATAATTATTAGAGATGCGCCGAATAGTGGTTTCACCGAATAACCGAATACCGAATATTATTCGGTTTAACTTTTACCGAACCGAATATTCGGCCGAATTATTCGGTTTACATTGTTTTGCTGCGTATAAATGTTGATTTAAAGTTTAAAAATAAATATTGGTCCCGATTCTATTGTACACTCGACTAAACTAAAACCTGACTTAATTTCTTCAACAAATCAACCTTGTCTTCTTTGTAACAAGGTCTATTTGTTACTGGCATCTATTTTTCAGCGCCACTAAATTTCACTAAAACCTGTCAACTTTATTTCCACGCAGCGAGAGTCCCCATTTATTCAAATGCCGTATAAAAACTTGTTCAAAACGAACTAAGATGACGTTATTTTAATCGACACCTACGAAGACGCTTACTAAAAACACAGAGCAAAAGAGATGGCATTTAACGGATAGCGGCTCTCGCTACGTGGCATTAAAGTTTATTTAAGCGTGTCAGATTTTAGTCGACAAATAAATTGCTTATTTCGATAGCGACATATGTTACCTACTTGTTTAAATTTGAAATAAGACCTTGTTTCGAAGTGTACAAGGTTTACATCTTATATGAAGAAAATTTAGTCAATTTAAATTTAGAGAGTGAAATAACAGAATTGGTACCATTGTTTTGAGGTTTAAATTAAATGTTGATTTAAGGTTTAAAATAAATGTTGACTATAGGTTAAGAAATAAATATATTTTCTTTGACTTATAATATAACATAAATCTTACACAGGAAGTCTTGTCTTTTAGTCCTACACCTTGGCTACATGAGCCAAGAAAATAGAAAAGCTTGAACCGAATATATTCGGCAACAAAACCGAATAATTCGGCCGAATACAAATAGTGGAAAAGATGCCGAATACGCCGAATACCGAATACCAAACGAATATTCGGCGCATCTCTAATAATTATACCTAATTATGTATTCTGCTGTTAAAATTCCTTAATCTATTACATCTATACTCTACACATACATACAATACTACATACAAATAAATAAAATTGCAGTGTCTGTTTGTAATATTAAAATAACCGCTTTTTACTAAGTGCATTTGGATGTATACACGGTACATATACCAAAACAACATTTTTTACAATTTTTGTCTGTCTGTCTGTCTGTCTGTTTGTTTCGGCTAATCTCCGGAACGGGTGGATCGATTTCCACTGGACTTTCACTGGCAGATAGCTGGTGTTATAAGGAGTAACTTAGGCTACTTTTATTTTGGAAAAAGAATTAGGGTTCCGCGCAAAATATATATATATATGTACACGCGAGCTAAACCGCGCGGGAACTGCTAGTTTTAAATTGTGTAAGTTGTTTGAAAAATTGTTTGAAAAATTGTAAAAAACGTTGTTTTGGTACATGTATCGTGTATACATCCAAATGCACTTATTAAAAAGCGGTTATTTTAATATTACAAACAGACACTCCAATTTTATTTATTTGTATGTAGTATTGTTTGTATTAGACTGAACTGTTGGTCTAGTGGTCTTAGTGACCCTGACTGCTAAGCCAGAGGTCGTGGGTTCGATTCCCACCCAGGACAAATAATTGTGTGATGAGCATGATCATTTGTTCTGTGTCTGGGTGTAATTTATCCATAATATGTATGTATTTAGAAATATATAAGTATGTTTATCAGCAGTCTGGTTACCATAGTACAGGCTCTGCCTAGTTTGGAACAGACGGCCGTGTGTGAGGCGTATGAAGTTATTATTATTATTATTGTATGTATAGATACACATTGATATTATTGACCTACTCCACAAACATCATATTTTTAGTCTATAATATGTCTACAATACGTCATTTATGTCATGTAGAATGTATGTAGGTACGTCTCATTCTTGACGTGGCAACATGTGGTTATTCCTTTTATTTTTTTTTATTCAAGATTAATTTATAGGCTTCATTGTAGTCTACCCACAGAAATATATTTAGATTTCTCTGAATCTACCTTAACTTGTCTTTTCGGTGCAAGCACTCGAAGCCTTAAGAAAAATGTCCTACTGGTATGTTGACTGACCTGTTGGTCTAGTGGTTAGTGCCTGACTGCTGAGCCAGAGGTCGTAGGTTCGATTCCCACCCAGGACAAATAATTGTGTGATGAGCATGATCATTTGTTTTGTGTCTGGGTGTAATTTGTCTATAATATGTATGTATTTAGAAATATATAAGTATGTTTATCAGCAGTCTGGTTACCATGGTACAGGCTCTGCCTAGTTATGGATGATTATTTATGCCCAAATAACTTTTTCCTTGTATTGAAAACTAGCAGTTCCTCGCAGTTTTACCAGCACGTATGGTCACTGCTCCGCTCCTCATAACCTCAAGAATTGGGCTTTCAAACAAAAACAGTTTTTTATTAAATCCGACTGTGGGTACCAAGGATAAGCGCGTACAACCAAGTATAAACTAATTTCGCTATTATTAAAAGTCCAATATTAAAATTTCAAAATAAATATATTCGACATTATTCATATTTTCACAACAAACACATAAAAAGCATGTAAATGTACGTCAAGGTTCATTCATAGAAGGTCAGTTGATTTGTCATGCGTAAATAACAAATATCGCTTATTGCCTGTTTACTCTTTGATTAGTGGAAGTATCTAGTACATGGTTCCAGTAGCAACGTTTACTGATTAGGTTACTATAAATAGTCAATACAGAAAAAACCGGACAAGTGCGAGTTTGACTCGCGCACCGAGGTATCCGTAAACAAACAAACTTGTATGTAGATAATACGTCCATCTCGGGAATCAATTCTTGAAAAATTTTTCCCGTATTTTCCGAAAGACAAACTTAATTTTGCAGTTCTAAAAATACTTTCCCATACATCGATTTACGACAAAGTCAACTTTCCAACCGCAAAATATAAGTTTGTAATCACAAAAACTATTTTTTTATGTGATATAACAACAAATGAACGACTTCCGGATTTTTTCCTCTACTTGTACTGTCAGATCTTTCTTCTTACGAAATTGTATGATTCTAAGTCAATGGGAAGTACCTACTGGTTTAGATTTACCTTTTTTTTGCGAAATGTTTAAATTTGTTAAAATCTCTAGTGGCCGCATCTTTTGATTGCGTTGACTTAGAATTTTGATTTTGTTTATAGCTTCAAGAGACCACTGACATAAGTATTTGATGTTAATTTCAACGGGCTCCTGCGAAAAAGGGTCTTGACTTTGACACACAGACAGACGGACAACAAAGTAATCCTATAACGGTTCCTTTTTCGTTTTGAGGAACGGAACCCTAAAAACAACCCACCTAAGTTGTCTTGTTGAAACATGATTTAATCTCTATTTTTTTATTTATTGTGTAATGGAATAGGTGTTTGTCTTCCAACTCGATAATGTAAAGGTGGAACCTCTGTCTGCGTCTAGTCGTTCGATGAAGGAATTGGGAGGTTTTAGAAGGGTTAAAATTAACAAGATGGGCGTCACCCCAATCGGACATCCGCTGCAATGTTAAATTAATCCGTTCAATTATGGACACTCTCAAAGACTGGATTTCACGTGAACTTGCTCTCGCATTGGACATAGAACAAGAACAGCCATAAAATAGATGAACAATATTCCAACCGCATTTGTTCAGGCGCTCGGCCTTCTCGTGGGCCTGGACAAGACGAAGACATTGTTATTCTCCATGCAATGCCTTAATCGAGGTTTATTCGATTCTCGTGATTTCAAACTTTTCGATTCCAACACATCACCCCACCTCAAACTACAGCGCAGCGGTTACGTGTGACGGTGATATTTGGAGTTTATCGGGGTCATGCAATTATTGTTACTTATCTACATAACACACTCGTATAGAAAATAATAATAGCTTCATGCAGGTATAATTACCTCAGTTGATTTAACATCAATAGATAGCGTTATTTATATTTATATACATAGATTAAAAGAACCATTAAAATAAGCACCTTCTACGTGCTATTACAGTGAAAAAAAAACAAGATTAAGCCCTGAATATGTACAGGTAATGTATAGGTACTACGCCAGTACCTAGTGTTTACTTTATAGGTAGGTACTTTGCGTGGCCGAGACTTGGGGTTTTTAATTTTTTTCTTTGTTAGTAAAGCATGATGCGCATTGAGCATGATTTTAACGATAGTTCTTTCGTTAAAATCATGCTCAATTCGCGTTCGACATTCCTTGAGACAGTCAACGTCATCGTATAAATCTATTTCATGGTAAGGGGGAAAGGCTTTTGTCAAAATTCAACATACATTGCTCCTTGAGGTTTTGAAAACAGAAGGATTTTTAGATATTAATTTAAATGTGGTGACAACTTCGATAAACATTAGCATGGTTTTTAAAATAAAAACAGATTTGGGAAATAGGAAATGAAAATAGATTCCAAGCAAAATACAGCACTATTGCCCAAGGAAGGAATATTTTATGGAATATTTTTGCTGAAAATAAAATGACAGCAAAAATTGAAAATTAAAAGAGTATATATATTTCTCCTTCTAGTCCACTCTTCTCGAAACCAGTTGATGAATCTGTTTATATACAGTACCTAAATAAGTAATTTCATATCGCGATGCGGTCTTTGCATCGATTTGGTTTTCCCATCAGCAAATACTGCTTGTGACGGCAAAGGCTGTTGTTAAAATGTGTACGCAAGGTTTTTAAACTTTTTAATACAGATCCTGATAGTTGCGTTATCAATTGGTATCTGATTATTGAGATTATGCAGAATATTTAACAATAAAAGGCAGGTGATTTTGTACAGAAAAAAAAACGTAGGTAAAACTGATTTTATTAGTGACACATAATTTCTTAGTAAAGGAAATTCAATGGCAAAATATGTGCATGAGAATGGTGGCAGGAAAGACGTATGTATGTTAAAAGTATGCAGTCAGTTGCATTTCTTTTAACTTCTTTTAGATAGTGTGTCAGTGCTTTATTTGTTCTTACTAGAGGGGTTTCTTAAAACCGTGAGCATGGTTACTGCAGGCCTGTTGACAGGTCGACAAACACGTTTGTAACATCGCGTGATCTGCCGAATACAGTTTATTGGCCCTCCCTGTAACTGAAAGTTACTATGATGTTCGTTTGGCGCAAACGTAAAGCTATCCGAGGGAAAAATTTTAACTGTAGAAAAAAATATGTTTTATATTAATTTAACACCTATATAATTATATAAAAATGAATCCCTATTTCCCTTGGTCACGGCATCACGCGTGAACAGCTGGACCGATTTCGCTAATTCTTTTTTTTTATGTGTTTGTTACTGTCAGAAGGAAGTTCTTATATGAAAAGAAAATTAGGAATGTTGCGCGTAAAATTGGAAAATTTAAGAAAACTTAACGACCATATTAACTTTTCTAACGTGACAGTTGGCGCGATTGACAGAACGGGTGCTGCAATAATGTTTTCTTCATTAGTGATACCAATTAGAATTCAATATTCATTGTTAAGACAGGACAACGTCTTTCGGGTCAGCTAGTCTTAATATTTATAAAATAATCTCTAATTTTGAACAAAAAATGTACCGTGCTATGCATTGAATATGGAACAATTCCTTATTAGTCCACAACTATTTCTATATTAAGTTAAATCGCTTTCCGCTTTTCAATTATACACTATCATAATAACATAAGCATTCGCGCCAACCCGTACCAGCCCCACAGTTTATACGAAACGAAACGCATTTCCTCAATACTACATAGGTACACGTATAATAGAAACTTTGTAACAACAGTTTAATGATATACATTATAATATCTGTTATTATTACACGTTATGTTTGTTTGACCGACGAAATGCATTATTATTAAACTAGCTGTGCCCAGCGGTTTCACCCGCGTTAGTCCCGATCGCGTTTGAATATCAGGATAAAAAGTAGCCTATGTGTTAGGTAATCTAGGTCTCCAGCTATCTACATACTAAGATTCATCGCAATCGGTTCAGTAGTTTTTGCGTGAAAGAGTAACAAACATCCATACATCCATACATCCTTGCAAACTTTCACGTTTATAATATTAGTAGGATTATTTATATCAGGAATACAATGTATACTGTTTCACTGAGAATTACATACATAATATGTAAATATCTCGACATACAAGTTCATACGTCAATTATTATTATCCATCACGGTCTATCATATCAATGTTTTTCTTGTGACGCTCCATAAAGTAATGTTTCAAATTCTCAAGACACAACCACTGAGGTATTATTACTAGCGTATAGAGTAGACACCGCGAAGAAAAAGTTTGTAACGCGAACTGCGGTCCCTGCACCGCAGTGAAAACAAATCTTTGTAGAAGTTCACAAATTATTGTTTTAGCGCTGCAGCGCTTTTTAGTTTTAATTCAAATAAAAACGGAACATGTATTTTGTTCTGAGTGGCTTCTCTAGTACATAATATCTCGATGGATACAACACAACAGTCGATGTTTTGTAAAAGGTACCTAGTATGTAGAGGCACCAACAAAGTATGTTGTCACTAATTCACATAAAACTTTAGGGACATTAAGAACGACAATTGTGAACTATTACGCTAGTGATAAAGTACTTATCGAAAAATTGCAAGAAATAACGAAAGTTGATCCATTAGCGTAACGTCAGAAAACGCGAAAAACGTCCGTTGCACCGCTTGGCACCGATTTTATCGTAGCGTATCACGGCAGCGATATGGTGGACTGAATTGTTTTGGACTTTTTACAAAAATAATCTTTTTATTTAGGTTATGCAAACAGTAGGTAATATTTTATTCTATTTTTATTTTTGTAGGATTATATTGTTATGCTTTTTAATTCTCCATCCAGCGGTGAACTACATACAGGATGTATTTGAAAAAGGAACACTTACTTAAATCACTGAAAGGGCATGACTCTAGCCTGCAGTTTCAATAAGAATTGTTGAAAAAAAAACTATCCGTTTACAAGTCGACTTTGTCGTAGATCGATGTATGGGAGAGTATTTTTAGATTCCGCAAAGTTTGTCTTTTGGAGAAGATAGGTAAAAATCTTCGAGAATTGATTCCCGAGATGGATATACTATCTACATACAAGTTTGTTTGCTTACGGACCCCTCGGTGCGCGAGTCGGACTCACACTTTTTTAACATTTAAAAACTCAGCACCACGATCTTTTAATCGTAAGTGCACCTTTTAACTTGTGTTTTAACCCTTCAGCTACTGCCCTTTTACAATATAAATCTGATGGACAAAGGAACATTATTTAAAATCTAATGTTTTGTTTTTAGAGGACTAGTTTTTCAAGTAGGTACGAGATGGTGAAATCACGAAATATCACAAGGGGGGAGGGGGTGTAGTGAGATATCACGCGCGCGATTATATCTGTATTTAAAGATAATATTTTAAACTAAAAAAATACATGTGATTTTGGCTAAGGTGATTAATGGACGACCCCTATGCCGTAGAAGCTAACAAGCCTTACACGAAGCTATGAGCTGTATGTAAACTAAGTGAAATTACAATATGTATAGTTTATGTGTGTAAAGCTTAAATAACTTAATTTTTATTTTTATCTACAAACAAATAGTTATACGAATTAGAACAATAAATGCCAATAACAAACTTCTAAAATTAGTAAGTTATAATGAATACTTTCGTAAAATATAAAAAACTTTGATAATTTTGTCATAACTAGAGATCGCCTTACGGTCGAATTTCGACCATGGTTTTTTCATTGGCCAGTATAACTCGAGCTGTCATTGTATAGACTTACTAATCATGACAGGTAATCACATATACTGGACGCGTGTAATTTCATTAAGCCGTTTTCACGTAATTTTTAAAGTTGTAAGCTTGTGACCCTCGAGTTACAGGTGCCCATGGGCGGCGGTAGTCATTTACCATCAGGTGACCCGTCTGCTCGTTTGCCCCCTATACCATAAAAAAAATACTGTAAATATTCCAAAATTCACGTTACTACGTTCGCGAAATTTTCTTTAAAAGGGGTACAAAGAATTCTCTTCACGTGTTAATATAATGATACTCTTTTGCACACATTCATTCTACAAGTATCAACGCGAAGATATTTTTAGAATTTTTAATTTAAATTTACATGTTCTTGCATTTTCAGTACATGAGTTTTAATTTTTAAACTTTAACTGTACAGAGGGTTCAGGGTAGATCAGGTTTTAAAGTGTCTTTAGCTCTCTTTACCTTGGACAATAATGTACGCATAGCGGTGCTGACGTAATACAGTAAATGGGTTTGCACTAAAGGGTTGTTCGTTTCCTTGGTTGTACTCAAGGTTGGTCCCATGTCAATTTCAAGAAAATACTCTAAGGGTGGAAGTTTAAGGGATGAAGAATACAGCTTATTACAATTATTATTATCATGTTTTTCAGTTATTCATTAGGATTGCCAACAAATGATATACATCCCACTAATATTATAAATGTGAAAGTTTGGATGAATGGATGGATGGATATTTGTTACTCTTTCACGCAAAAACCACTGAACCGATTGCGATGAAACTTGGTATGTAGGTAGCCGGAGACCTGGATTAACGCGTGGCTACTTTTTATCCCGATATTCCCACGGGATCGGGACTTACGCGGGTGAAACCGCGGGGCGCTGCTAGTAACTAATACGACAAAATAAATTAAATTACAAATACATGGCTTATGCTCATTCAATTATAGGCAACCACAACTAACAGAAACATAACTTGTGACGTTAAATTAAATTGTAGTTTTATAGGCGCATTGAAGTCGGTTATATTCTTTTTTAAACTAAGTGAAGGATGTATCCTATACTTAACTAACACTACAGTGTTAATTAATATTTTTTCTATTGGGGGATGCCCAGAAGAATAGGTAGGTTAAAAAGGAATAAATAATATGAATTATAATATTAATCAATCAAAGCGCAGGGAAAACGACGTTCAGCCGACCGCGTCCCGCGCTTCCGCTGTCGCATGGAATACAAAAGCGGCGTGCGCGCAGAGCTCCGCATAACCACCGCCATTACAGCGCTATTATATGCCTTTTTGTTAGGTTTTTTATTTGGACACGAATTCTGGTTACCGACAGGATGTGTGTTCTAAAATTCTACAGACCTACATGACTCAATGTGGGAAGTGAATGAAAATTACTAGCGAGTACTTCTCTGAGGGTCAGCCTTTAATTTATTCTTTTGTGCAATTTTATTCCATTAATGGACTTCAAAACCAGGGAAAGGAATTCGAACTCTTTGTTATATTATTTGATTTCTTTGTTGCTTTTTACTATGGTACATTTCTGTTAACTAAATTGATAGGAAAGGTTGTTCTGCACTTATTTGAAATGCTGTGAAAATTAACGTACGTCATATTACCCCTTATTAGTAAGTTATATACAAAGATTGCATGGTTGAGGTAACTCGACATAATCAGACGTTGCCACATATTGTTACTAAACTCATTAGTCTGGGTTTGCGATCTTATTGGGCAGGTGTACGTTGTTAGAGAAATTGTGTAGTAGGTACATAAAAATACTGTATTATCTCGCTAACGACAACATAGACCCATCGCGACGTCACAAGTTAACCATTTTTTTTAAAAGGTTTTAAAATGTCAATTATGTGTTGTAAAAGTTAATGAGTTTTTCTTTAAAAAACATACATAGGCAACATAGGCATTAATCAAATCTGTAGTAGCAAGCAATGTCTGCAAACTAACAGAAAGATAAAAGGGAAATATTGAATAATATTGTCTTTCGTCCAATTATAAGCTCAAGCTTTAATGTCCGGGGGTTAGAGGGTTGCCTGTAATTTAAATGTGGGTAATCTTCAATCATTTTATATGTCATTTTCCCCAAGAATAATAAAAATAAGTATACAATATAATATGAATGATGAGGATATGGTTGAAGATTACTTTGGTTAATTTTACACTATAATTTTTTTTTCTATACAAGGTCAACAGTAAAAAATAGTCGAAATTAATATTAATTTTATTTTATTACGTGCTTTTTTTTAATACTTAATGTCACATGCATAAAAATAATTTAAAAAAGCAGCAAGTATTGTATGTAGGTACTCACATTTATCATCATTTTCGTAATCATCGCCAAACACAAGAACGAAATAATTAAAAAATATAAACTGTATATTTATTTTCAACATGCTGGTTGGAAAGTTCAGTGCACTGAAGCACATTGTAATGATATTTTTGGCTATGTAACTATACGCACACGTTATTTCTATAAAGAAAATGTTTTCGAAATCATTGTTCAAATCTGCATGATGAAATAGCTTTTGCTACTATTTTTAAATATTAATCAGCATCTTATCTGATTCATTGATGTTACACGTATGTCAAAAAATGATTATTACTTCACCAGGACACCTGCCTACTACGAAAATCGGCTAAATACAACTGTGCTTTTAGGATTATTATCGCGTTGCCAAGCAACTAAGTCAAATAACGCGCGCATGACCATAGACAGTGAAATATAAACAAGAGTGATAGAGAACTTGGAATGCTTTTAAAAGGTACATACGTTTTCGTATTCCGTTTCGTATTTCGTTAATCGATTTGGATATTTTAGATATTCTCATTTATTAATGGAAGAAAAATATATCTTGTTGAATAATTTAATTAAGATGTAGAAACTAAAGATAATTAAAAATCAGACTATGGCAATACCGAAGTCTTCAAAGGGCTGTCACAAAATAAAAAATCTACTACTTTAGCAGTAATTATAAACCTCGTGACAGATATGTGTCGATTTATTTATGACTGTGAGTAAATATTCTAATTACATTCTTGCAAATACCGATAGTAAAACTTATGTGACTAAATTGTAATAAACAAATTTCAGAATCTATTTCCATAACACAGCTATTAAATGTAGAATAATTCTTTTCGTAGTTCGTCTCATTTTCCCTAGATGATGCTGAGCTGTATGTGGATTTCGACACACATAGATTATGAATTATTATAAAAGGTTATTACAAGGTTATGGACTGATAAGTCAATAATTGTGTTGTATTTTTGTACCAACTACGGTTTTCTCATCAAACAAAACATATTACTCGGTATGCATAAATAATTTACTTTGAATTTCTCTGGAAAGGTAAAACAAGATATTCGAGAGAGATAAAAATTTAAAATACAGATATGAATTTATAGAAAAGACTACCCTATACGTTCATCTAACCAGTTCGTTATGCAGAGACTTGTGTACGTAAATTTTGTCACCCCTGCCTTCGGCGCTCATTGATTACGCACATTGTAAGTTTTCTATTCGTATCCATAGTGAAGTTGTTTTAGTAGAATTTCAGAGCTACTCTGGCAACTTTAGTATTTTTCGTGGCACGCAATCCGCAGCTCCATTCGTGTGAGTTTGTCGTTTTCATCCGTCGGGGACTTTGTGTGACGTTGCGGGTGTGTGCGAAAGTACGAAGTGAAATCCTACAGTGTGTGAAATGTTAAGTGTTTATAGTTTTTACTGTGGTTAAAAACAAAAATGAGTGCGAACGGATAACCCGGTTTACATTGTGAATCCTTTAACTGTACGCTTCGGTACACGTAACATTTCTTATGAATGGTTTCAAAATGGCTGTGTTTTGAAGGACCCTTTGTCCGCTTTCGTTTGCTTTCTTCAGCATGATAGTCGGATCGTACTGTCAGAAACTTGACTTAGAGAGGTGAGGAAGGCTCTTGCTAAGATTTTGTGGTTATTGTGTAGAAACGCAAAGTGGAAAATTACTGGTTCCCGCCGATGAGCGGTGTCGGTTGATCGCTTTCTATACGAGCGATACCCACGAAACGTTCGCTAACATCGTGTGAGTTTCTAATAACTTTTTTATTTTGTCGTTTGTGTACTGATAAAGTTGGTTCAGTTATGCGAGCTGACTACAATGCACGTTTATAATTAGTTCGGTGTTGATTTTCGTGTCGTCAAACAGGGAGTTTGTCGGTACGACAGCGACGTAAACATATGACTCGACTAAAATAAACTGATTCCAAGTGGATCGCTGTCTTACTGGAATATTTTTACTTTGGTAACGTGTATTATTTCATAACGTAACTGGTGGCTCACCACGTTATCGTCTCATAATTATATGCTTAGAATATCTCTTGATATCAAAGTACCATTTGTAAACAGTTTATATTTAAAATGTGTTTAATGAACTCATTAATAAAGCACCACATACTATGTTGTATCTGTCTATATTTTACCATCACATATGTTATGTTCTTATTTGATTCTGATTAGATTATGAATTTTTAAGAATCCAAGTAAAAAAAAAGAATTATGAGCAGTGCCCCGTGTCTGTCTGATTTCATGAAATAAAAAAGTTTGATAATACCTATCACTTAATTCAAATGCGTAAAGTTAGCAGAATGAAGAACATAGCCCATATGTGAAGCTTTATTTTGTCAAGTTAGTTGACTTATTAAAAAAAAAAACTTTAATGCCATTTAACCGCACAGTGGCAATTGGCAAGATGTGTACTTAAAACATCATGCCATGCATGCAATGATTCTCACCTCTTCATTAACATACAACAAAAGCAAAATTTTCTAAACATACTTAAATGCCACTAGAGATTAGTGTGAAGCTATTCTACTTCTGAATTACTCTAAGAACATTTCTTTATGTGCTCCAATATTCAACAAACACCTTTGATAAAGTAAATAGTTTAATGTTTATCTACCAGACCTTTTAGTCTAGATAAAACTACATATATTTCAAACCTATAAAGTTTCTAATATTTTACATACAGGTTCACTATAGGAAGTTTAGTAATAAATCTGACAATAAAATTAATAAATAACTGCCTGCTAGCAGATGCCTATTAAGATAATGTTTATTTAAGATGTGAATAATTTTTAATTGCCCCTTTCCTCAGTGCCTATTAATAAACCTGCCGAATTAAAAAGTTACTTACCAAAACGAGATTGGAAAGTACATGTTACATAAAAAAACATTTTTACTAAATGAATAGGAACTCTTAGAATTAACTTATTTAGACAAAGAACTTTTAAAATATACATATTTATTAGCTTACATACATTTTTAAGGTTTGTTTTATTTTCAAAGCATTAAATTATTTTAAACTTTAAAAGGTTCCTTTTAAAATATTATAAATAGCTGTATTATACTGTTTTAAGTCAGTTAGTGTTTGTACTGTACCACTTCTTTATATTGTACCTTGTTTAATCATTTGACACAATTTGATACCCTATTCTATAATATTATGAAGAGAGTGTGAATTTTGTAAGTCTGTCTGTACTGCGGGCTTTTTGCTTGCATTACTGGA
This sequence comes from Euplagia quadripunctaria, assembly GCA_963859945.1. NCBI lineage: Eukaryota > Metazoa > Arthropoda > Insecta > Lepidoptera > Erebidae > Euplagia > Euplagia quadripunctaria. Next base: position 11,256,446 of record OY982578.1, on the reverse strand, counting down.
TTTATTAAGGAACACATTCTTTCTATGGAGGTAGGAAGATAGGTTCCGCTAGACTGATTTAAGACACTACATTACAGGTTGTTTTTGTTCAACAGGGGCTTGCTGCTTGTGTACTTAAAAAAACATTTTTATTCAATACTTTACATAAAGACATGTTGCAAACACATACATTGCAAAAGCCTCACCTTTCAAATCCTCAATAAGCGTCGCCGGCCTATCGTGAAATGTCGCAAACACCGTTATATACCTAACTATTGTCGACAATACGAAAACCGAAATGCATAACGGCAACCAACTCATTGTTTGTTGCGCTCACGCACGCCTGTAATAGATAAATCTGCAAACGGATCTCGTTGTTAGGGTTCCGTAGTCCTAACAAGGACTTTACGTGGCGAATATAGCGAAACGATAAGGGTTATCGTTTCGCCATGTTCGCCACGTAAAGTGGCGATGAACTTTTTAACTCTATCCCATAGTGTGGAGTATCGTTAGATAGGTCTCTCAATAACATTGAGGGGCTGACTATTTTTTGATTTTAAGATCCTTTTTCGAAATACTAAATTTAATTTAAAAGTGCTAGGGTTTGTCAGTCATATGTGTGTGTCGTCGTCCCCCCTATAAGCGAAACTGTTGGCTTGAAAAATCTGAAAAAATCATGATATGTATTACGGATTTAGAACTAAAAGGATTAGGGCTCGGTAGCTCTGTTAGTACAAGATTAATAATCGCCCAACTTATAAAGTGTACTTATTTGTGTATAAAATCATTAAAAAGGGAATACTTAGATGAAGTTGTTAAGTACTTGTTCAAAACGGGTAGTAAATGTAAAATTAAAATCATTACACACATACGTAACGTCACGACCTTTATCAGAGGGTGTTCAGAGACGCCCCAAACAAACGTTATTGGCCGTTAAACCGTGAACTCGATTAATATTTTCATGATAATAAACAATAACGACTACGGAACCCTAAACTGCGCGTAGCCCGACACGCATTTGGCCGATTTTTCATTCTTTTACATAGAGAATACAAGCCATTTAGATACTGTATAAGATTACGGTTGTATCTTCATTTCGGGGATCGTCTAATCTCAACTTTTTGTTACTCAGAGAAAATAATGACAAAAAATAATTATGCACAATCGGCTCTTTCCTTAAATGTGATTAAGTTCCTTATTTTTTATTTAATTAAGAATTAAAATGTCAACAGTTGCCATTGCAAATGATTATGCCCTTTCCAATAGTGAGTAATTATTTTGATGAGTACCTGTATTCTGTATGCATGATGTAACATTTGTTTTTTTTTTAATAAACTGGGACATATACTACACAGGGTTCTAGATTTTTTTTCCTAAATACATATATATTATACATGGAAACACCCCGACACATGCAAATAGACATATTAATGCATACCTACAAATATTTGCACTGAGCGAGAATCGAACCCGCGACCCCCGGCATGGCAGTCGAATGCACTACCGCCGCGCCACAGAGGTCATTAATTCAAGGTCTTATGAAACAGCAAAGATTAGAGACTTGCGTTGTTTTTATTGTTCATTGATAACTATTGATTTGTATATGTATTTGGATAGTTTATACTCTACCCAATTTCTTGAGCCGTCTCTCAGCAAGTCATCCTTCATTTCATTTCGTATCAGTTTTTTAAATTCTAAGAAATGGTTATAATGTACTTTTTCCCGGTTTTGGTAGCTTCAGTTTTAAGTTATTTTATCAATGCTGGCTTATGTCGAGAAAATGTCTGACTGACTGATGATTTGTAATCTTTGTATAGAGTAAATAAACATATAACGTGTTTGTTATAAAATCACGCTAAAGTTATTTTATAATAGTAACAGTAAAATGTTTCTTCTGTCAATTGAGAACTATAAACGCATTGCAACGGAATGCAGAAAGGTTTTCTACCTGTTTTATTTGTTTTATGCATTTCCTAATCAATATACTTGATTGCCGCTCAGTTCGTAAGCGGTTAAATACTACGATCACTCCTTATAATGATACTATTGGACTTTGCAGCTGACTAGTAAAAAAACCTTGGCACTTAAATACAATACAATTTAGCAGTGGAAATTGGTATGTGAAAGTAAAAATTACTATAAGTGGAGCTTGGTTTGCGAGCTCTGCATTAAAATAGGAGCATAAACTTAGAATGTATTAAGTAAGTTAAGTGCTCATACATATTATTAATTTTTACGTCTACGATTTTATTATCTTTATTAAATTTAGGCCTAGTTCGGGACCCTTAATGCACCTAGTGGCCGGAGCACCGCTAGTTAGTTAGTCGCGCCCGCCTGTGATGCGGTATTCTCTTAGCAATATGAGAGTCTCACTGAAAATCTCCTTAAAGCAAACCTTAGTTTAGTTAGATTGATTTTATAGTAATAAGGAATTTGATTGTGATTTGACTGTGTATTTACAATAGTAAATATAATATCAATTTTGAAAGTAATAAGTACGTTAAAGAATATTTAGAGAATACTAGCAACCCGCCCCAGCCTCGCACGGGTAGCAGAGACATCTTCAACAATCCTCAACATATTTCAATCAATTTACACAAAATCTTAACAAATTATACAGCTAAACGTTCCTCATGAATCACTCTGTCTATTAGTGAAAACCGCATGAAAATCCGTAAAGTTGTTTATCAGTTTATCGCGAACAGACAGACAGATAGACGCGGCGGGACTTTGTTTTTTTTTATAATATGTAGTGGTTGTGCATTTTTCATGTGTCTATGTGTTTTTTCTGTGCCCATTTGCAAATTCAACAACTCAATCTGACCGCAGTCCTACGCAAATATTTATTATAAAACAAGATTTTAGTGTTGGAAAGTATAATCCCGGTAACTATCCGTCAGATTAGATTGAAATAATGATTTTGCTTTGGATTTACCCTACAATCCATAAACACCATACACACTACGCGGGTGCCTGCTATAGTCTATTTTAAATCCTAACAAATGTTATAAATGCGAAACTGAGTTTGTTACGCTTTCCCGCCATAACTATCGTCATGAAATTTTGCAAACACGTTGCCACGGGAACACAAAAGGACATAGGGTACCTTTTATCCTGAAAAAAAAAGACTATTCCCGAAGGGTAATAAAGCAAATACATAAGACGCGAGCGAAGCGGGCAAATTTATAGAAGATTCCTCAAAAAGACGATAAAATTATGTTTAGGTACCGCAACGCGCGCGTGATAACGCTGATCGTAGGTCCATGGACTATGGTGGCGACTTACCATAAGGTGGACCGTATGCTAAAATGCCACTGGTATCTAATAATATATTGTTATCACCTGTGTAGGGACAAAACACAGGGTGAAAGACAATAAGACACATTCCCTTCAAGGGGTTAAATTAGAGCACATTTGGAGCTAATTTAGTCCTGGCATACTATATTATTATCCTAAATTCCTTTATTTCTCAGTTATTCAAGATTTAAAAAAAATTAAAGTACCTATACAAATCTCAATTGAATATATTATGTTAAAATTTTATTGACAATCTATTAAAAATAATTTGATTTGTTTTTTTTCGTAGGAATATATAAACCTACGGCGGCTAAAACACCATCCTAGTTGCCCTAGCTAACCATGGTCTTATGTTTTTCGACGTTCTTTGTTCCTCCCTAACTAAAATAAGCGTAGTAGTAGTAATCTAAACGTTGTTCTACATAATTTTACTTGCTTGTAAGATAGTCTAGTTTACAAAAAGGCTGTTTCAGTGTTTAAATGAGCGTAGTGTTTCAACCGTGTATCTGATAGAGGTGCAGTTCTTATCGCTGTTGCTAATTCAACTCTTATCCAATATCTATGAATCTTGTTTTTGTGGTAACATGTTCTGCGTCGTATTTTTAAATATATTTACATCGAAATCTACTGATATGTAAGCATTAATATTTACTGGCTATTGGCAAATTTACTCAAGTGTTATAAAATTTACGTAACATGTATGACGTTCACTGCAAAACCTGTATTACAATTTCCGATTGTAAATAACAGGAAAAAAAATCCGACGAATTAAGAACCTCCTCCTTTTTTGAAGTCGGTTAAAAAGAAAGAAAGACCTATTTAACAAAGTAGTAATAGCTGTTTCACACGGTTAAGCCAAAATGATGATAACATGTTGCTACGGAACTAGATCTAAAAAAATGCCTAATGGTGTTAACGGTCTTGTTTTCTGAACGCTATTTAAACGTTTAGACTCAAACAAAATATGGCGGTCATAAATCATTGCTAAACCGCTAACCTCGCAAAGGTGCATATTACCCGCATTTTTTTTTTGTCACGAGGTAACTCCACGGGTCATCACCTCACTGTCTAACCCTAGCATATGGACGCTTGCAACTCCATGTACAAGGTGACGCAAAAGTAATGTCATAATGTGAATATGCCTTAATTTTTATATATGGCATCAAATGTCATTCTGTTTTGACATCTATGTTGCAGACAGATAGATAATTAAGTACAACTACTTAATTATCTGTCTACAACTGTGTATGGCAACACAACAAGCAATGGAGCTATACACACCTCAAGAACATTGAATTATTATTACTGCTTATTTGACAAATTTTCGGTCTGTTGCTTTAATGCTGAATTTGGCCGTCGTGTACCATGTGTGAGAACAATTAAGCGTTTGACAGAGCGCCTCGTACAAACTGGGTACACTAAAGATGTCGCAAGAAGTGGCCGGCCTCGTATTGCTCGTTCGACTGAGAACATCGCTGCTGCGGCCGGGGACGTCATAGAGAATCAACAAGACGACGATGCACACAATTAGGCATTAGCAGACGTTTGTTGTAACGAATTTTATTGAAAGACTTGAAGACGTTCCCGTACAAAGTGCAAACCGTTTACGAATTGTTGCCTGCTGACCGTCAAACGAGATTAACTTACTCCAATGTTCTGTTTAACATTGTGTAAGCAGACGATGATTTTGTATCCAATTATAATAAGGAACAAAACCCATTTCCACGTAAGTGGTTGTGTAAACAAACAAAATTTGCGTTAATGACCCAACAGAGAACCAACATGAAATTCGAGAAGAGCCATTGCATCCCCTCAAAGTGACTGCCTAACCGTAACTAGTGAGCGGTACAGGCTGGCAGAGCATTGTTGGTTCCAACACGGTGGAGCAACCGCTCATACAGCTCGGGTAACGATGGATATTTTGAGACACTAATTTCCGCACCGAGTGATCTCCTGTTTTGGAGATTTGAATTGACCGTCCAGATCGCCAGATATAACAGCTCCAGACGGGAGTTTTTTTGAAATTTCTCGATTATCACAACAAACCACAATCCTTGTAAGTCTTGATAGCTAACATTGAAAAAGAAATCGCCAATTTGGAACCAGATGTTTTGCGAGCAACAATTAAAAATGACGTAAAACAAGCACAAATGTGCATCAACTCCGGTGGCCATTTGACATATATTTTTTTTTTACCTTAATGCCGTCAATTTTACATCTTCAAATAAACTTTTCTTTAGAACATAGCTAATTTTTTCATTTCTAACAAAATGATAGCCAATTCATATTTATGACATTACACATTACTTTAGCGCCACTGTGCGCCGTCTTATTGCTCTAAAAAAAAATATCTGTAAGGGACTCCCATAGTCTAAACGATATCGGAAATTTATTCTGTGGTGATACATAAGCACAACCAGTTTCTTTAAAAATGGTTTGTTGGCTATGATCTCTCGAGATTTTAAAAAGTAGCCTTTTGCCCAATTTCAAAAGATTTCCTGGAACATTTATGCTATAGGTACATATAATGAAATATTCTTGATTATATTAACCTAAAACATACATTTGCCAATATTTTGGCAGGAAGGTTTCCTTACAATATCAGAACAGTATATAGGTACATAGTATAGTATGTATTGAAACCTGCAAAATTATTTTTATTTTCTTATTGTTAACTGTCGATAGCGTTAATTACTTAATAGTAGTCTACAGTATGCTGCATATTCATATTTGTTTCATTTGTGATATAATATGCAAAAATACCTTAACCTTGACATTTTCACAGGAAAATTCTTAAGAATATCTTAAAAAATGGCAGGCTTTTTCATCGCCTATCTTTCTAATAACTGTTTCGTTAGTCTTCGTCAAAAAAAGTCTTTAGCATATCACTTTGTTATGTATACACAAAGATGTGAAAGCTCGAGCACTTAAGAGAAATATTTCACGTCGATAATGAACCCTTATTTTTCTTTATGTCGTGCATGTCATTTAGACGTCACGTTCTGAACATAACGTGATGTGTCGTGGTGATTAAGAAAATCACTTATCAATTTTGTAGAAACTGTTTCTTATATGTAGGCCATTGATTTATGTGAATTATACTTATCTCTCTATGTAATCATATTCTGGTATCTAGGCAGCTCAAACTGGCAGGATAGGTTTTGTTAGAAAAAAGCGTGTTAAAAGACCTAGCGATGCCTAGAGATCATCTGTGTAGTCGATTTCGGGACATTGTTGTCCGATCGTATTAATATTTTATCAAATCATATTATTCTATTTGGAAAAACCTACAAGGACTAAAAAAGTAATGGTTTAATGACAAGTATGAAAGAGTTAAATTTATAGCAACTTTTCGGGAAATCTAAATTTTTCTGGAATATGGTTGCAGGGGACTGTTGCAAACACATCAAAACCACATAATACATAATCATAAACATATAATTTTGTATGTTACATTGGATCGACATACCTAAAATTATATCCAATGCCTATACTTCTAAGAGTCAAAGTGCGTTGCCGGCCTTTAAGGCAGGAGTAGGGGAGGGGGGCAAGAGGGAGACAGGAGGGGAGAGGCGGGAGAGGGAAGGGTTAGGGCCTCCGGTAACCTCACTCACTCGGCGAAAAGCAATGCCATCATTGCTTCACTGCCGGTTTTCTGTGAGGCCGTGGTATCACTCCGGTCGAGCCGGCCCATACGTGCCGAAGCATGGCTCTCCCACTCATATGCTGAAAAAACCCAGGCAAGATTTATTCAAATGCATTGAATGAAAAAAAATTAAGTGTTATTCATTTCTGAAGAAAGTATATGTGTTTTATAAACAAAACCTTGAAATACAATCTCAGTGTTAATTCTGGAAATGTGACAGCGCAGAGGACTGTTTTTATGCTGGTTTGGGAACTTTATGAAAAGAAACTATAACTTATACCGCTGCAACTATCACTGCACAAAACGGAATACACAAATACCAAAACTGTTTTTACTTCATCTGAAATAATAGTTTATGGAGCTATTCAATTCTTAATTACGAGTTTATTAGCTTTACCTAATCTTCTCGGGTTCCCTTTTTATAATGACCACCTTTCACCACTGATACATACATACACTGTGTTCATTCGGATAATGAGATTTGTACTTTGATTTTTCAAATGACCTCTTAAGATTATGTGTAGTTTAGTGCGATATTGTCGCTGGCGAACTTATGGTATCATTATCTCAAAGCGGACGTCGTGAACACACGTACGTACACAGTAACGGCTTATTCATTCCCATTTAAGAGCCCAATTTACCATTTGTAACATGTCCGGCCGTTTCACCCACGCCTACCTTTAGAAAGTTGATGGGAGCTGCGATAAATACTTAGGTTTCGGCGCCCGACGTTCTCACATTGTTCTCCAAACCACAATAGGATTACAGGATACGACTATAAAGCGATTTTCACTTCCGCACAATGAGGATTTGGCGCAGGCACTATAAAAATGCTGTTCATACAGCGTTGCTGATTTGTCTTGCTTTCTACCATTATGAAATTGTAAAAAAAAATTGACCTAGAGGAGGATCTCATGTAGAAGGCTAGTCAAACTCGTAGTTTTCTTAAGTAAAAAACTATAAAAGACAATAAAAGTACATACGATTTGTTTCTTGTTATGCAGCTAACGATGACATCCAGAGTCGATTGAACACCTTATTAGTCTTATTACACCTGGCACCTTTATATACGAGGAACACTGAAAATTTCGGGAATCAAGGAAGTGACACAACATTACTATTTAAAAATGTATATGTAATTTGACACATTTTTCCATACGATGGAACCAATCATTGAAGCAACTATTCCATTCGGAAGTTGGGGTCTCCAAAATGGCCGTTTTGTAGGCGTCCACAGCTTCTTCAGGTGATGAAAATCTCTAACCACGCAATTTATTCTTTATTTTAGGGAAAGTATAGAAATCATTAGGGCTTAGGTCGGGACTGTACGGCGGATGGTCTAATAATTCTATGTTTTCTTGCTCTAAAAACTCTTTTGTTCTGTGCGCGGTGTGAGAACTCGCATTGTCGTGATGGAGGATGATGCGGCGATTCCAGTTTTCTTTACGGAGTTCCTAAACGACCTGTGGCAAACAAATGCTAGCATACCATTCTGCATTAACCGTTCTTTGTCCCTCAAGAGGAATAGTCGCAACATGGCCGGTTTTGGAGACAAACGTGGCCACCATTATTTTGCAACACTCCGTGAACGAACAATTTTAGTTGGCTTTAACTCATTTTCGAACACCCAAACTCGTGACTGGTTTTTTGTTTCGGGTTCGTACGCGTATACCCAAGATTCGTCACCTGAAACAATGTTGTATACAGCATTTGAGGATCCTGCGTGGAATCTTTCGAGAGTTCTGACGCACCAAGTAACGCGAGCCGCTTTTTGCTCTTCACAGAGCAAATGCGGTATCCATCGGGAAAACAACTTTTTTACACCTAATTGTTCATGCAAGATTATTTGTATTTGAATGCCAATGTCTAAATTTGCCTGAATTTCGCGGTATGTCACATGTCGATCTTCCTCAATCAGCTTACGCACAGCATCAACGGTTTCTTGGATGACTGCAGTTTTTGGACGACCTTGACGGGGATCATCACTGAGCTTGACACGTCCACGTTGAAATTCAGCAAACCAGCGATAAATTGTGGTTTTGGATGGGGCTTCATCACCAAATGCAGAACGCATCCGGTCAACACACTGTTTTTGTGTTAAACCGCTTCGAAAGTCATAATAAATCATCGCCCTTGAATTTTCTCGAGTCAATTCCATTTTCTCAACGACTAAACAAGTTTGAGAAGACCTTGTGAGAAGACCGAGAATCTTTTTTTAAATAAATAAATGGGATTCGATTTTTTAAACCAAGGAGTTTTCAATTAAAAAGATTTTAATATGATAGGAATAGTGGAAATATTCCATTCCCGATACTTTTAGTGCAGCCTATGTATATCCATATTATAACTGTGAATCTAAGTTAGAAATTTAAACTTAGGAGCAAGTGAACTTATTAATTTATTAAAAGAAAAATTCGTATGTGAATTGTAGTTGTCCTCTTTTCGATGTTTGTTTGCAAAAATTGCTAAGTAAATTTTGGTTTGATAATCTACTGTTGGCACCTTGTCTTGAGAATGGACATTATTTCTTTGTGTTAATTATTATCTCAATTAGTCGAAGAAACTATTGTTTAGGGTTATTTGTTACAATAAGTTAGCAATGTACTTCCATTTCTTATTGGCACTGATCAGTGTACTAAACGAGCTTCACCGATCACCGTAATTCTCACTTTACACAAAGGTCCAAAGAAGAAATCTTGATTTCTTAATCATAACCTTTTGTTTTAACATTTAGCAAAATGTGTTTAACCAAAAGTATGCCTGTGTGAAATCTTTTTGCTCGGTTCTCTTTGATTTTTGGTATGATATATTCAAAATACAAAAAAATAAACATTTTCTAAGTAACCAACAACATGTTTAACCCTTAAATGCTTAGAATTTATTGTAATACTCTCTTGCAACGTTGATTCTTGAAGTATCAAATCTGCTAAGTTAAAACGTTACAGCGTATAATAAGGCAGTTTAGAGATAATGAACAGAAAATCGACTTATCGTTGCTATGAAATTTGGAAAAATTAACTGGTAATAATTAAAAAAAATAATTAAAATATAAGGTTTATATGATTGTGGACGTTTAACGCTTAGTTTCGTGGCTTAATGGCAAGGAGGCTTAATGTGGCATTACAAATTTACGCGTAACAATTTAGGTCGCAGACGATCTTATTTACTTAAAATATTAAAAAATATAAAATTAAATAAACATACATACATATGATCACGCCGTATTCCCGGCCAGGGTAGACAGAGACGATAGAACTCCATTTGGCACGATCCAGACATACAGCTCGCGCTTCCTCCACATTCATCAGACCTTTCATACACGGTCGCCGGTATGGGTGCTTTTAACTTGGCCCTTTTAAAGTAAACTGCCGGTCTAGTTAATATTTTCTACGTCGGCCAAATTTGAATAGGAACAACCATAGGCCTTGCCCTACCTACTAAAATTTATCCCATGGTAATTTCCTGCTCAGTATCAGTACCCAACTTTAAACGATCTTGTAACGAGTTTTTCAAGTAATAAGTTTAATTACAAATAGCTAAATTTGTTTGTTTCATGTTTGCTAACTGTGTATGCATATTTCTCACAGTACATTGTTTTATTATATCATATCAAAACCATAAAAAAAAATGTAATCAAATCAAACCATTAACTGGATTTCATTGCTTTATTCGTTTTATAGTAACTTAGTCTTAATCCTTAAATATCTATGAAAAAAATCAAATTTCATTTGCTACCACTACGAAGAAGCGTGGCTGACCAAGTTCTTCTCTTTGCTATTGCAAGAAGTTTAGTAGATTGCCCTGAACTGTTAAGCAATGTTGGGTTACACGTATATCAATCCTTCTTAAGAAATCCGCGACTAATACATGTTCATACAGCAAATTCCAATTATCGCCAAAATTCTTTTTTAATTAGGGCCAGTCGAGACTTCAATTCAATAACACAAAAAATTCGACGACGTTGAGTTATTTAATAATAATTATTATTTATTTTTCAAATATATGATATTTAATACTAATATACAAAAAATCAAAAGTATGATGAGGGATGCTTTCTTGACGGGGTGAAAAATGTTTAACCAAGAGACACTGTTGCACGTTGAACATTATTTTTTTAATATTCGGAACTCCGAGTTGCAAACATTCTTTCCATCTGTCACTTCTAATTTCATATACATTTTCTTTACTAGATGTGAAAACTTGTAATTGGCCTTCTCGTACTATTGTAAATGTAATCACCCCTGTAGGTGTAAGTTTCCTAAAATAATAAAATAAAATAAAAATAAAGTGGAATTTCCGAATTACCCATTTACATTTTTGATCTGTATCCAATCATCGCTTTACTGCCCGCACAAATTATATTATTTTATTATGGTATATTGGTGTCTTATGCCACACATTTCTGTCAATAGTCTCTACCTTTCTAATCATATCAACTTTCATACAATATTCTTATTTAACTCTTAAAGTCTTACATATCCATAGTCACTATTTAAACAAAAACTAATACACTTAATGAAAAGTTGACGTGCCTAAATACACGAATTTTGAATAAATGTTACCTCCCGGAACTCACCAAGTTCATTGCTCTTCATTTCGCATGTCATTGTCTCATTTAAAAACAATTCCTTTAATACACCTACTCATGTTCTGCATACGAATACAAAAAAATATAACTGTGAGATATTTGGTATTTAATACTGAGGGAAACCTTGTAAGCTTGCATCTGATATTATAATAAGCGGATTTCGCGTTCAGTCGAGGCTCGACTCTGTCTCGCCCGTTCAAGGCGAATCGGGTTTCATTGTAAATCTAGATTGTTTTGCTACGCTCGTATTTCTTTGCCTTTCCGTTTGCAATAACTATCATACCTACTAGAATTAATTGACAAGTAGGTTAATGAACGTGTTTCAAGAAAATATTCAAATTTCACCATCTAAAGTTTCCTGTTTACGAAACGCTCCTCAATTTGTTAATGAATTTGCCTTCGTGACGTTAAAGTCACACAAGCGTTTACTGTATACGGCGAAGCCTTACGGTTCGGATTCACGGAATGGCGACATGCTTCACAGTAATGGTGGCTCTTAGCAAATGAAAACTCAATTTTTACGGCGCTCTCTGCGAAATTACTTGGCTGTAAACACCAAAAAATATTAAAATTGTGAAGGTGTCTCGTGGCGGCATATCTTTTCGTAGTGGTCGCTTGACTTTTAATATTGCAAATTCATTTTACCGAAGTGAAGGGGACAAAATACGGGTTATCAATGTGAAACAAATTCAGTTTTCCATACATTATTGATTTCAAAGATGATTGATCATCTCAAGTTTAATAAGAGTAAACAATGTGAAAAAATATAGCTATAAAAAAATGTTTTGCTTAACGATAAACCAGTGAGGTCTCTTTCATATCAGTAGTCGATGACGTAGCTTGGAGGCGAAATTAAATTAAAATTCTACTTGTTTTTTGAAATTTAGTCATTTATGTCAATTGATTTTTTTACTATAAATATCTATTTAATAGTAAGTTAATCGTAAATGATTAATGTATAAAGAGATAATAGTAGTAACATGTGTTATTGTATTGTTGGTAGGGAATGCATGTCATGTTCCCTGAGCCGGCGTTGCAATACCACAGCAGTCAGCCCCAGAGCACGCAGCCCAATTACCAGCCGGCCGTGTCGCCGGCTCGTCAGCCTGTCAAGAAGCGTCGCGTGCTGAGCCCATACCAGCAACACAACGGACTACAGCACTTACAACAGGACAACAGCGGCTACAAGGTAAGGCATAACAATATAAACTTACACGTTTTAGTGTGCGTCCTGAGTGATGTCTTTTGAATTTAACTGGCGGATAGTGCAGAGTCATTAAAAACAAATTATTATATTATGTCGCAAATTAATTTAAATAAAGAGTTTCTCGTGGAATATTTCATCGCGGCGGTGATGGAAAATCGTGTTATTACAATCTAGCGTATTCACCGTCTCTTCTTGCCATAGATAAAATTTCGTGCTTTCTTTTTTGACACTAAATATTATATCATCAAGTGTCAAATCTGAATGTAATCTACTAGGAGTAAAAAACCTTCTACATGAACAGCAGAAGTCCAAATAAGGGCCTAACAAGTCCGTTGGACAGCTGTCTAAGTTATCGTACTGATTTGGACTGATTACTTGATTTGGATTTGTTATTATTATTATATATTAGAGCTAGCAAATTACACCTGATTAGCTCTAATCACTATTATATTCCTGTTAGTGTTTTTAAAAAGAAATATATTTGCAAGGCAAGTAAATATTGCGGATGTAAGAAAAATGATTGACTGGACCAGACACGGACGGCCACGTAAATTCTGATTCAACAAAATCTCGGGTAAATGATCTCAACTTCTATCTTACATGGTCATGGACAAAGACCCCTTATGCGTGACGTAATTAAAAATTAATACGTAACGAGAAAATTAAATCACCATTGGATTCTTCATTCACTTTTTATGCGTATTTTAGTTCGTTCATTTCTAAGGGCGGACTTATTTATTATAACGAAATTACATTGAAGTTAGTATTTCGTTTCTTAAATTTTATTTATGCCGATCGATGTAGTACCTCTTAGTGTAAGTCTTTGTCTCGGGTGAAAATGTGAGAATATGTATAAGTAACAACGTGACGGGAAAGCAAAAGAATTAACGCTTTCTAACGTCGTTTTAGGACTAAAGAAAATTTCAACTGCTCGTACTCTCATATTATTGCGTACAAAGGTTACTTGTACTATTTTAACAACCCAACATATTAAGCATAATCTTGTAGTAACTATATGAGATCAATTTTACAGATTATTATATAAATGGCTTAACAAAACAGAATCACTTCATTTAATTTAAAGGTAACATTAATACTACTTATTCTTTCGCCAGAACTTACAACATAGTAGTTTTTTTTAAGTAACAATATATATACAAACAACGGTCGTAAGTTTATCTAAGATTTATTTATTTTGACCGATTCTGGTACCAAAAGCGTAGTAATAAGTGTGATAAAAACGGTAAACAAAATATATTTATTTAGTTCGCAAAGTAATACTTATAAATCTAATAAATGATCGATGTTTTGAATTTTGAACATTAAACAATTATAACAAGAATAATAATTGGTTAATTTAAGTTTTTGAAAGTCAAACTTTAATTTATAATCATGTACTTCCTATACGGCATGCGTTGCAATGCCTTTTTTTCTTTTTTTAACGATTAAAAATTGGCATTTTTTATTCGGAGGAGTTCGACCAAAAACATCGTTGACACAAGATTTTTATATATTAGAAATTACAAAAAAAAAACTTGCAGGCACTGCGTGGCCAATTTAAACTATAAACATTATTTTACTATTATAACATTGTTTCCAATTAGTAAAACAAGCAACGCACCCATTTACGAACATGACATGTAATTCGGCCATGGCTTCTGTTGCATTTTTGAGGGCAGGCAGAGACCCGACCAAGACGCCATGAGAGGCAATTATTTTCTCATTTCATAATAATGAATTAACAATTTACATAATAATAAAATAACAACGATCTCGATTTATTTGAATCAAAAACAAACACATTGAAAAGATCTTCAGATAAGCATAGGGAATACAATCACGAGCCGAGAGATTTTCGAGATTTCGGGTAGATACTTTTTCAAAAAAACTATTGAAATATATTTTTTTTAAATAATTCACTTATTACTACTACTATTATGCTACTGAAACCCCTTTTTTTTTAGAAATTAACAAAATCATATCTTCTAATTCGATGCAATTTCGCATTATTATTCCTTGTATTCACAGAATTTAAGTTACAAATTTTTCGTGTCCAGATGAATATTATTATTAACACAAAAACTACATATAAATCAATGCTTTTGGATAACAAAAATCATTTGAATATAAGAAACTTATCTCCAAAGTAATCCTCAGTAGGATGCAAGAATGGGGAAATAGCTAAAATAAACCAGTCTTGTTTTTTCCACGTCTGAGTCTTTCACAGCTGTCTTACTTTGCTAACTGCAAAAGTCGTATAGCTAAGTTTCAATACTAAAGAGCTAGCGTCTAGTTAAATTTTCTACGCGCCTGTTGGTCTACTGGGTAGTAATCCTGACTGCTAAGCTAAAGGTTCGATTCCCAACAAGGACAAATAATTGTTCATCATTTGTTCTGTGTCTGGGTGTAATTTATTTATAATTTGTATGTATTTAGCAATATTTAAGTATGTTTATCAGCAGTCTGTTTACGGTTACCATAGTACAGGCTCTGCCTAGTTTGGGATCGGACGGCCGTGTGTGAGGTGCCTCAAGTTATTATTAATTACCCAAAAAATACAGTTGATTCAACCATATAAACTGATTGGGTCTGTGATACCATAATGCCTACATGGAAAAGTATGAACAGTTTCAAAAATCAATCAATTTGGGAATACCAAAAATTTCTTGCTTCCAAGCGGAGCAAAAAGTTGACAAGTCGCATTGCGAGTGTGTTATGATTGTTACATGAAGCAGAGGAGCAGGTAAAAAAAACAAATAAAATAAATTATCTTAATTGGACCCTTAGCAACTGCAAAGTTATTGACAAACAGACTAAATATAGTGCGCGACAAACAAATTTTACACGACGGAGTCACATTTCAAGTTAATTTTGCGTGACGCACAGACGCGCGCATCTCAGCTGATGAATATGTAATCGCGTCAACACTCGCTTCACAAAGAAGGGTGCGGCCGAACGATACGTTGATTTTCATTTAAATCTATCACTGAACTCGATCGTACAGTTGCATCACATTCTGAATCGGTCATACCAGTCTGGGTAACTTATGCCCGTGGGTATTTATTATTTATTTTAAGAAATAATTCTAGATTATTAAATCCTCAAGAGGTGAAAACCCGCAAAGCTTTGCCATAGCAATTTCACTTAAACTCAATTGCATACAAAGGGGCTGTTTGCCTTTAAACACGCGCCCCACGCTGATATAAAAAATGAATAATTAACGTTCTTAAGAGTTCAGCCAATCAAATAACAGTAAGTGTTACAAAGTAACATAATACTCTCTTTTACCAGAGTACCCGAAACTATACCGAATGATTATCGGTCGCGTACGCAACTTATTTTGGCATGCGTGTTATCCCTGTACTAATTATAGTTTGCGTTGATATAACTTTATGAATTATTATTATTTAAGCAAATATTTAATTTTGATAACTCTATATGTTTGCATCTTTAGAATCGTAAACATTAAAATTTAATTATATATATATTTTTTTAAAGACATTCAAATTAACTAGAAAACAGAAGACCCTCATTAAAAAGGACGAGGTTCTATGTTCGGCTGTATGTTTTTGTTTTTGTGTTCACCGATATTTCCGTCATATACATAGATGACGGAAGTATCGGTCGGTGCCAAGCTAGACACGCAATAAGTAATACTTAAGGATATAAACAGCTTAATTAAGAACGGAATATAATTCTGTTGAAATATTTGAATATTATGTTAATTGTTAAAGACCAACCGATAAACTTACTAGTACTTACAAAATTTTATACCAATATTTTGTAGCTGTCCATCTAAAACATTACAATTCTAAAATTATTACGTGTAATCAAAAATTAAAACCTTTTTTGTATGGAGTCCTTCTTTAACATACAAAATAATTCAAAGAGTTATATCACTGCAAACTGTAATTAGTACAGCTGTAACACGCAGGTTAAAATGAGTTGCGTACTGTTACGCGGGCCGATTTTGAAGAGGTTTTAAAAAAATACTTTCTAGAATAACAGCGATTTATTCTTGAGATACAGAGGTGTAGATGTATGTATATATTGGCACACGCAAAATATACTGACATGAGTACTCGCGACGGAAGATGGTTGCGGACTGACGAGCACGGAGATAGGACTGGTACATTGCAAAAAGCGCTGACAAGCCACCTTTGTGAAGTAGAGGGCTACTCCATCCATTCAGCAGGGATAGGGATGGCCTATGCACTTTTGGGAACATTGGGCATTCGTAACAGCCCCCCGATTTAGAGTAAACTACACATTTATATTTGGAGTTTACGGGAATTTAAGAAAATATTTTGAAGTTAACCAATTCGGAGAGCAGGAGGAGGAATAGGGACATTTTCATCTTCTGACTGAGGGTCTGAATTAGTTGTAGTGATTTTTCGTTTAAATATAATATTTTTCCGTATGCCAATTTTACAAACTTTGTATACAATAATAATAATAATTACAAACATGATTATAATAGTAAAACTAAAATAGTAATTTTGGTAAAGTCCAATATGCGGTTTTTCTATGATATTGTTCAAATCTTTTAGGACTGTAGGGTTATCATATGCTATTGAATCTAAATCTACATGTTTAAGGTTAACGACAGGTAAATTAGGAACATATTTATTATAAGCTAAAACATTACAGCATGAATCATTTAGAATATTACATGTAGGGATAATTGGTTTTAATTGGATTACATAATGGTCCTGTGACGTTAAACGAGTGTCCTTACAATAAGCGATACAACTAGGAGGTAAGTATAATATTCCATTTCCACTTAAATCTATCTCATTCAATTGAGAGTTATTACATTCTAAACTTATTTTAGTTTTTTCAGATAGTATATATAGCCATCTATTGTTGCGGAGCGGCTGCCAGATATCTAAATGACCTTGGATAAACTTAGTTTCACACATCATGGGAACAGAGGTAAGTACTTTTGTAATGATTTCTGTTTCGCAAGTTGGTGTAGCTGAAGAAGAGTATATTACAGAGGTTTTGCAAAGATAGTGATCCTTGTTAATTACTTTACAAGAGTCTATGTTATCTAGATTGCAGTAAGTTGATTTGTCTTTACTGATACCAATATATTTAGAGGTTGGAACTATGGTTACATATGATGCTGAATTTTCGTTACTATGTGGAATTGGAATTGGTAAGTTATGATAGAAGTTTAAATTTGCAGTATCGACTAAAGGAATCTTGATAGTGAACACTATTTTTTCCTTGTTGAAATAACTAGATATCTCGGAAATATTTAGGATAGTATGCATATTATTTAAACTCAGAAGAATAGGTAATTGTTGAGAGTTTGATAAGAATCTATAGTTATTGGCCAATTCCACATAAAGTTCTTTAGGTGTGAGAATAGTGGGGTATAATATGTTAGATTTACTGAACATAATTGAGTTAATAATGTCTTCGACCTTAAAAGATAAAGTTAAGAGGCTATTTTCTACCATCGAAATTAATTCTAGTATACGAGACCTTATACCTAATTCTCTGGATATGTTAGTTAAATTTCTGATATCTTCAGAAAGAGCATCAATGGCGTCTTTTAAGTGTTTTTCATTGACTGCTA
Source organism: Euplagia quadripunctaria (assembly GCA_963859945.1). Taxonomy (NCBI): domain Eukaryota; kingdom Metazoa; phylum Arthropoda; class Insecta; order Lepidoptera; family Erebidae; genus Euplagia; species Euplagia quadripunctaria. Next base: position 11,238,142 of record OY982578.1, on the reverse strand, counting down.
TATTGAATAAGGTGCGATTAAAAGAATTAATAGTAGACGTCGTAATTAAAATGTTTTCCTTCATGTAGAGAGCTATTTTCTTTTGGTCCATCTCAACTTCTTTTATGGCATTGTCGTAACGAATTGCGTCTTCTTCGTCCATGGTGCCGAATAGTTTCTTAGATACAGTGCCTATAACGCCTATCAGCGCAGCTCGCTTATAATGAGACAAATGATGTGAAGTGAGATGAGAAAAGGCTTCGTTATTGTGAACCAAATCATTACAACGAGTAAACAGTGGTTGAAAAAGATTACGACATTCTAAATAATCGAAAATTCCACTATTTCTGCAAAGTGCCAATGAATCATTGAGAAATAACTTAATATTATCAATGTGGGGACTTATAAAAGATATATCATAGGGAACTACTATATTAAGATAATTATCTATTACACTTAAGGAGCCTATAGGGTCGAAGTATATTCCGGCATTACTCTTCAAAGGCTGGATGAATTCTTGACCCGATATTCTCGATGCAAGTAGACTGTAAATGAACAATATATCTAAATTCTAGATTAGAGTAAAACTTAACTCACTTAAATAAAATACTGATACACATAGTGGAATCTATGTTTCAGACCTAGAAGCTAACTTTAACTCGTCGTAGTGATGGGTGACGTGACGTCTATTTATAAGGAGAGTTAAAGAATTCCTACCGTTAATTTTGACCACTTTATATGGTCCTTTCCAGACCGGCGAAAATGCTTTACGAAGACGTACATGATTCTTAAGGTATACATAGTCTCCGACCTTGTACTTGACATGACGCGTATGGGCGTCATAATATTGTTTGGATCTTTCTTTGGATAATTGAATGTTATCTAGCGCTTTGTCTCGTGAAAGTTTTAATCGGTGGTTTAGGGCTTTTATGTATTCAGGATATGTGAGGTCTGATCGTAATTCATAAATGGAATCTGGAATAAAAGGTTTTTGACCGAAAAGAAGTTCATATGGTGTGAAATTTGTAGTAGAATGAACAGAAGTATTGTAAGCTAGCATTGCGGTGTAAACATACTTATGCCAATCGGAATGATTTTCGTTTACATACGATTTGAGGTACTCCTTGAGAGTAGAGTGGCTACGCTCAAGTGCACCTTGGGTTTGAGGATGGTATGGAGAAGACCAGATTTGTTTAATTTTCAGGAAATCGCATGTTCTTTTGAACAATTCTGCGGTGAAATTGGTGCCTTGGTCTGTTAAGATAGATCTCGGAATTCCAAAAATAGAAATGAAATGTACTAGACACTCACATGTTTCCTCTGCAGTTGCATTAGAGACAGGGTAAGCAAAAGAAAATTTGGTAAGGTCATCTTGTAGAGTTAGTATGAATTTGAGTTTGGGTAGCCCTGCTTCTGGAAGAGGACCTACGAGATCGAGACTTAGACGCTCAAACGGTTTGGTAGATGTAGTTGTTATCTGCATTGGAGACTTATTAATTTGTCTTAGGGCTTTATTGCATTGACACTGAGAACAGTTTTTCACGTATGTTTCGATATCGCTACGCATGTGTTTCCAATAATACCTCTCCTTAATTCTATTAGTCATACGCGTTGATCCTAGATGACCAGCAATAGGAATATCGTGATTTTCGCGGAGTATTTTAGGTATTTCCGAGGGTATAGGATATATTATAGTGTTGTGATATATGTGGATTGGAATTTGAGTATCATTAAATATGTATCCGAACATATTGTATATCTTATACCAAATGTGTTTATCGAAAGGGTTGCGGAAGTCACTAATCGCTATGCTTATGTTAGAATTATCTGAATTTTGTAATACCGTAGACTTTAAGTTTAATAAGCATTTAAATAAATCTTCATGAGAACTGTTGTCGAAATGATAAACTTTAGTGAATAAGAAATGGACTTCTTTTCCTTTATGACTAAATGATAATAGAGAATGTAGTGTTCTCTCTTTATTGAGAAGTTCTTGGGAGTCGCTGACTTCACCTAAGATCTCTTCTACATATGGGTTAGAGTTATCGAGGTCTATTGAGGCTGGTATCACAATGTGTTTGCAATCGCTTTTAAGGATACTATCATTATGTTCTAGAATAACTGTATTGCTATTGAACTCCTTGTTAGTCATTGCTTTTAGGAATTTGCTGTAATTCTCGTCGGAGGATACGGGACTTGGAGTGGTTACAGGAAAGGTATCGGGAGACAGAGGAGTTTCTGTTGGAGGACTGGAAGAGTGACCAGGAAGCGCCGGCGAAACATCAAGCCCCGCGGGTAAGTCTTCATTTTCTAAAAGATCAACACATGGTAGGTCATCACTGTCAAGGTTTAAGGGTATATTAAGATCATCAAGCGTTAGGGGGCTAAATTGTGGTGATTGGTCATCACGAGCATTAGAGGTAGACGGTACCGGGTCAGATTCTAAAGGTTGAACGGGGTTTACCGGAAACCGAGATAAGGCATCAGCATTACTATTTATTCTACCCCTCTTATATTCAATATTGTAATCAAACTCCTCTAGCTTTAAACGCCACCTGATAAGGCGAGACCCAGGGTCTTTACAATTAAATAGCCATTTTAGTGGTCTGTGGTCTGTAACGATGGTAAATTGGTGTCCATAGAGATAAGGGCGAAACGTTTTGGTGCCAAACACGATAGCCAGACATTCTTTCTCAGTTGTAGAATAGTTTGATTCAGCTTTATTTAGGGTTCTGGATGCGTATGAAATCGGGTGGTCTTTACCAATTTCTCCTTGTGAGAGTATAGCGGATATCGCGTAGTTGGATGCATCACATGTTAAAATGAACGGTTTGGAAAAATCCGGGTATATTAATATGGGCGCAGAGATGAGTCTATTCTTTAGTTCTTCGAATGCAAGTTGTTCTTTGTTAGACCAGGCAAAAGGGGTGTCCTTTTTCAGAAGAGAAGTTAAGGGTTTAGCTATCTTGGAGAAGTCAGGGATAAATCTTCTATAATATGAGACAAGCCCTAGAAAAGATTTGGTGTCCTTTGGGCCTTTAGGCACGGGAAATTGAGAAACTGCTGTTACCTTGTCCGGGTTGGGCTTAACGCCTTTATCGGTTATGATGTGTCCAAGGTAACCCACTTCCTTCCGGAGAAACTCACATTTGTCAGGCTGAAGTTTTAGATTAAATTTACGGAGTCTATAGAAGATTTTGGAGAGATTTTCGATGTGACCTTGAAGCCCATGAGAGTATATGACAATGTCATCTAAATAAACATAACAGTGTAGGCCTTGGAGTCCTGCGAGAGCAGTATTCATCAAGCGTTGAAACGTAGATGGAGCATTTTTGAGGCCAAATGGCATTCTTTTGAACTCATAGTGGCCTTGAGGAACGGTGAATGCTGTTTTTGGGATGTCTTCTTCAGATATAGAGATCTGGTGAAATCCAGAACAGAGATCTAGCGTAGAGAAGTATTTACATTGGCCCAATTGGTCGAGAATCTCATTGATTTGAGGTATGGGATAGCTTTCTCCAATCGTAATATCATTAAGCTTCCTGTAATCAATTACGATGCGCCATTTTCTTTCGCCAGAAGAATCCATCTTCTTGGGAACGACCCAGATGGGAGAAGACCAGGGAGAAAGAGAAGGTTGAATAATGTCTTGGTCTAACATTTTTGTTATTTGGGACGCTACTTCTTGTTTGTGTATTTCAGGGAATCTATAGGACTTGACATTAATTGGTTCCGATGGGAGAGTTTTGATTTCGTGTTTAAGGAGATCAGTGGTTGTCAATCGGTCATTTGGTAAGTGAAATATATCAGAATATTGGGAACAGATATCATAGAGATTGGATTTCTCCTCGTCATTAAGGTGGTCGGTTCTGAGCATCTTCAGGACTTCATTTTTACGATCAGTATGTGATTCAGTGTCACTGAGGTGATAAGAACCCAGAGGAAGTTCGAAAGCTTGGTCATCAAGGGGTTCTATGTGTAATTTAATGTCAGAGTTTATTGTTATGGGTTCTTCGGAAGTATTTAATACGGAGATGTTGACTCTGTTGTTGTCTTTCACAGCAACTACACAATTAGCGACTAGAAGGCTATCCGAAATATGTTGGTCCATGATAAGCCCCACTTTACAATTAGGATCGGAAACGGTGCATTCCAAAATGGTTTCTGTACGAGGAGAGATTTGATATACCGGTTCACAGTATTTGAGTTTTACGACTATGTCCCTAATTCGTAAAGTATTAGAATTATAATCGATTACGGCATCCAAGTCGTTCAAGAGGTTGTTACCTATTATACCATCATAGCATAGATTAATATCCTCGACTACATGGAAATCATAAGAAATGTCTGATTTTAAACTGTAAAACAGCATTAGTTTAAAGGAACCTAAAGTGCGCGTCGTTTTGTTCCCAGCATTAATTCCTACTAGTTGAATTATTTCATTTTTTAAGATAGGCATAAATCTCAGTGAGTTCTTCTTTATTAGGCTTACGCAGGCGCCTGTATCTACGAGAAACGTCAACCAACATTCATTAACTTGCGTTCTGAGGATGATGTGAGGTAAGTATCGATTATTAGAATTGGAAGTTATTTTAAATATTTTCTTATTTGCAGGTTCGGCGTTTGGCGAGGATGTAGCGGATCTGGAGGGTGTATTGGATACAACGTATGCGGTGGATGCAGTTGATACGGTGGGTGCAGTGGATACAGTGAGTGCGGATCCGGTGGATGCAGTGGATACAGTGGGTGTAGTGGATACAGTGGGTGCGGATACAGTGGATGCAGTGGATACAGTGGGTGCAGTGGATACAGTGGATGCAGTGGATACAGTGGATGCAGTGGATACAGCGGATGCGGATACAGTGGATGCAGTGGATACGGTGGATACAGCGGATGCGGATACAGTGGATGCAGTGGATACGGTGGATACAGCGGATGCGGATACAGTGGATGCAGTGGATACGGTGGATACAGCGGGTGCGGATACAGTGAATGCAGTGGATGTATGGGTGTCCTTAGTATAATTAATGGCGTAGAAAGATTTGGGTCTCACGAGACACCGCCGTGAGCCCTTTATTCGTTTAAAGTCTCATTGGTTTCATCCGAGTATTCGTTCACGACATGGACACGGGCTTGTTGACGATAAGGTTGATTCTGTGGAAAATTTTGACGTGGTAGGTTGCTTCGCTGCTCTTTAAGTCTGTTATTATATTCCCGTTTCCTACATTCCTCAATAACATGCCCTAGATTTTTGCAGTATTTACAGAATTTGGGTTGATTTTGGGACTGCACGTTATTGACATTTAGATTTCTAGGACTATCACTGTTACGACGTGGTTGTATCGGGTTTGATTGATTCGGTGAGTTACGCTTGTACATGAGTTTTTGTATCTTCTCTTCGGAGATTGCGAAGTTAATAGCTTCATTAAGGTTTTTAGGGGATTTACATCTAACTACGTTTGAAATTCGCGAATTTAATCCTATTAGGAAATGATGAAGGGCCAGGTCTTCCATGGCTGCGGTACGCCCTGGAGCTTCTTTAGCTTTAGTCAAAACGATCTCAGTCAGGAGTTGAGATAAAGTTTCTTCAATACGAAGCCCGAATTGGCTGACTGCTTCATTCTGCCCTTGTCTACTGTCTTGCAGCTCGGCTAAGAGGTGTGAATAATGTTTCGTGTCTGCGAATTGGGTTTTTAGGAACTCTTTTAATTGATCCCAGTGTGTGAATGATTTAATTGAGCAAGCAATTTCTGCTTTGCCTTGTAATTGGCTCAATATGTATTTAAATAAAACTGGCTGCTGCTCAGCACTCGCGAGCTCATACGCGTTATTACAATTTGACAAAAATGAATTGAGGGTTTGCCTGTCACCATTGTATGGCTTAATAAATTTAAAGAGACTATTTAAATCTACAATTAAAGCACCAACTAAAGCACCTCCCTTTTCTGGTTTGGTCATTTTCAAATTTTTTTTCTATTACTCGTAAGTGCAATTAAACAATTGAACCAATTATTTTAGTTATTTAAGACACAAAACGAAGTTAGAATACGGCTCTGTACAATTGTCACCGGAACAGATAGCGAATGTTTAGTCTAGCAACGGCCGGGACAGATAAGACGTGTTGGAGAATTTATCCCTACTGAGAACCAGGTACATATACAATAGAACGAGATTATAATGTCTATAATGGAGTCTCGTCTTTATAGAAATATTCACTCGCGGAATGAAGTATTTTCGGCACAACACAACACTTCCACTGATTTAAATAGTACAGCTTTGACAATAAAGATGACTTACAGGATCACGAAGAAAGTAACCTTGAACATGTTGCTGGACTGATTCAGCAAGGACTGGCAGGATGCTCGATGACGTCACGGGAACACCACGTTTGCACTTTTTGAGGATATGTTTGTTTACTTTTATTTCACAGGATTTAGATAGTTTATCAGAGACGAAATACAATGTTTTCTTGCAGGATTTTGTAGTTTGATTGTAGCGAGTTTGATTTGGCACTGTTCGTTAATTCGGTGAACAAACACTTTTCACTCGCGGAGGCGATTCCAAGATTTTCACAAGAAATCCCTTTACGCTGCCACCAATGTTACGCGGGCCGATTTTGAAGAGGTTTTAAAAAAATACTTTCTAGAATAACAGCGATTTATTCTTGAGATACAGAGGTGTAGATGTATGTATATATTGGCACACGCAAAATATACTGACATGAGTACTCGCGACGGAAGATGGTTGCGGACTGACGAGCACGGAGATAGGACTGGTACATTGCAAAAAGCGCTGACAAGCCACCTTTGTGAAGTAGAGGGCTACTCCATCCATTCAGCAGGGATAGGGATGGCCTATGCACTTTTGGGAACATTGGGCATTCGTAACAGTACGTATTCGGCAAATTTCGGGTACTTTACCAAAAGAGATAATATTACTTCGTAACTATTTATTGTTATTTTATTGACCGAACACTAAAGAATGTTGACAAATATTTTTATAGGTATTAAAGAACATCGAACAATCGATTTTTGTCCAGCTAAATCGTCGCTTGCCGTGTGCGCACACACGTTTCGATAGGCCGATGGCCTTCTATTAATAAAGAAAGCTTATATTGCGTTTAACTAAAGCAAATTGGGAGACAATGAATTCGAGGATATATGACGTGAAAAGAAGTTGATATTGATTTCACTTTGCCTGTTGTCGTTTTCATGTATAAGACTTTAATTTAATACTAACTCGTTCTTCAAAAAAATTTTCCAATGTCGTAATTTAGACGTTTTCTTAAATTTTTGCGAATGTATTTAAAAACACTCCCCTTCTGCTTGCAAACGCCGCAATATGCAGTGGAGCATCTGTCGCGAGATGGTCTTTTTACCGTTAATCAACATCTGGGGCACTTTTGAAAGTATAGTCGCCCGCCACGCCAACTCGCGTCACGACGCAACCGAAATTGCTTTGGCAGTCCTTTATTGTCTATTAAAACTTCCTGATATCGACTTACGTAGTATAGCTACTAGCCACGGATCTTAACAAAAAAATCATATACGAAGTAATTTTAAATTGCAAAATGGAAAAAAAATGGTACGTTGTGAAAACTTTTATTCCGTTGCAGGCTACATTAAATCTCATAACCTTGCAAAACAGTGCAAATTGGTGTCCTCAATTGTGTTGCTAAAGCAAAGTATCTTTTGTTTAGAACATGCATCTTTGTTTGCGCCCTACTTTGGATTTCACTTTATACATACATATATATTTTCACATATTTCATTTCATATTCAACACGCTTCTCTCAAACTCTCATATCGCACAATCTTCATACCTAGGGCCCATCGTAAATAATAAATTAACTATAATGTGAACATATTTGCATGCACAGTTAAACTTTTAAATATTTAATTTTAGCTCATTCACGATGATGTGTTCTAATAAAATCTGTAATTGATCAGCCAAATATTTACTTTAATTTTCATGATTAAGAACTGAGTTTTTACTGGTAATTCAGTAGTATGGTATGGTATGCAAAACGTTCACGCCATTACGATTCAGAAAATAATAAATGTTTGCGTAAGCGGCTGGCTAGGCACGTGGGTAGGAGGCCAAGCCTCGTGATGGATCAACGTGAGCGACGGGAGACGGCAGCTTGCGTCGGGAATAGGCACATAACTGTTACCTACTTTACATATTTTTTTTAATGATTTGCTTTTTGAACAATTAATAAAGTATCGAGGTCGAAGTATATTTGATTGATTTGATGTTAGAAGTTGATTTGATGTTAACTACTAGAGTTGGATATATTGATTGAACTTACAATCGAACAGTAAGTGACCTTAATCGTGCCTCTTCTTCTTCTTCTCTCTCACTATAAGACTATTTTAGCGACTATACCTGTTCTTAATACACAAACTTCGTTCATATATGGAAAAATGGAAACATTTCCAACAATCGTGTTCTACATAACATTTAAAGCAGGATTAAAGTTGTTTTATTCATTTTATTATAAAAATTTTCGTATTATTACATAATTTTTTCGTATTCATCAAGCTGCGTTCGTTTGGGACTTATTGTGGCGAGTGTTAAGGCATAATTTTGTGTGTATCAAAGAGTGACGCAATAGTGTTTGTTTACATGACGCGAATTGGCTACGTGCATTGAGCGAGGCACAGCCTGCTGCTGCGACGTTGCCAGGTCGTGCTTGTGCCAAATTTGGCATCACGTTGATGGTTACCTACCGAGACCCGCAAAGGCATGACCACTTTTTGCCGGTAACGAGAGTTAAGCGACAGTACCAAATTTGTTTTTTTATGTGTCAACTTGACTAAAAGTCGCGTCGTTCCGTCTGGAGTGACAAGATAAATTTTAGTTCTGCGATGTAAACGTCTTTAAAATAACACTCGGCTCACTATACCTATTAAATTTTAGTGATTTTTTAGTGTTATCTAAGGAACTAACTTCTTGTTCTAACGCTCCAGGATGCTATTTTACACCCGAGTAGGAGAAACAGTATCTTATTACTAGACTATCTTATTTTTATTACTATCAAGTGGTTTTATTGATATAGTTTTACTCCTTAATTATTCAAGTCGAGGGAACATTATATGCCTTGACATCATTTGCAAATAAAGCGAAGCATCGCTTGTTTTTGTTGGTTGCATCGTGTTTGTGCAATCAAGATTTCGTGATTTGATGTGGTTTGGGCGAATTGGCACCGGCGAACCATACAGGTCAGTAACCTGCTGCTTCTCCCCGCGTCCCGCATCTTACGTAACATCGCACTGTTGCCACACCGACGACGACATTGCTAAAGTGGATAGCTCCATGCCGATCATTCGCGTCTGGTAATCTCCATCTTATCAAAACTCATTTCGCTCGTTTCGTTCGTCCCGACCGGTTTATCTTCTAGCTTTCGCACATAAAAGAAACTGCTTTTATAATTTGACAGGATAAAACTTTCGTATTTTGCAATGTCAAAATGGACAAAAACACACGTTCTATGTCACATCGATTAGTCAGTGTCACAAACTTTCACCTGCACACCGTAGAATATTGTGTCTCTGGGTTTGAACGTTAACTTTCACGATTGTTAGTAATATAACTTGTGCTAATTCGTTGTGACCTCGTCAAATGAAAACCATCAATTTGCTTAGTGACCCTACAAGTACTTTTAGTTCTAAACGTAATTTGCGAATGTTATAAAGCATTACCGCGCGCCGTTAACTTGCAAACATTACATTCAGCATGAATCGACATGAGATGGATAATGTACGTCGACATCGACCCGGCTCCTTTTGCATAGATGTCAATCGATATATCGATACATTAACTATCTACTACTACTATAAATATCAATTAATATGATTGATCGTGTTATACCGTGCCCGTGATGGCCTTGATTTATCGAGGCATTCATCGCCTCCATACAACCAATATAACGATATGTGTAGGTATTGTGATAAGTGGTAACCCTTGGCAAAAACATATTCGCTTCATGTTTACCAGTCGCAAAGTAAACATAGGTAAAATCGTGTAGTTATTTTACTTTTTTATTGTAAAGATTAAGTAACGTAAGTCACGTATTTACCAGAGTTTTTGATGACTCCTGAAAGCAATCTAAATTGCTTGTGTTAGACTGGGCTCACGTTGGTAGAGTACTGTAAGCCGCTTTAACATCAATTAAAAAAAATAATCAGTCATTCAGAATCTTGAATGTACTTAAAGTTTGTCTAAACAACTACACACAGTTCATAACTTATACCATAATTATATTTACAGGGACATTCATTGTATTGTCTGATATTATATTAGAATGGCAAACTAAATGCATGCACTTATGTAGTAACTGCTATCTGGTGCCATTATTTGTTAAGGAAACTGTATCGATTGTACCTACATTTGATCGAAGCCTCCAGGTTATAAAACAGCACACTATGACTTAAACACACTTCTGAGAAATGTTGAACACATGTCGGACTAGACGAGATCATTTCCGAACCATACCGAGGCGTTTTACACGATATTGTGCAACATTAGAAGAATGATAATGAGATCTTTTGATGGAACAAGAAAAAAATTAAATATGTTGGGGCTTCTCCACCCCGTACTAAAATAAATTATACATATAAATTATTATCGTATCAGAGGAGCTCTCCTTACTTATTTGTGTCACAATTTTATTAGAAAACACTCACGAGGTAGCAGTTATTACACCTTGACATATATACATATATACGTACGATAGGTGGAAAAGTGCTCAGCATCCGATATTTGCTTAAGCGATAAACGTGAGACTCTGCTGAAACACGCATTCTATGCCTGATATGTAACGTGACCACATTTTTACGCAAGACGAACTGATTAACAGTACTGAAGAATATAAAAATATCTAAATTAACATCAATGTTGATTTAGTTTTATCTGCAATAAGTCTGAGTCAGAAATATTATATCTATAATATTTCTGAATTGATTTAAAAATTCGATCATTTGTTGAGAGAAATTGTTTAGGTACACTAGATTGTTATATCAAAAATCGTTACTGGTTGTAGTTTTAACGATATAAAGTGTTTGGAAATGTATGCTAACTTTCTTGTGTTTGTACTTCTAGTTGCAAACATGTTACTTTTTAACAGCTGTCACACTTCAAACTTATTTCAATTGCGCCATGAGCTTCTATTGTGGATCTCTAAATAAATTAAGTTAAATTACTGTAGATAATCTGACATAGTTTAAATTTATTCAAATCCATAAAACCTACATCTAGTATCGCTATAGCCTATTAGTGTCGATAAGTTGAATGTCACTTTGGTGCAGAGACGTCATTTCTTCTTTCTTGACTTCAGTGACTAAAATCTTTCTTTCAGGAATATTATTTAAAAACGAAGATATAAGATGAATATTCAATTGGCTTATGATCGGCCGGCTCAGGATTTGAAACCGATCCTTGTAAGGCTAACGAGACTTCAAAAATCAGCTTAGAATGCAAATAAAAAATAAATTACTAAACCTTTTTTTTTTTTTTTTTGTGTGGAAACCCCCACGGGTCATCACCTCACCGGAGCTAACGGTGAGGTGGTATGTCGGAATCGAACCGACTAAAACCACACGGTGTTCCGTCACAAGTGGGTCTATTGCAAGGGACCCGGGATACCCTAAGAAGGAAGCCTCCGGGAACCCCTGCAGACCTTGGCCGTCTCTTGATCAACAGGCGGCCACACCGTGGTGTACGGGGGGCCTTGCCCCCCTCCGATTTGGAGACGCGCGCTCGGAACACGTCGCGCCACCGTCTCAGGCCTGCTTCTGCCAGGGTAACGGACAGCCCCATCCGTCACCCCCAAACCTTGAATAACCCGTAATATGGCCAATACTACGATAAACGTAGGATACTTACGGCATTTTAGCAAACTATTGACAATGAATTTTTATTTGATAGTCACGATAATGTACAACGTTACATGATAAGGGGACAGATTGCCGTAACGGGATGTTTTGATACTGAAACACAGTCGGCCAAGCGTCGTGAGATAATGTAAACATCCTTGATACGAAGTTGTTATCCTGTTATAGTTATAAGATAGTTAATTGTTATATTAATATCTCATTGTATACGTAAGTTGGTCAAAATATGAGATCAATGTGCCTCGTTTCGTGGGTGTAAGACATGCTCGATACATAAAAAATACACTATCAAGATGAAGATTCTTACTTCGACAAGTAAGAACCGCCTCTTTTTATTAATTGTCGTAATAAAATATCGAGTCGTTGTTACTGGCTGCGATATTCTAAAAAAATAGTATTTAATGTCCCAAAAATGTCATATTGATATGGTATTCTAAATGAAAAATGTAATTTAAACTTACAACGTCAACTACTAAGGTGTTACGAATACCAGTTTTGCATTAATATAGTCTCTCATAGGTAGGAGCCATGTTGTTAGAATGTATTGTTTTAGGCTAAACCTTAATTTTTTGTTTTATGCTTCCAGCGAGTTTTTAAGTAATAATAAATGGACTAGTCGAATAACATTAATCTACTATTATTTATATTATAGTAATGTATTTAAAATATATGTATATAAATTATACAGTTTCATACATAAACAACAATATAAACGTTCCCTAATGTAGCATAATTAATTTATTATACATATGACTACCAACCCGCCCCGGCTTCGCACGGGTACAAATTATACACCTAAACCTTCCTCATGAATCACTCTGTCTATTAGTGAAAACCGCATGAAAATCCGTTCAGTAGTTTTTCAGTTTATCGCGAACAGACAGACAGACGCGGCGGGAGACTTTGTTTTATAATATGTAGTGATAAGTGCAATGAAAATTAAAAATCTTATATAATTTATTAAAGGTTTACCTTTATTCAATTTACTTTTATTACTAAGGTAGGTAATATGAATTTAACAAAATATTTATTCATTCAAGTTTCTTACAAGATATAAGAAACCAGTCAAATCATATTTGTTAATTGTTCGCAATTCGAAGTTTTGGAAATTTCAAGATTTTTGTTTCTAGGCCGGGAATTCAGAGGATTGCCAATTAATTGAAATATTAATACATTTTTTTTATTCGTGGCAAAAAATCACTGGCATTCAAAATGTTTTGTAACAGCTAAAATCTTGTATTTTAATGACTTAATGAAGAAGAAGAATGAAGAGCGTAATAAATATCATATTTGTTTAGTGAACTAGAACTATGATATTTATTACGCTCTTCAAAAACAATAAATAATAATTTACAGAATAAAATATTGTAAAAGAAGGTTTGTGTACGACTGCATTTTGATGTGATCCTTATTAAAAATTCGAAACATGCGAATCGCCACCCACTTTTTCTGGCGTCAATCCGCACGCTAATAAATTCCATCTGTGCGAATCGACACCTCAAAAAATATTATTTTTAAAAAGGGTTGATTCTTGCGAACAGATTCGTGCTAAACAACCACTAAGTCATATTGACAAACATTAATTATTGTTCGTGAATACGGGCGAGTATTATATAAATGGGGCAGAAACACCGCTATATAAATCCATCTCATTCACGAAGCAATCCTATTCATAAGTCAATACATGATAAAGTAGTTGTTGGCTCATAAATAGTCTTGACTATTTCGACGAAACTGTTAAACACGAGCACATGTTGTGTTTTCCTTAAGACTTGAGTATATGAGAATTTGTATTGCATTGTAGTTTGCTATAAATTTACCCGGAGAGGCTCTTTCCGACGACAGCTTCATATGTCAACATGGTTACAAGCATGCCATTGGTTATACTTATGTATGTGCGCATAAAAGCAGGGTTGTCGAAGATATATTTGTTTCAAATATTTCAACGAAACGTAACGTTTAAAATAGTAAAAAGATGAAGTAAGGTTTTACTTCACGCGTTTCACACTACCTTAAGATTAGCTAAATATATCTTAAATATTTTTTTATTATAAAACAAATATTTTTTCGTTATTGTACGGATGTAAAATTAGGATAAACTTTGCAAATAGCTTTAATATTGTATAGCAGGTGCTAGGATGCTGTTTACCAGGTTTTTCCAAAGTGTGATGGAAAAGTTAGCTTTATAATAATAATATTAATAATAAGCGTTTATTTGCTGATTAAAGGTGTACAATGGTGTTACATTTTTTTTATTAGACATGTTCTCTTTGGTCTACCTTATTAGTACACTAAACAATAATGATACGTGGTTCAATAAGTACCGACACAAAAAAAAATTTTTTCGATAAAATTCTTTTTTATTCATCAACGTACTTTCAAAAGTTAGAAAATCGTTGAATGCCACACAGTCCTTCCCTCCAACGTTTTTTTAACTTTTCTATTCCATGTGTGTAGAACGATTTATCTTTGGCTTCAAAATAAGCTTCTAAAATGGTGAATCCATGTTTCATCCATTGTCACATACCGACGATAAAATCCTTTTTATTCTATTTAACAGTACCAGTAATCATTGATACGTTGTTGCTTTTGAGCAATTGGTAGCAAACGCGGCACCCATTTGAACCAAATTTTAATGTAATATAGTGAAAACACTACCAGTTGAAATCTTTACTATCTCACGCACTTTTACCTTCCGATCTTCCTTCACGATTTTCAGGACTTAGTTGATGTTTTGTTGAGTCACTGCTTCATTTAGACGACCAGAGCGTTCAGCATCATTTGTGTCTATACGACCGTGTTTGAAATCGGTATACCACGGACAAATGGTTGGTTTAGACCGAGCAGATTCCGGATAACATTTTATAAGCCACTGCTGTGCTTGAACGGTGTTTTTTCCATTAGAAAACAATGTTTTGTCAACACACGAAACTCGTTTTTTTAATTGTTTTTGAAATTACAAAAGTAGCGTCACATAAATATCTGTAACTCAATAATTCATTGTAAGATTTAAAAAAAAAAAAAATGGGTACATATCATTTGATGGCCAGTACTTTCTAAAAATCAAACAAGGAAATATGCGCTATCTTCAAGTTAGTTTCAGGACTTATAGAACAATTGATGATACGCACAAATCACCGATTTTGTTAACTTCTCTCAAATAGGTTCCGCCAATCTCGTACTTTGTAACGAGTTGTTTGCTTTTGCGGGTAAATTTAATATTAAAGCATTTAGGTATTTTTATTGATTTCTACACAGTTTCCATTGCACCAGTCTAAGATTTCGTTAATATTGTCTTTGATTAGTTTAGAATCACTGAATGATTCAATTGAGCAGTAATTTTAGAGATCATCGGCAAATAGTGACATTTCACCGTGCTGCAACCGAGACGTCGTATCGTTAATAAACATTAGGAAAAGCAGTGGCCTTAAATGTGGCCCTGAAGTAACCACACCAAGACCTTTTAGTTTCTGCAATAAAAGTAAGTTTTTCGCCTTATCAAAAGCGCTACTGAAATCACCAGCATCGCCTTCCTGTGATATATCAGATGTCAGAATCAAAGGTAATTAAATTAGTTAAACTAAATCATGTACACTTTTTAAGACAAGTAATGTATATATGTATAATATTATTTGTGTTAAACCTTCTTGGCTGCGAAGTCAAAGATTTAGTACGCTTACAAATAATTTTCCTTGATAAAAGTTTTTGCAAACATTGTGACACAAGCATAACCGGTCCAAGGCTGTTTTGTCTAAATGATTAAAGTGTAATAAAACTTCGCTTTACTTTAGACTGAAACTGAACAATATTAAGGTAATGTATTATTATACTTGATATTCGTTTCGCGTGGTTAAACTAATCATATCTATTTCGCTTTGTGGAAATAATTTCTTAAACGGTGATCGTGGGTCAAGCTAATTAATGACGTTTTTTTTAAGAAAAAAATACTTGTCTTATAACTTTCAAGCGATACAACATACACATATACACATTTAAAAACTTTTCAATTAAAGATGTGTGAAGTGTGCTATTGGGACGGCAGAACACTAACACCCAAGTCGCAGGTACACCTAGTTTTTTTCAAAAGAGGACAATTTATTTATTTCATTGCTTCTAAATGTATTTTCAAAGTGTTCTATAAAATGAGATATCGATACAATAAAATTATGCTTGCTAAATAATCACGCAAATCAGCATATAAATACATTTCTTTATTATTTTAAAAGTCAAAAATAAATGTAGGTACTCAGAATCAAATCAAATACAAAGTGTTCAATACTACATAAAGATTACTTAATTTAGCGACGATTATTATACTGTGCAGTGATAACTAATATTTCAACACTTGTAATCCAACGATTAAGAAAATGATATCTGAAAAAATTGTAAAGCCATAGCAAAAATGTTATAATGCTGCTGTTAACTTTAAGTAACATATATATCTGTCAATATGTAAGGCCCTTTCATTAGTAAAACCTGCAGCCCTATAGTATCGCATTGTGTCGAAGTATGTCGCCCGTCACATCTATATGAAACCGTTTGTTGTGCATTTGTATGCTGTTAGTAGACAACGCTACGTTATCTATTGTGTCAATTACAATATAACTTCGTCTCTGTGTGTGTGCGCTTTACTGATGTAGAGTAGAGAAAGTAGGGGTTTTGCAACACGTAGTAGTATTTTATTTAATACTACATACTTAGTACTGCTAACTACATAATATAGTACGATATTGAACCTGACATAAGACTGAAAATTGGCAATTCGTAAAGGTTTTTGCAACGATCGTAAACTTGCAGTTAAACTACCTATATTAAATGTATTTTCCTATTGTTATCAAAAGCCTCACCACCGCTGCTATAAATAATAAATATAATACATTCCTAGCCTTTTATAACCCCCACTATTCATCAATATTTATCAACCGACCAATAGCATTACTTTACCGGTATAACTAGTCATAATAATGTCTACTAACTCAATTTTATTAAATAGTGAACTGTTTTATCGTCTATAACAGTTTGCCCCTATTTTTAATAAAATAAATAAAGAGTCTTTGATGTGGCGACGACACACAGTATTGACGTAAGTAACACAGTATATATTTCTTTATAACGCAAAGAAACGTTATTATTCACATCTCATATTAATTTATCAAGATATGCTGTGGCTTTTGCTGATAAAACAACGTTACTTAATTTTATAAGGTAGTAAGATTTTTTTTTAATTAGACAAAGACATATTTCTTGAGAACTTAATTGTCTATATTTATGTAAAAATAACATTGTGATTTATTTATATTTAAGAATTGTATCGTTATTTATTAACACTAACAAAACTACTTAATTAATGAAAGTTTATCATATAAAAAGATCTGAAGGCCACTAGAAGGTACCATATTTTAACATCTTTTCTGGGGGATAAAAGTTGCCAATTTTAATCATTCAAAAATACAAACAAATTTTAAAATATGTAAACAGAGCACTATGTGCGCCATAGCATTCTTAGTACAAGTTATTCATTCATAACTACATAGCAGAATAATGGTGTAGGCGACATAGCTGTCAGTTTGTCAACATCACATCGATGAGCAAGAACTAGTAATTACATTTACTTAGTAACTATTTTGACTAATGCGATTTCTTTGACGAGTAGGTAATACATATATACATCCATGATAACATGTTTCATCATTCATTTAAACCACAGAATACATTACAAGAGTTGCTGATACAATCTTTGTTTTATTTTTGAGGTTAAATTTTTATTTAATATCGAAGAGTTACCTACCTAGTTAAGAGTTAGTTAAACATATGGAATAAATCCAGTGAATGATAGTGCAAGCAATTGTCTGCTGCACCATTTACCACTAATTAATAAAATTATTTATGTTTTGTTTTTAAAGAGGGTGCTTTATTAAAGACAATTTATATCTACTTACCATAATGTGCGAGGAAGACAGTGGTTAGATTAGATGACGCACGTCGTGAGGCGGCGCGGCTGCATTGACCGAGTGCATTGCTCCCTAGTGCGTGAATGTTTGTCTACATGCACACTCCTAAGATAACAAATTATCGTGACAACTATTGCTCTTTAAGTCTGCAGGACAGCGAGGCAACTGTACGACGCTGCTACTACACTGTTGCGATCAGGGTTTAATTTTAGATATTAAGAGTATTGAAGAAAAAGAAAAAAGTTTAGAAACATTTATAACATATCATAAGCGATGATCCATCCTTGCACGCACCGCTCCAAAGCTAACCTCATCAATCGTTGAGTCCAAATAGTTACAAACGCCTCTCAAATGTCTAAACCTGTCAATTACTTAACCGTCACAAGATTTGTGAAACATTACACAATATACGTGCCTTGTTGTGCGCTAGCAGCAAGCAACCACTAACTTTCTCCAACCACATTTGCTCTAAAAACTTTTTGCCAATGCTTAGGTTAAATCATGTAGAACATCTTTCATGTTTAACAATTTTATTTACTGTCGTTTAACAATACCTCGTATGACAATAAATATAAAGTTGAAATTCTTTTGATTATTTGTATACCTATTACAGTAAAAGTTAGTGATCGATGTGTCCTAGATGTCATATCGTAGGAGCGAGGACATCAATATACGTATATCAGTTTTGATAATACTAATAACTAGAACAGGTTAAAAAGTTAGGTGGACGCCGAACGTACAAAAATAGCGTGATAACTAACACAATACTTCTTTGATTGGCTTTTAGATTCGTCTCATTCTGGATAAGGTGTAACATCTTTGTAGAAAGCCAAGTTGTCAGTTACGTACGTACGTTACGTTTTCAACTGTGGGAGAGCCATGCTTCGGCACGACCGGGGTGATACCACGGCCTCACAGAAAATCGGCAGTGAAGCAATGATTGCATTGCTTTTCGCCGAGTGACTGAGGTTACCGGAGGTCCTAACCCTTCCCTCTCCCCCTACCCGCATTCTCCCTCTTCCCCCTTCTTCCCCTTCCCCTTTCTCCAACCTTAAAGGCCGGCAACGTACTTGTGACTCTTGAGTTGCAGGTGACCATGGGTGGCGGTAGTCGCTTACCATCAGGTGATTCGTGTGCTCGTTTGCCCCTATTCCATAAAAGAGTAGCATAAGGTAATGACTGACTGAACCACATAACCTAAGGTATAGATAAACATTAGGGTTGGTATGTGAACGACGTATTGTGTATATGATATTCATGACAGCCGTTAGGAACCAACATTTACAAGTTCCAAGTGGGAATTTTCACACAGTCATTTCTCTATAAATCTGCAATTCTACAGCGACGTGGCTTAAAACTCCGCCTTTAAGTGATAAAGAGATGACGTTTTGTTTAACTGTCTCACTCCGGTCGTGACGTGCGGCGCAAAGATAAAATGAGACAGGAGGGCGGTGTTGCACGTACCCATTAAACATGCAGTCGGCACAAAAAACAGTATTTCTTGAATATTTTAACAAATAGAAACTATTTTAAAAAGTTTTATAATTAAGATAATTAACTGTAAAATACTTAATTATAATTTCTTGTCAATTCATAACCGCCGCACTAATTCTTACTAAATAATTGGTGCATGGCGTATATGCAATGACTTTACTTTGCTAGGTATAAGGAAAATGTATAGGTACTTAGGCCATGTTTTCCTTGCCCGACCTACAATAGGCAACTTGTGACTGCGGTAGGTATATGTTCTTTGAATACATACCTACCACATGACTGCATGTTCACTTATAACTCACTCACTCTCTCACTTTCAAATTACTAATGGCCTTAGTATTTTCTTCACTTGAATACTGAAATGTTAAAATTTTCAAGTAGCATTAGTTTTAACGAAAAAGGTAAATGGTCAAAAATTACTCACTAATCACTGAGTGATATTTTTTGTTTGTACGTTAGCTTTTGGAGCATTTCAATAAAATGAAATTCAGGTGGCAACAGCTTGCATCATGTTTACCTTTTATGTAACACTTATACCATTGTACCTGAATATCTGACTTTTAAAAAGAGTGGCCATTAGTTTCTTTGCCAGTATTCTTCTCATAAAGCTCTACGCATTTTGGAAACTGGAAGTTATAGATCGACACAAGCAGTCAGTAGATTTTGGTGTTTTCACCTAATTTACCTCGACAATCCAGTACATGCTGTGGCGTCTGTTTCCGTCGATCTATGATTTTTAACAGTAGCTTCAATTTAATGTTCATAAATGTCACTCAGTGTCTTATTTGAATAAATGATTTTGAATTTGAATTAAAATCAGTTGCATCGGAGGTTAATTGATTGTAAATGTAGTCAAGTGTAATTGATATTTACATAAACAACACAAAGGTATGCTAAGAATCGCCTTAAGGGAAATTACTGGGTTTTGGCTTGTGGTCACCATTAAAAATTTTGTCGAAGTGGGCGGTTGGTCATAATC
Organism: Euplagia quadripunctaria; assembly: GCA_963859945.1. Classification (NCBI taxonomy): domain Eukaryota; kingdom Metazoa; phylum Arthropoda; class Insecta; order Lepidoptera; family Erebidae; genus Euplagia; species Euplagia quadripunctaria. The sequence goes on along the minus strand of OY982578.1, from coordinate 11,217,845 downwards.
TATGTCTAACCATTCTAAAGCTGAAGAGTTTATGTATATGTTTGGTTGAACGCGCTGATTTCAAGAACTACTAGGTCGAATTGTAAAAGAATTAAATTCTTATATATAGTGTTGGATAGCCATTTATCGATCAAGGCTATAGGCTATATAACATCACGCTGAAACCAATAAGAGCGGAGCATGAATGAAAACTGTTGCAAAAAGCTAGTCAGCTAGTCTATGTCCAACCACAGGTGTAGAAGCATCGCCTACGGTTAGACCTTTGAAAAATTTATTCCTTAATTGAGTAGGTATACTGTTATTAAGATCGTCATAATATTTTTGTCTTATGTATATATTTTTTAGGTATGGTTAACAGCCATATCACAACGTATTCTGTGGCTATATATTTCGCCGTGGCGTGTGGGGCACCAAAGCTTGGGTCAAGAAAATATCTGCTCCAATCCATACTCCATATTTAAACCAGGTGCTTACGTTCGTGCATTTTTCACTGATCGTATACCCTAAAAACAATTTGAACGATTGAAGTGTGTAATAAAATAAATTTACACTGAATATGTCACAGTGTAAATTTATTTTATGAACACGATGGTTTATGCGAACCCTGTTAGAAGCAGTAACTGTAACACTTGCGAAAATTACTAGCAACTAGTATAAAGTCAATTATATCTATCTAAATAAGTACATTTATGTGCTATTTTTAGTTTTTCTGCGCATTCTACCTATTATAAAAAATTCTATTATATTATAAATAATTTAACTGTCGAGTTAGTTGCATTTGAGTTCCAACAGTTATGGACGTTGACCGTCCTATTTTGCTGAGTTCGTCGCCCGGCTCCAAGGCTCACTCACGAATGATGAAATATTTTAAACCTAGAAAAATGTTTAATGCTTTGAACAGTCTATTACTGAAACGTTGGCGATTCTCCATACAATCTGCTTAATTTAGATGATCTTGTTCGTTAATATAAAGTTACTAGCAACCCGCCCCGGCTTCGCACGGGTAGTAGAGACATCTTCAACAATCATTATCATATTTCAACTAATTTACACGAAACGTTAACAAATTATACACCTAAACCTTCCTCATAAATCATTCTGTCTATTGGTGAAAACCGCATGAAAATCCGTTCAGTAGTTTTCAGTTTATCGCGAACAGACAGACGCGGGGGGTACTTTGTTTTATAATATGTAGTGATATTAGCGTCATTGAAGTTTGTAGTATAAGTAGTCAATTTAATGCCTTTAAGAGTCACTCTTTCCGATAACTTGTTTTGTAAACATAATGTTATTCGGAACTTGGATAAAGAGAAACTCTTTTATGACAGTAGATAGAACATTTAAGGACATCGTCCTTTGAGTTTATAAAAATAAGTAGTTGAGGTCTTTATGTAATCCAACTCGTCCCATTTCTAAAGATATTAAAAAAAATCAAATTATTTTTGGTTTGTATTTGTACTTTATAACCAATGTTATATGAACGCTTGTATTTGTGTTGATTCATTGCTACATGAATTACTTCTCCAACAATTAGGCTATTTTTCAACAAAATTATACGGGTGAGTGGTTGAATCAACTTTTAATCCACTCCCATGTGGAGAAATAACAGACCAATGTTAAAAACATTTTAGGTTAACATTAAAATAAATGTAGCATCATTACATTTTTCTAAATTATTACATGCTGTGATATTTAAACTAACTTCGTTATACATTGCCGGTGCCACCCTTTTAACGTCAACTTAAGACATTGTAAAAAACAAAATTGCTTATGGGCAAATACTTGAGTGTGTATGTGTGTATTATCAAATTGAGGCCTACATTTTAAACACAGTTAGCGCGTCCTTAATGGCTTGATTTGAAGTGAATGGAGGCCGCGTGGTCATGTTTTTGTTACCTCGTGTTTGTATCGATACCAACGAAGTAAAAAATACTAAGAAGTGATTAACTAATGTAACTAACGCACAGAACTGTGGTCTATATCGAATAGATTACATGTTAAAAATATTAAGATTTGCACACCTAAAATATATTTGTTACAAAATGATGAACACCCTGTTTTAAAAAGTAAAATTAAAATTTAACGCATTATGGCGTATATTAGAACATTAATCGCATTATTCACTATTATACTATACTACCGGCGACAAATAGTAAGAGAGTCACCTACGGAAATTGGACACACGAAAGAGACGACCTGCAGCTGTACCTCCGGCACTCCTCTCTTTAGAGGTGAAGAACTACGTATTTTTCCAAAAGAACGAAGTCGAGGTTTTTCAAAGTATCTGATACATTCTTGGTAATAGGTATAGCAGTTGGAGACGCACATCAAGCTATCTTATCGTTCTCCCATACTATCTTGCTGAAAGAACGATGATATAATATTTTTTTTAATTTATCCGGCCTTTAAGAATATTAGACGAAGCCGTGTAAAAACGGCTCGTACTTAACTAATTCTATTTTTTTTAGTGCTAACTAGTTTTAGTCACACGTATGTAATGTTATTTACATGTTTGTAAGGTTATAACTGAATGTATTATATTTTCAACGTTTGTAGTTCTACATATTCACATGTAAATTGTCATGTTTGCTTGTTGCAGGTAAACAAAACGTCTCAATATGGAGAATTTTAGGTCTTCGACGTGAGGTCAGTAGACGCTTCTTTAAATCTGTAACAATCTTAATCTGAAGTCTAGTAATATTATAAAGAAGTATGTTCTAACTGACTCACCCTCAGACACCAGGTCATAATTTTAAAGAAGGAAGGAATATTATAGCATAATTATCCACTTAGGAATAATAGCATATGAAGAATAATTGAACATTCTACTATTACAGCCTTGAGAAAGGTGCCGAGAAAGCATTGTTTTTAGATACTAAGAAAATTTTGAAGAGGATATATAAGTGCATTTCTTAAAAAAGAATGCTATAGATGTAACTAATTTTTATGTACTAGAAAGTAATTAAACTTAAAATTAAGTATGTACCTGTTGAAATCGCTACCGGATTTGTCTTTAGTATGTCCAAAGGTAAAACGAACGTAGTTCCTAGATTACATACCTATTGAACTCCTTAAAGTATCTTTTCTTCGAATCGAATCGAGATGAAAACCTAGCAGTTGTGCTTATCATCGCTATAAGTATAAATGATGGAGGCAAAAATCCTAATATAAATTTTAAGGAATATCCATCTAGTGTGCTAAAAGTTTGAAACCACCTACGGCCATTTAAACGAAGAGAGGCGTATAATTTTCAAACATTCGAAAAGCCGGAGTGCTTCCCTCATCCCAATCCTATCTGTTTTGGAGGCCAAGAATGATGATGTAAACCGTATAAAGATCCTTCAAAACATTTTTTTATTATCTGTCACGTGAGAGGAACTGAGAGAGTTTAGTTTACTCATATTTCACCCATTCCAGAGTTTTTTCGTAAAAATACTGATATTCCTCCTAATTTTTCTAAGACATTATATAAATACATACACTTATACTATGTCCATTCGGTTTTCTTTTTGACAGTTACTTGAGAAGGTAACTGTGCTAGTTTTAAAATTTAACTTTAAAAAAGTTTGATAAATTATCTATTTTAATGTGATTGTACTATTTATAAAATTATAACCATTCGTAGACATTATGATATTGTACATGTATTGTAGTATTTCTTATTAAATAAATATTTTTTGTTATACGCAATAAACTGAATTACGTTCTGTTTGTACGTGATGTGAACAAATATTACTACTGCAAATTTAAAAATCCATATTTACTATTTCTAAATCTGTATAAAAAGCCTTTCGTCTATAGTTATGAATAGTTATATTTAATTATTTTCGCAATAAATAATTTCAGAATGATTGAAATTGAAGTTTAAATTCAGACTAATGAACAAATGAAAGTTGATACACACTAGATCCGTCACTTGAGTCCTTTGTAATATTCATAATCAACTCTTATGCATAATATATCAAACGTGGGTAATATAAGTTATTAAAAAAGTTCCAAGTAAAATTATCTCCTTACTTTTTTCAAAACGATTAAGACTTCCTCTTAAATAAAATCGATTGTTATTTTTAATCGAATCTGCAACATTTTTGGGCATCACTGGTTGGCTACTTATCAAACTGTCAAAAAGAAAATAAATGAATTCACATTGATCGTATAGGTGTAAACTATTGGTTTAAAAGAACACTCATGTAGCTTAAAGAAATTTGTAAGATGAATAACTTGTAATGAGTTCATTACTTGTTTTCTTTTAACTAAAAAAAAGATGATATTGTCGAAAGTTTACGCGAATGTTACACATTGAAATAAAACTATTTTTAACGGATTTTATCGCGATTTATTTGGTGTTATTTTACTAAAAAAAAGATATAGGTATATTGACTAAAGTTACAAAAGGACAAATGGGATGACAAGTTAAGAAAGAAACTAATCAGTTCCAAATAGTGATGTTTTGCAGAATTGGCATCACGATAGTCGTCACACAGAGCGTAAGTGATGTGATAACATCACTTACGCTCTGTGTGACGACTATCGTGCAGCAGATATGCTGCATTACCCACTCTGTCCTTCGATTGAAACTTTATTTTAAAAGACATTCTTCTAGAAATAAAAAAAAAAATCTTTAATATTGTAAAGAACCAGTACAAAATGAAATTTCCTTAGTGTACGTATCCACCCATAAATACTGCCGTGATGCTCCATCGAATAGATTAAATGTCTTAAGCAAAGTGTGACGGAACGAGTTATCCTAGTTTGGCTTACTGCTCCAATTAGCCAAAGTAGTAGCTAATATTGTCATTAAGAGTTTTTAGAAATAAGGGTACAAAGGTCACAAAATATCAGTTTCACCACACTCCCTTCTACTACAAGTCTAAAGCTAATTCATACTAGGAGTTCATCGGGCCGGAGTCGGATCGGACTGTGCCCATACCGTGAGTATCGGTATAGGTAGGTAAATTCATTCCATCACTCCATTTTGATCTAAACAATGCGTAGATATGTAATACATGATATTTATATTTACATATTTAATCAACGTATGATTTCCATTACGTGATGGTGAATGTTAAAAAAATCATTGAAGTCGTATGTATGGTTGGCAGCAATTATTCAACCTTGATTCCTATCTAGTCCTAATGAGTGCGTGGATTGTTGGTTTTTAAACCAGGCCGACGCGTGGGTTTCTTAACGCCGTTTTTGTAAGCCGTGGGAGCAAACGCCATGTGTTACAGATATGGAGTTTTATTTAAAAAAATGCAAGTACTGAGCAATAATAAAGCACCGAGGCTGATCCATTGGAAACATCTGATAATCTGTTAATGACTCCTTTAGAAAATCGCAACAGTGACTATTTGATTGATTGATTTGATTATTTTTAATTCGGCTGAAGAAAGTATCTGGTTCTGTTGTTAACTAAAAATATCTGTGAGTTACATCAAAAATATTATTTTTAGCCATTCTTTAAGTTTATAAAAAGAAAATAATCGTAAAAAGAAACTACCTATGTATTTATATAAAAATTTACATTTGTTAATTTTGTTCCTATTCCTGAGGTTTCATCTGAATTAAACTTAATCTGTGAACCAACTAAATGTTCTAAAATTAAACAAACTTACTGTCTTGGAGTGCATGTAGTATTTCTTACACCTTTTGCTTTTAATTATAAAGGTGGCCTGGAAGATATTGCTTCTTGCACAGTGTGAGATTTTGGCTGAGTTGGGGACATCCCTTTTTATGCTTTTGTTTGATAGTTTACTTAAAGTAAGAACTCAGAGTAAAACTCCGATGAAATTCCTTTGCTTTGATTAGGAGATATTTAGCTTTTCTGATATATTGAGAAAAAGTGCAACTATATTTCATGAAAAAAAAACTATTTAAAAGTCCTCCGGTACACCTTAATTATTTTTTTTCTTATTTTGACAAAATATTTTTTTATTTCAAAATCTTGTGATATCCGCATTTTATTTTAAGGCTAAAAGTAACCTTACATTACATATTATGTCATACGTAAATATTAAATAAATAAACGGCAGGACGGCTGAGTTATTAATTTTTGAAAATATTGGTTAGGGCTGTCAACACAGAAGCTTTCGATTCTGAGAATCTCTAATTACAGGATAATTTTGTTTGGACTTCCCTAATGAGTGCCATTGCGTTCTATATTTGGCTTGTTTCTGCCAGATGTCCAGTTTTAGTATAATATCATGTATAGCTGACGGCACATCAACATTTGACTATGACATTTCTTATATTACCTGGCCTGTTGGTCTAGTGGTTAGTGATCCTGGTTGCTAAAGCTAGAGGTCGTGCGTTCGATTCCCACCCAGGACAAATAATTGTGTGATGAGCATAATCAATTGTTCTGTGTCTGGGTGTGTGTATTGTCGCTGTTAGTTGATGTTGTGCGTCCGAATGCAGGCAGTACCAACGACGGCAACACTACTCGAACAGCGCTATCGAACAACCGTAATACGTTTGCTGAAATTCTTGGGATAGAATATTGGCTCGTCGATGGCATCCATACTACATATATTAGTAGCACTCTCCAGCAGCTCTGAGATAGATGCTGAAAATTTTCAGACTTTTTGCATTAAAATTGCTACAAAATATGTGAAAACTTATAGTTGGTGCTACATGTCCGTTACTCTCCACAAAATATTTATGCATGGTAGTGATATAAGTAGATCTATTGCGTTACCGATAGGTATGTTATCTGAGCAGGCAGTAGAGTCCCGAAATAAGTATTGGCGGTACGACAGAAAGTACCACACTCGAAAATTTGATCGAAAAACCACTTTACTCGATTTATTTCAACGTGCCCTAGAATTCTTGGATCCTTACCTAGCGATACGTTCCTCTCGAAAAAAGAAAACTATAAGTCCAGCTGTACCTGAGAAGGTACTATCATTGTTAAGGTCTCCGACAGTTTATTAGTAGATGAGTAATTCAACGATTTTCGAGGTTAATGATGACATGTGTGATATAACAGTAACCAGAGAAGACAATTTAGTTTTCTCCATCAGTGAACACGATATGGAAATAAATTGACACTTGCATCATCCCTACTTCCAATAATACTAATATAAAATGCGAAAGTTTGTGTGTTATAAACTCGGTATAAAAATAATTTGGTATCATCCCTGGCTATCGTAGTACCTATAATTAATATATTTTAACCATGGTATTAATATTTTAGTGAACGTGAAACTTAGGTAGAAAACATCTGAATCTGATATTATTTTCCACTTGCGAAACATCAATTTCAACGAGGGCAAAGCGGCAGGGTGCAGCTAGTATCCATATAAAACGAAATTTCTGTATTATGTAGATATTTTTTTTCTATTATAGTGATTTTGTAAGTAATGCTTTTGAGAACCCTATTTCCATAGAAATTAATAAAAAACTTAGAAACCGAATATTTCAGAGATCCTACAATGAACACTTTTCAATTTTTGGGTATGATACCTGATTGTTATTCCTATATTTTACAATTTAAATAAAATGCGGAAACAAAAGGAAATCTGAGAAATTAAATAAAATCTGAAAATAGAAAAAATAATAATAACTCTGTGATTTTATAAGTTACTATGTTGAATTTACTATAATTTGTGTATTTTATTGTATTTAATCAGACAATAAGCTCAGTAAGTTAATATTTGCAATATTTTAGCAGTAGTAATAAAATTATTGATTTTAATAGGTCATTGACCTTTCACGAAAAAAATCATATTTCCTAAACTAAGCAAAGGAATTTCGTCGGAGCTCCACTATTTGCTCCTACTGGACGTAACCTATCAAATAAAAGCATAAAAAGGCATGTCCCCAACTCAGCCAAAATCTCACACTGTGCGCCGCCCATTGTGCATTTTATGTATAATTTGTTTGTGTATATTTGTATCCTTTTTTTGTATACAATAGTATTTATTATTATAATTTTATTATTAGTTCAAATAGAAAAAATTAGAGCGACGTGATTTTTTTTTTAAACGTCGGGGGGGTTGGATGGAAGTCTGACGGAAGAACAAAACAATATTTAGATATTGTTTTGTTCCTTGACTTTTAATCGTAATGCATATATGCATATGTACGTCTCTCTGTAGTCCATCTGTAGATGTGAGGCAAATAAACCAAAAGAGCCACCGATTGAGATCGTATCAGAAGAAAAATCTTCCAATGTTGTTTTCTCGTCAACGTGTCAGCAAAAACCGAGTTCATTCCCCACTCGCGTTGCCAGGCGCGATGGGGTGGGGCATGACGTCAGACCCCCGGCTGGGCTACCCCTGGCCCCTAAAAATAGATGCCTGAGCCCGGGAGTCGTTCAATGGAGGCCCGAGGGAGAGGCCCTGCGTCCTGAGAAGTATAAGTGTAGAATGAAAGGCACACATATGTAGATATAACTTTCATTACACAAACACTAGGTTGGCTTCATTTAAATTAACAGAATAGTTACTTTTATTATGTTAAAACTTTCTTAATATACAATGTGGTAAATACTTGCGAAAACATTCAACATATACTAAAATTTTCTGTGACACCCTTGACAAATCAATTTGCCCATTGTGTACCAATAAGTTGTGAAATATTTACTGTATGTAAGATGTCGTAAAAGAAATGATAGGTCTGGCAGAATAAGTGACATTTTACTCGCCGATGCTATGCATACCTATTAGTAAAGGGCCTTGTTTCCGCATTTAGACTCGAATATGCGTGCAGATAAAGCTGACTAGTTGAGCCAACCTAGCTCCTTCCAGATGCACAGAAGCCTCCTGAGGCATGCATCCATTGACAGCAGAACTTGCGGGTCTCTGGCATTGTTTTCTGCCACTAGGCAATAGCACCATACGTGATAATTGACCATATTACTGTTTTGTACAGCCATGGTGTGATTTTCGGCGATAGCCCTCAGTTTTTGCCGAGAAGTCGATCGCATTGGATGAAAATAATACAGGCATTGTTCAGTTATACGTCAAGTTGCCTGTTCCATAGTTTACTGACACGTATCACTCTTAGTTTCCAGTTCAATTAGGAATTTAAATTAGGAAGTTCTCCTAAACTCTATTTACGTATGAACATAAACATCTCCGTTGTTGTCGAATTTACTGCTAAGTTGTGTTTTTCGCACCACTATTTAACGACTTTTAGAGCAGACCTCATATTGGTCGCTTACCACGCTCTCAGAGAGACTTGCATAGCCCACTGTGAGGAATTTGCGATCATTGAGCTGAGTGACATCGACCACAATGTTCCATAGGAGAAGTGAGAGGACGCCGCCTTGAGGGCACCCTCTGGCCACCACTTTTCTCGTTATCATTAATTTTTAATGTTATAAAGATATTCAATTATCCTTAAATATGTAAGCGAATCAATACTCTGTATGCCCATAAGAAATTGCATATCCATCAACCCAAATATGTTCCGTATGGACTATTGATGATCATTATCGCGCATTGCGCGACAACCTCAGAGCTGAATAAAAGTAGTTTTCCAGGAGTTACACGAGTGTTCTGCCATTGAGAGCTTCATCTTACTGAGAGAGGAAGATTATAAAATAAAGTAGAAGTGGACGTGGGTATTAATAAGACGGAGTTATTTATATATATTATACTTCGTTGTAAACGCATTTGCTGGCTTAATTTAATATACTTGTTTTTGTAGTATTTTCAAAACCATTCCTTTACTTAAGTTAAGCTGTTTTACTATATTCTAATGATAGAAATATGAATTACAAGGTATCTCAATATAAGTGAGAGGCCTTTGTCAAATAATAAATTAGAGACAACACCGCCTTACATCAGTATTTCTATTTCGGTGCCCCAGGGATCCGGATCACTGTCTCGGTATAGTGGCTATTTTATAGGCACACTGAAAAACCATTAATAATTTATTTTATATTTATTATTGTATATTCCGGGAATATTACACGTGCTTTGCATTTGAAATACTTTTACAAATTAGGAATCGCTTCACCAATACGGAGTTCTTTGTTTTGTTTACGTTAAAAGAGATTAGGGATTTTCATGTCAAGCTCTTCTTTTGTTAACAGATTTTGAAAATCCCTTAACTGAACTAAAAAAATAAAATAACTTTTTTCTTGATTCAAGACAACGATTATATTATGTTCCACGTTTCTGAAGTAAGTTCTTCAGCTATTTTCTTTTTTTTTATAAATAGTACTGACTGATTTTCCTAGACAGCATTAACATTGGCTATAAACGAACGAATTCACATTTGTCATTTTCTTAAGTCCAAAACTAGTTGTTATCATTATGTCGTATACATTCTCAAAAGTTTTTACATTTAGTATGTGTCTCGCCTCGCTTCGGATGCATTATCGAACAACTTTTATCGATTTTACAATTTAAGAAAAACCGATTTACATTTTGTAAAGCCGCCGAGGCATTGAAGCAAAGGTGAAACCCAACAACTTGGCCTCGTCTCGATGCATATTGAGTAACATTCCGTGCTTCCGTTTCCAATACACTGTCGCCTACTTCTCTGTTCGAGGACAAAGTTTTTATTAGTGTTTAAATATATAAAATGTTGTACCATTTTATATATTTAAACACTAATAAAAACTTAATAAAACAATGCTGTGTTGATAAAAAAAACTCCCCGCCTGGTTAGGACATTCTTAAACATATTTTTATTAAAAAAAAATATACATGTATGATCTTAGGTTATCATGTACATTCAGACGTCTGACCTTAGAGTAATCATTATTATGGAAAGGCGAAGTTTTGGTCTCAATGCGTTCAAAAATTAATTATTTAGCGAGGAAAATAAAGTTTAACTCGACTTCTGCGGACTAGTCGGAGTAAAGTTGTATAAATTGTCGATTCTGTTATTGTTCATGAACTAGCCTGCGTCCAAATATTGTAGTCTAAAAAAACAGCATTTCAATGTCGTATTCATTGTGAATAAGTCATTTGACTTGTTATTTTGCTCATTCAGCATTCTCTTAGTTGGTTAATTTCTTAAGGACATATTATGTAAATATTTATCACGTAAAATTTAAAGAACTTCTGTAACATAATATGGGATATAAATAGACGTACACGTCGTACCTTAGAACTTCATTACATATTTGTCCGTAGCCCGATACGTGTTTTTGATACACTTGCTGATAACATTATCTTAACACTATTACATCGAATTATAAATGTTTACTACTCATTTAGTGTTTTACAAACTGGTATTTTCCATCCGAATGGTGCAGTACATTTGAAAGTGCGCTGGCAACTAAATATAGAGTGCCAGCACCTCAATCGATCACCGACGGCAGATTACAGGTCTGTTTGTTTTTTGAATCATATAGACTGAGCGAAAGAGCCGAGAGGCCGCTACCCAAACATTAGCTACGTGTAAATTTCTTTGTACGTAACTATACGAAGCGTTGTTGGTGTGGGTGTGTACTCAATGGGCGACGTATCGACGCAGGCTTGCTAAAGGGGTGGGAAGCTTGCTCGGGGAAAGGGTGAGAAACTCGGGGTGGCAGTATGAGCAGCTGCGCGACCGACCTTGGCCGTGACTCCCGGCTCACCCCGGGAACAGGAGCCACGTACCAGCCCAAATTGATTTTCGCCTTGTATTCTTTCCTCGTATTATTTATATAACTAAATTAGCAAATAGATTCATGATCAGTTCATGTCCCGTCTCATTTTCAGCGCTTACCCTCTTAACAAATAGTCCACTTATAGTTAACATTTTTTTTTAATCGATGTTCGTAGAACGCTGTTGGTTGAAGAGAACAAAATCGTTTTCTTGATCATTTATCACGGTCGCACGTAGGTGTACCTACAGCTTGAAACTGTAGATAATCCGTTAAATAGTGACTAAGCCTGCTTAGCCAGTTTTTTGAATAACCAAATTGACATGCGTAGGTATATTCGTTTACATAATATTGTGATAGGTTGTAGGACGACTAGGTGACTTTTGGGTCGTACTAACGCACCGCAATGTTATTGGAGCTGTCATAAAACATTTAGAATTACCTACAGAGCCCTTCATACTGAGTTTAGTATCCACTTTGCTCATTGCAAGCTGAAATAATTTATATTATGTTTCAAATTCACCGCCGTACAAGTAACATTTGTTATAAGGAAAATAATAGGTATGAAATTGCCGTTCTGCAGTACTGGATATTTAAAATCAAAATATTTCTTTTTCCTAAGAATTCTAATTTCAAATTAATTATATTTTAAAAACATGGATTTCTTTTTTTCAAAAGGAGTCGTTTATTTATTGATTAATGTTGTTTTCATCGCATTCGAATCTTTTTCGTCATCATTAATACGTTAAAAAATCGAGTAATAAATTATGGAATATGAGTATCATCGTGGCAGCAACGCGGCACAAGCAGTACGCAACATCATCATCATCACGTTTACGGAGATAACACTACAAACCAACGCTCCGCCTGTTATTGGTTTGCCCGCTTCCGTTCTGGCAATTTCGACCTGAAAAATGAACCTCGTGGTCGTCCGAAATCTTTGGTCTACGGCTGAATTAGCAGCAGCTTTCGACGTTAGCGTCAAAACAATATTGGTCCATTTGCGTCAAATTGGCAAGATAAAAATCTTAACAAATGGGTGCCCCACGAACTCAATGATCGCTAACGCGAAGTACGCGTCGAGACGCGCCTTGCACTGCTCAACAGGCATACAAACGAAGAAATTTTGAACCACATTGTTACCTGAGACTAAAAATGGATTATGCTGACAATCGCAAGCGCTCAGCAAGTTGGTTGTATCCTGGTTCAGCACCTAAACAATACCCTAAAAGAAAATTTACCCTAGAAAAGTGATGATCACTGTTTGCGCCGGTGTGATTCATCACAGCTTCTTACCAAACAGGCTGAGCATTACTGCAGATGTGTACTGTGAAGAACTGAACACAATGATGAAGAAGTTCGCACATTACTAACAAACTTTGGTCAGTCGTTCGTCTCCGCTGCTCCTGCACGACAACGCGCCACCTCATACTGCACAGCAGACGGTCTCCAGTTTGTACCTCACCGAGGTTGAAAGCTCTCCGTCATCCGCCACACTCACCAGACTTTGCGCCTACAAACTTCTACTTTTCCAGAATTTGGATAATTTGTTGGCGGGCAAAAAAAATCCATACCCGAGAGGCAGTACAAAATTTTGCCTCCCGTCCAGCTGTTTCTTCAAGAAGGGCATCAATAAACGGCCACTGTGTTGGCAAAGATGCATCGGATTGCATGGGTGATTATTTTGATTAATAGAAAAAAAATCGTTTGATTTTTTCATATAAAACGGCAATTTCATAGGTAAAGACCTAATAATTGATTTTTTTTTCCATTTATCCTATATAATATCTAACGAATTGTGTGGAGCAGTTCCTCTTTAATGATTTTATTTCATACTAGCTCCTGCTCTCGACTTCGTTCCCGTAAAATTATTTTCATCCTTCGGGAACAATACTTTTTTCTGAATAAAAGGTCCTTCATTGTATCCCTGGCAACGTGTATCTAAAATTTCATGATGATCGGATGAACGGTATGGCATAACATACGATATAACTTTACATTCATGGTCTGGTTCTGACCTGTTGGTCTAGTGGTTAGTGACCCTTACTGCTAAGCCAAAGGTCGTGGAGTGGGTTCTATTCCCACCCAGGACAAATAATTGTGTGATGGCAATAATATTTGTTCTGTGTCTGGATGTAATTTATCTATAATATGTATGTATTTAGAAATATATAGGTATGTTTATCAGCAATCTGGTTACGATAGTACAGGCACTGCCTAGTTTGGGATCAGACGGCCGTGTGTGAGATGAGTGAAGTTATTACTATTATTATTCATAAAACCGAAAATTTTATTTCTCAAGCCTTGCAGTACTAAAGTACTGAAAAGGCGAATTCTTTTACTAGTAGTAAAACAAATAAAGTCCAAAATCCGCTTTTCTAGGATTCAGAACGAATTTCTCATCTTTTATTTCGTTTCGGGCACTCTGTTCCAAGTTACATACGTCACTGGCCTATGTGACAACAAAAATGTAGTTGGAATGAAGTAATAAAAAAATTCTATCCGTTTATATTTTTAAGCGTACAAAAGAAAAGGAAAAGTTTGTTCGTTCATTTCTGAACAACTTATTAAAAATATTCGGCACACGGCTGAAAATAGGTAGGTAGGTTCTTTTACGTGGCACTTATCTGAGTAACAAGACGGCTCGACGTTTCTACTGAAAAACAATTCTAAATCATATTATATTCATGAGATAGGTATCGTTACTTCAGAATTTTTGTATTTCTATTACATAAATGCTTAGGTATGTTTTTATCCTATTTTACTTTGCCGTCCTTTCCATGTCATTGAAAATTGGACATAGTTTATTACCATGGCTGGCATAATCGATTGTTTTTTTCTGTTAGACATGTCGTTTGAAAATTGTAACCTTCGCAAATATGTCATATACAGCAGCGTAGATCATTTGACTTCAACGTCAGGAGCAGCGTCTTCGCTGCTTCGATTTCTATTCAGTTCAAATCACTAAATATTATAAAACTAAGTCCCCCGCCGCGTCTGTCTGTCTGTTCGCGATAGACTCAAAAACTACTGAACGGATTTTCATGCGGTTTTCACCAATAGATAGAGCGATTTATGAGGAAGGTTTAGGCATATAATTTGTTAAATTGGTTGAAATATGACGATGATTGTTGAAGATATCTCTGGTACCCGTGCGAAGCCGGGGCGGGTTGCTAGTATTTGTATATGCATGTATCTATGTGCATTGGTTTCAGCGTATAAAATATACGTATTTATAAAAAATAGTTTCCATTTACCCATAGTAAAACCTAAGTTTCATTAGGCTGGACACCGTTGCGAGTACATATATATATTTTTATATCTGGCGAGGTGCTGATGCATCCCTAACTGCGTGGCGCAGTTGGGTACCAGGTGAGTACATGATAGTAGTGACTTATCGAACAATCATTAATAAATTCGAACAACGACTATTCGTCATTCATCGATTACATATCGATCGAAAGTTACATCACCCTCGATTGATTAGCTTAATTAGTCATAGTTAGGCCTGCCATTACTTGAACTGCCGACGCCGGACAAGCTCTTCAAAAACTCAGACACATGTGTAAAATCGAGATTCTATCCCGGACACCTTAAAAAATGCCGATTCCATTTTTTTACTAAATTAAACAGCTTGTTCATCTAATAATTTTAAGATGCTCCTGGCACAGAGGGTCCGGGTTTTGCCTGGACACTTTTTGAAAACCCCGCCCGGACGCCCTCTAAACTAGGACAAATCCGGGGAAACCCGGACGGATGGCAGCCCTAGTCATAGTAAACATATCACACAGCACTATCCAGAGCCAAAGCTGGATAGTCCTGGGAAATATAATATTTTCTATATAGTGATGGCGATACTCTCAAAAGTGTTGTTAGTGTTGACAGGCATTGCATTAGAAGGCGTCGGCCTATCACTTCAATTTGGCGCGATTACCTCACATTAAATCATGTGAATAAATCTCATTTTTTATAGATTTTAGCATTATTTTGTTGCGGTAGTGCATTCTATTATCTGTGTTCTAAAACCTACAGTACAAGCTCTGCTTAGTTTCGGTCTAGAGAGGGATTGGTAATAGGTATTTTTGTAGCCTGCAGAGGCTTATAGGTATTTATGTAGTAATGCATACATGATACGTAGTGTGTATCTGCTGGCCCACATTTTTCTAATTTAATTGTATGTTGTAACTAAAGTAGGAATGGAATGGAGGTACGTATAAAACCAATATAGTAGCAATCGAAATATTTATAAATATATCACGTACAAAGATGATTTCATACACTCAATAATACTTTTAATGGTCTTTACTTAGTCTAAAATATTTCAACTAGATACACCATTTGTTGAGTACAGTACAGTTTATTGATTCAATATATTTATCAAGTTTTAACAAGTTATTGCATATCTTAGGACATTCAAATATTCAATACTATTTAATGTTGTAAGATCTGCAATAACTTGTTAAAACTTGATAGATTTGTAGACTTTGTAGAGATAGGACGGAGACGGAGATGTGTCATTACGAAAATTTTGTACTTATTACAAGTATCTATGTTAGATTCAATCATTGCAATAATTGATTTGCAAAGAAAATCGTATTTTTCGTGCTTGTGTATCGCCGCCTTTTAACTGACAATCGTACGAAAGACCTTAATAGAGCGACACCTTATTTTGCAGTTATATGGCCCAGCTTTCACCGCAAGTCAGCTGATCTAGTCACTTAGTCAAATGTTGTAGTAGGTTCATACGTACGTATAGTCGTAGATGTACGTTTGAAGATATCAATTCCCATAAACCCTTTAGGTGCTACTTTGAAAAAGGTAATATGTATAAAACTACGATTACAATAATCGGCGCTTTAGTCAACTGCAGAATAAGTATTTTACATTTAAATTATGTATGTTTTAAACCTCAATAAAATGCGAAAAACAAGATTTTCTAAAAACATAGTCTATGAAAGAATTTGTCAGGACACTAATAATATTGTCCTTGTGTTCAGTACTGAGTATTTTCCCTCACCATTGTACAATTGTCTTGTGGTGGAGCAATCCAACATTATCGCAGAATCTCGGCAGCGCACAGTAAAGGGTACACGTTGCACATACAAGGTACCAATCACGATTACCGACTTAGGAGTTTTCCACTTAAATTATATTTTTACGAGGTATTTTAATAAAAAGATCTGAAGATTCAGAAGTAAATATAAACCCTGGGTTAATCATCATATTCATTTGTTGCATTTTGTTAACCTAGCTACATTTAGTACAGTTCCTTATTACTGAGAATGGAGTTAATTAGACATGTCACCAATCATACTAATATCATAAAATTAAATGTGAAAGTTTGAATGGCTGGATGGATGGCTGGATGTTTATTACTCTTTCACGCAAAAACCACTGAACCGATTGCAATGAAACTTGGTATGTAGATAACTGGAGACCTGGATTAACACATAGGCTACTTTTTATCCCGATATTCCCACGGGATCGGTATTTACGTGAAACTAATTACGGTGAAACCGCGTGGCGCTGATAGTGTAACCATATAGCTTTATACTGTGGTGATTATAATTATGTTGTGATTTTTACTTTTATATTACTGTCGCAATGACAGTAATATAAAAGTAACGTTACTGGAAATACTTTGGTTGCTGTTTACTTGAATAATTATTTTTATTTTAAATTTGCTATTGTGCTGTTAGTTTGTCGACAAGCAATAGGTATGTTAATTATTCCAAAAGATAAAAATAAATGCATTTAAAAGAACACTAATATTTGGGAATGAGATTCAGAATTGAAAGGTCAATACTTTGTTTACATTTATAATAAATAAATTCATACATATTGTAGATAAATTACACCCAGACACAGAACAAATTATCGTGCTCATCACACAATTATTTGTCTTGGGTGGGAATCGAACCCACGACCTATGGCATAGCAGTCAGGGTCACTAACCACTATACCAACAGGCCAGTCAATATGCCTTAAAGGTAGTTGAAAACCCCTAAAAACAATTAACTTGCTAATAAATTTCTTTATTTAGACAATATATAATGTTTCAATAATTATAATTGTTTAAAACTAAAAAGAAAACTTTGCTACTTTACATTTTCATTTTTAAAAGTAAAAAAAGAGTTGATAACACTGCCACCAATGTTTATCAGACATTTTGCTGTGTACACAACTGTACAAATATCGTACGTCTATGCCATAATTATCCATGTTTACTCTTTTCAGTTTAATACTTTTTCATATATTATACTACACCATACACCACCATATTCTTATTGTCTAAATTGCCCGTGTTGCGTCGTACGGGAGACCACGGGACATGTCCAAAACTAAAATAGACAGAGCGGTATCTTTGTTGGAGGCCGACAAGAATAAATTCTCTTAACTAATAATAGGTGAATGGCGGTGCCCGGGTAGTGGTTATCTTCGTATATTTGTACTAGCTCGGAATAGGTATTCTTGTCTTCTAGTAGTACCACATCTACCATATCTGGAGTTTTATACATAATTATTTTATACTAGAAATCGCCTGGTCGTCGAATTTCGGCCATAATTAATTTAATTTCTTTTCGTTTATTTCATTGGCCAGTATAATATATTATTTAACGAAAAATGATGTCCATCATTCAAAAATTCTTGCATCAAATAGTTTACGACTTTTTTATCCGATTCTTTAAAAATAATATCAAGCATATCAACGTTTTTTGGTTAAGTAAAAGTTGCCGTGGTTGACAATCTATGCAGCTAAACACGGTTCCGGCGTTATATGTAAAACATTTTTTGTGGAATATAAAAATCATTGTAGCACTGGAGCCACTTCAAATTTGGTTAACTTATGAAATAATTAAGCTACACTGTTATTTTTAATACATAATACTGCATAATGACTTAAATATTGCTGAAACAATGTGGACACGCCAGGCGTGTTCTCGGCACCTGGAGGAAATTTAGAAGAACACCCCAGCCGTGTCACCGGCACTGAAAGTGTTAATATATACGTCTTATTATATTGTATGATTTTTTTGCGTTTTCTGTTTTGTTCAATCTTTTGTGTTTAAAATTATTTTAACTTGCGGAAAGAAAAGTGTTAGTAGATACACCTGACTATCGTTTCAAAGTTCTTTACGGAAAATAAAAAGCCACTAATCTAAGCATGCAGGATTGATTTTACATTCGTTCGCTTGCTTCAGTCAAACGAATGATTATTCCACTCTTATTATTTTAATACTGCATGAACCCCTGAAAGTTGGAGATAGCGGCCTTGCCCTTTTTATAGGCGATCCAGCCGTTTATATCTTGCCTCCCGCTTTGCTGAAGGAGGATCTGGTTTTTGTTTTGTGATATGTACCAACTTTGCCATTTTATTACATTCGTTTAAAATCATAAGACATTTAATTTTCATTAACTCGTAACACTCGTTCTCAGATGAATGACTGATTGATTTAAATGGTGCCTACTGTAGACTTCAGTTGCACAATATGTAGTACTATTCTGCCGTCTTCCTGACTTACTGCTCTCTCGTTTGCCGTGTTACACGCTACTACAACACGATATGAAAAGTATTCCCTGCATGTATTTATTATTATGAATGTGTTACGTAACCGTGAGCTACATAAAAAGTGGACCATAAAAATTCAAACGTCAGACCCATCAAAATTATTCAGAAATAAACGCACACTTTAAAAAGTTTCCTGGTTGCATGTAGGGGGTAATTATGTGAGAAATTATGATTAAACGAGTAGCGTTAAATGTGCAATGTGAGTGTGATCACGCAACGGCATCACAGCTTGTAAACGGTTCCATGTATTTGATTCGTGGAAGACAATGGCGTTTGTAACAGTTCTATGTAACTCTTAGCTTTGACACGAGTATCTTATGCCATGTCATATAACCTTTATGTTATAAATCTCAGTATTTTGTTATTGCTCATACACGTTCTATTTGCCTTATTAATCCCCAAAAAATTAAGGTCGGTTTCCAGCATAAACGCACGCAAGAATGTCTTATTCTCTTATTGTCCCGTCCTGTCAAAGAAGCGATAGTAACTTAAGTTTTGATATAACTAACTATGATGGATTTTAAATGCAAAGACGTTTTTACGACATTTGAATGTTGGTAGCTCAAAAATGTATGTGGAGCTTCTATCGATATTTAACGATATTGTGACAATTTGGACACGTGCTTTCTCGTCGCGCTTCTCCTTACATATCCACTAACTAGACAAGAGTGATAGAAAAACTAACGGGGACAAAAGTTACCGGTGCCCGCTAGCTCTAATCAGAAGCTGGCATTAAGGTTGTAACTGCTGCCATCTGTCTTTAGAAACCCAAAAACAATAATACTTAGGATAGTGGTAAGTCCACAGATCACAGACAATTTGCTTCCGCTTCAAGGGATTGATTATAAATATTGTCGAGCCAAACATGTAAAATTAAGAGTATTAAGAGTTCCAATTTAAGTTTTCTAATAAAATTACATTTTAAATAATGTAATTTTATTACAAAACTTTCATTGAAATTTCCACGACTGTTTGATGACTCCCTTCTCAGGTACCAGTGTTATTATCACGCGATTAACACAGCCTTGTTCGGCCGGACTGGAACCGGTTGCAGTCAGGTTGATCGACACAACACTGATTTAACTTAGTCTGCCGCGCCCCTCGAATCGATGCATATAATAAACGATGAGGAGGAAAGTTTCATGCACTAAAGGATCATATTAAAATGGTCGATTCTTCACATGATGGGCTGCCAGCTAACACGCATGTGCGTACATGCAAGCGCGTCTGAGGACGCTTGAGGAGCAGTGCCTATCAGTGGGAAGATTTTGAAGGTTGTCTGTTAGGTTTCGAAGAATTTTGAGTGGGCATTGAGGACTGAGTTGAGTGTTTTATTTTTTCTTAGTGCGCTTTCATGTTTTTTTGTTTTAATTGTACCCGTGTGTAAGACTAAACTTAGCACTTTTAGTTAATAAAACTCATTACTTAACTTCGCGCCATAACCTTGCAATATCTTTTTCAATAACATCTCTGTTTAAAGAATGAAAAAGGTATTTACTTTGAAAATGTATAGGTGTTTCGTATTCGACCTTAACTGAGATAAACTTTTGATTACGGCCATGAGCTAAATGGTTCAATAGAATTGAATAAGTCTAATTGCTCATTCAAATATTTTCAAGATAAATAGCGTAGAAATATATTTACTAGGCTTAGATTTTTAAGGTAATTGTTTTAGTTTGGTCGTCACGCAAGGCATTAACTAAGAATTGGTACAGGGGATTGACTTGTCCCTTTAAAAATATTTATGGTATAAAATCTCAATGTCTATGGTATTTTTTGTCACAGATAGCTAATTTAAACAAATATTTTTATTTATTATTAAATTAATTAAGGAAGTATATTTTAGAAAAAAGTACATAATCGTAAATGATTTAAGTAAATAATAAGAAAAGTCATTTATGTTACGACGTTAGGTTACAGATCCGCCTTCTCACGTCTAGGGTACCTCTTCGTGAGATATGCTTTGCTTTTGATTGAGAATGAGTAGGTACTTTGGGAAGGTAAAGATAAAGAAGCTATAAAACTATATTTTTATGTTCATGGGCAAAGTCCACGAATCTTTGGTCCTAAACTCTACTCATCTTATAGTAGTCGTCAAAATGACTGTTTAAAAACTTACACTACACGTCTATACGCCTATACGTCTCGGATGCCAGATAATAATATCTTAAACTAAAGAAATTTTTTGACTTAATAAGTATATGCGGAGTAAACCGAATCTTCGCATTATTCACCAACCTTTATTAATCAGCCCTTTGGTATGTTAAGTCGTCGTCCATCCTACCTATCTGTGATAGTGAAGAAAAATAAATAATAGTTTATTAAAAGTAAAAAAGTGTTCCACTATCCACCTCCTGGCTCCATCATCAGATCAGCTCCAAGATGCCAAATTATAGTAATGTCATCCAAACTAGTAGGTTAAAATTTACTTCCAAAATTTGTTTACATAGTTGTTACGTGTATTAGTGAAGCTAATAAAAGCGTATTAAAAATGCTAAAAAAAACAATATTTTTTATGACTAAAGGGTGTATTTTTAATTAAAGCTTTCGTTAGAAAATAAATTATTCCCGCTAACTTCCGTTCGTGTTGCAAAGTACTAAAAAGGAGTAGAATTTATTTTTCCTTCATTTGAGTTTCTTCATACTCAGATCGCAAACGCTTGAGTAATTAGTGGTTGCCGAACTGTCCCGATACTTCTATTACCTACATTCCTTGTCATGGTCTGACCATGAATGACGCAGGCAGGCGTGATGCCAAACTGTTGAACGAGGATTGACATGCCGACTCATTATTCAATAACGGCTAAACTAAAAATATTATGAATCAGGTGGATATTGCTCATAACAGGTAATATTTATAAGATTTATACCTACTAATATTATGGAATTCCTCCGCATCGCAGTCAACATGTGATAACGTTCCCAGAAGACTGACAGCATTGCCACGTTGAATGGCCTTTGGGGCTTTGGAAAATGGCAGGCGTTAAATTTGCGGTTAAATATATAATAGGAAATTTGGAAGTGAGTTGTTTTATATTCTATAGGTAACTGTAACTAGTTTAGATGCATCAGAGTGATTATTTTGAATAGATTGTTGCATCCAATATCACATATGATATTTCTTTACCTTTCCATACTTTTACGGATATGTATTTTCTCATTATGATTTCTTAGGATGGACATTTCCATAATAAAAGTCCTAAAACTAGCTAGAATAGACCATACAAGAAATAGTAAATTAGATTATTTCTTAAAATGGTTAGTGTTCTAATTGCTACTGTTGTTTTCTAGTGTTAACGTTGTGTTGTGAAAAGAGAAGTGTATTTTTCTTGCTACTGCCAAACGTTTCCCGTTTATTGTAATTTTAGTAATTATCCGAAGTAAAATTTCTATTCAAACCGCTGTAGGTATTAGTTATGAGATAGTTTATTTGAACAATATTTTAAAATATCTAGTTTCGGTTCTCGCCTTTATTCTGTGAAAAAGAAAAGTTGTACATAAAATCTTTCTATTGCTGTTAAACTGTCTATTGTAAACTGTAATGTATTTTCCTGCAATGTGGCTTCTAAACATACATTTGATACCACATTCTATGTTTTACAAACCTGTGATTATAAATGAATGAGACATAAGTTTTAATTAAACTACCATAATGTGATTGACTTTGTCCCATTTTGAAACACTCGAAGTGCAAGCACAAGCGCGTGGGCCTACCTGATACTGCCTTTATTTACTACGAATTAATTATACTAACAGTGCTGTTTAACTAACAGTAGTCTAGAGAGTCCTAGAGAGCTAGGGTAGATAATTTCCCAAACGCGCTTCTCCGATTCAAATAAAAATCGACTGACTCTTATCTCCTGGAATGAGAAGATTATATGACTATGAATGTATCAATGAATGAATGATCCGACCTTTTTCGGCCAGGCGACTGCTTCGACTCCTAGTCGGCTTGACGACGCTGATGTGTCCAAAGATGACTTATGTAGCCAATCTTCGCGGTAAGCTTTCGCGCACAGTATGGGCACGTAAGTTCACCGCCTACATAATTATAAATAATGGCAACGGATGGACGGGCCTTTATTTATGTAGATAAAACAGAGATAAGATTAATTTTAGGCTAGGTAAAATCCAGTTCAAATATAGATACCGTACGGTAAGTAAATAATTTTAGAATTACCACTTACACTGTCTTTGTATGGGATGTATGCACGTAAGGATCATATCTATATAAGATCAGAAATTAAGGATCTCATTTAGGCAAGATAATACAACCATGCCTAAATGTAATCGTGCAATATGAAACGCACTGTGATATAGACAAAGGTGTGGTGTCTGCATTCTAGTGCTCAGTTATGTTTTATTTATTTGCCTTCCCGGTCTATTCTGGATAGGTCGTCTCGGAAGTGGTGCCGACTTGGCCGAAATACCAATGGAAATATTATTTAGAATCTAACATTATAAGGCGACTAAAATGAAAATTAAGTGAAAGTTTGCCTTGTCAGCGGACTGATAATATCCCTCAGCAGAAATTAATGATAATTCTTATTTAAAATTTTCAGACATAAGATATCGTGTTAGCTATGTCAAATCCTAATTTATATTCCATATGCCAACACGTCAGTCGAGGGTGTGTTATGTTATCTGACTTAGAAAAATGTACCACCGAAACCACGTCCCTGTAAGTTTACTAATACGAAACACTTAACAACGAATGCACGCTACCACGAAAAACTTAACGCCGTAGCCATGCGATCTCGAATAACCAAATCTCTCATTCACCAATTCGAATCACTTAACAACAAATGCACGCTTCTAAGAAAAAATCGCCGAAGCCACGCGACCTCGCTTAACAAAACCTCTAACGAGAAACATCATTGTGACTTATTTTAAGTCACAATTTTTTTTGGATTATTTTGGATTTAGAACTTTTATTGTTTTATACATAGGTACACTTAAAATGCCTTTCTCTTCTTTCATCTCGCGACATGCGTTAAAAACTTCAGCTAGAAACCTGATAGGACCTGCTACGCAAAACGCACTCACTAAACACGTTATGTTGATTGGTTAGTGCTACATAATCTTCCTACCTAATTTGCATAATTTAGTTGGCCAAATATTCTATAATTGAAGCTAAGAAAATCTCGAAAAGAAAGTCGAGAATCAGTAAAATTTTGCTTAACTGTGTATTAAGTCCTAAAACCACATACACTTATTTTTAATTTAGCTTTTTCTCTGATATTGGAAGAAAATAAATCCAGCCTCCTTTCATTTACACCAAGATATTGGTTTTAAAAATATTATATGTCTGCTGTATATTACTAAAGTCACGTTGGTACAAGAACAACTGCATTAGTATCTATCTGTACTAGGTGCATATTTGAGTCAAATATCTTTCAACAAAGTCCAATTGCATCGTCAACGTGTGAACAATGCCACTGCTGCCTGGCATGAGTCGTTAGCATGTTGGATGGAAATGCACAACCGAAATAGTGCAGTGATCGTAAACATACCACTAGCTCAAACATAAGTGGCAATGATATGAGAGATACGCGTCAATGATTACTTATTGACCGGCGAACTAGGCTCCGATACCTTTGTCACGATGCGTACTAATATAGTTCGCTTAGTAGAGGTTTCCTCTACTTGGACTATAATGGATGTCAAAAATCGAACACATAAGTATATCTACCTACAGGTTATAAATAAACTATATTTGTAGATAAGTTCCTCAAACATCCAAGTTGGTCGGAAGTTTGGTTTTAGGTATTAGTTAGTGTACACTCAAAACATCAGTAATATTTATGCGTTAGTTAGTCATACTTTCTGGAAAACAATACTCTTTAACATTGGGATATGGCTTTTAGTATATAGTCTTTAAAACTACACGACCTTAAGCGACGGGTTAAACTTGGTAATAAAATAATAGATTTATGATTAGTATGCAATGCTAACATCGCAGTCATGACTATTGAGCCTAAATAGTTACTTACTAATAAGAATATATAATTCATTAAACTATATTATTGCACGCTTTTTACAATATTCGACGATCCAGTACGTAAGACCGCGGTGTAAATAGGCAGGGTTCTTTACGGTCGCAGGTCTAAAACAATTTTAGCCCGCGGTAAACATCGTGAAACATAGTTTATGACTTGATCTTTTGCTGTTTATATTTGGTTTTTCAATTGACCTTCAGTGACCATAATGTACTGCGAAGGATTAAATTTAAACCCATGCCAATGAAGGTATTTTGTGAAGTCTGCTTAGAAATGTAAACAAGTTATAACGCAGAAATTGCTTCGGTAAACGTACTTGTTTACCATGAAAAATTAATTATTTATTTTTCTACCAAAATTTGAGGCTAGAGGTCATCACACACTATAACGGCACTGCAACTGCTACAGCACGGCGCCGTCTGAAATAGAGGCTACCGCTAGCCGGCAGCGTGCTTACCACGCGTCGCCAGCGAGGTGCAAGCTCGCAGTCCACGCGCCGCCCGCGAGGTATTTCATCGTCTTCATGCGCGACACGACGCGAAGTTTTTTCGCTGGCGGCTCGAGTCGAGTTGTATGGTTGCAGCAAGCGCGCTTACAGCCCGCCATTGGCTTTTTCATTTTGACATTATGAAATGTATTATACGACCAGGTTTTAAAGCTCATATTTGAATGACAGCTTAATTGCTGGGGTCGAGCCGTGCCGTTACTGTGACGGTATAGTGTGTGATAAGCTTCAGTCGGTTTATGTTCTGAAGTGCCATGGCTATATGTTAAACTAATTAAAATAAATAAAAACTAACATTAATAGAAAAACATAAAATTTCAAATACAATTAAACTGTTACATATACATATAAATTATTACATATATGTATGGAAAGTGATATTAAAATATTTGGAAAATTTATACCTTTTGATTTAGTCAGAGTAACTTTTATGGGTACCTACTTATAAACGTTCAACTCATTGAATTTCAGATAACATAAAGCTGATAGGGCATCGGATTTCACCTTGAATATAGGTTCGACTATGATAAAACCTGCAGACGACCGCGGTTAAATAGCACTTCCAGCGTAGTGAACTTTTGGGGCCAGGAAACCGGTTTCTTGAAATAGGTCAACGGTCATCATCAACATCACACTAACACCCATAGGAGCTAAACAGCAACGATAAACGTGAAGCCGTTTGCCCGCGGCAAGTGTATGTACAAAGCCATTACACACAACTAAGACAATAAAACCTTAGTTTCTGAGTGAAAAGTTTTCAACTCTTAACTTTGTACTAAATTACAAAAAGCGAAGTAAAGAGTTGTATTGCCATTCCACCTATATTTTGCAACTTTATGTGCCAGTGAAAAGCGCTTGTGACGTTTGATTTGATCGATTAGCGAGTGTTGTGGCGTAGTGGCCTTGGTAAAGCTGGAAGCTATAGCTACGTACTGGATATGATAAGTTCAAGGTTCACGCTATAACGGACACTTCTAATATAGTCCTTGCAGGTGATTGGCAGGTAGGGTGAGTCACGTTTGACAGCCTGATAAATTGATGGTGGCACAAACTGATATTTGGACTTAAACTTTGTACCACATAAACTTTGTAAGAATATTCACATTTTATTAAACGAATTTTAACTAGCCGAGCAGACAGATAGACAGACGCGGCGGGGGACTTTGTTTTATAATATGTAGTGATAAACCTGAAGAGTTTTGTGTTTGTGTAAACGGGCTAATCTCTGAAAGTATCAGTCAGATTTGACAATTTTTTTTTTTGTATTGGATAAAGTATTCATTGAGGAAGGTTATAGGCTGTGTAATATCACGCTACGACCCTTAGGAACCGAGCAGTGAAACTACAACGCACGCAGCTCTATTATCCCAATAGTCCGACTACACAAAGAGCCCAGCATTTTACGTTACTACTGATCCTTCATCCCTCCTACCACTCCTACTCTGGTTGCAAGGACAATCAATCAACATAGGACAATCTAATCAATGTTAAAGACGTTAAGTTATAGGTTGGTAAATAGTAGAACACGCGACTTATTTAAGATATTTAAGTAAATAACAACTCTAGGGACAAACTAATAAAGTTTAATGTTGGGAGCACAATAGTAGGCCATCACAAGATAAATAAATCTAAAGGTTGCACGCGCAGTGTTTTAAGTAATCACCACACACGAGAGCGCTTTGTATACTGATTGCTATAGATTGGTAGTTCTCTTAAGCAACTGAGTGGCCGTAAGCGTGCCTATATCTTTGGTATTTCACCGCTAAGAAAGCCAGACCTGATCATGTCTGAGTAGTTTTAGAATTGATTAACTTGAAAATTAATATATATTATAATTGGCATACGATTAAGCATGTTGCTTTTTCTTTTGTTTTTTTATTTATTATGGTGTCATAGTCGAGTATCATTTATACTTTCTTCTTCAAGGACCTCCTATAAAGCTTTATGTGTCCTTTTCAGTGAGCACTAATAAAATTTCGTTTAAACAATATATAAAGTTGGTATATAAAATGTGAAAATGAAAACCTAAAAGTAACGTAGTATGTATTAATGAGTAATGTGACAACATTGCGTGCAATTCAGATACAAACACTACCTTCGTACACGCCCGTCATTTGGCACTCCTTCCACCGGCGTAGTGCCAACAATGAAAATGAACTCAGTATTTTCAGGTGTTTCTGCTTTAATTTTTACTAATCTACGACACCTTGTTATATTTTAATGTGCAACTTTAACTCTATTATGTGAAATAGCCTTAACAGAGACCACATAATACGATTTTAGGCGTTGGAAAAAAGAAGTATTTATCTCAAGGCAAGGACTAAACTTTGTGTAAGCTCGTCATGACAAAAACCTGACCACATAACACTATTTAAAAACACATACTAGTCGAGTAAAAATAGGATCACAGGGACACTGGGAAACGATGAAAGTTCTCAATTCGGCATTACTATATATATTAGCTTGACTTGCGTTTATCTATCTATGTAGGTAACGGAATCTTTCAAAGTTGTTAATTTACCAACGATGAGTGTATGTGGTTAACCAAGTAGAAGGAATGATAATAAAATATCTGATAGCAATCGTTCGCTATGCCGCTAAGTAATATTCACACGGGAAAGAAAGTTCATTATACAAGTCGTACAGTGCATAAAACTTTAAATAATCGTTGTTAAAGCGAAACTAACGCTGTCATTTTGTGAAATTTCAATATTAGATAGTTACCCAAATCCTATTATTGTCAGTTTTACCTACATATATTCTTAGAAATACAGTAGTAATATGTGATAGTGTAATAGATATATATGTGTACACTAGATTGATTAGGTCATTAGGAATTGGTACCATGAGAAAACTGACTTTATTTTACTCTGAAATGAAGTCCTTTTCGACACAGCCATTTTATTCCAAATCTTAAAATTTGTTTTTCCACACACGCACATAATAAGTTGCGCTTTTGATACGTGACTGACCGTTTATCCTAAAGGATAGTTGATATCACAGAAACAAATTTTAAAAATATTTTGTTTTTATAAAGACAACCCCTTCACAGAGTTCATGTTTTAAAAGTATACTGAAAAAAAATTATTCTGGTTTACAGTATGATTCGTCTGATCACTTTTGGTTTCTACTCTACACAAAAATCTATTACCCATATCATACTCACGTTGTAAAAATCATAATTATAAAGGATTACTGAGTTAAGTTCTCTTCGAACTAATTGAACCTTCACCATTCCTTCATCGGACAATTAGACGCAGACACAGGGTCCACCCGTGAGGTTCTGGTCCTCTTGTAAATCTAAATCCTTACTTTTAAATGAAAAATCACAAATATAGCTAACCTGGATCTGACGCAGAAATACCACTTATGTCAAATGTCAATAATCACTTTGCTGGAAGTCAATGACAACATAAAATTGTTACTGCTCAAAATGATAACTTTACATAATGTCACGATTTAAAGTTCTGTACAAACGTGTTCAATCATAGGAAGCATATGACGTAATTCTATTATCGTAGTGGGTAATAACGTAAAGTGGCCTGGTTAGGTTAGTTAGGAACCGTCGCGTAGGGTGCAATAACTTTAACCAGTGTCCATTAGCTTAATAGAAATTATAACCCGCATACCATTTAATATTGCTATCTAACATATCTATCAATCATCTAGTTTTTTACCGCTTGATAGCCCTAAATCATGTTTCATAGTTCTAATAACTGGACATTATATAAATCTTGTGGGAACTATGAAATTGACAATAAATTGAAATTGATCCCATGCTAAAAATAATAGATTTTTCTGAATTTTACCTTAGAAACTAACCTTTGTTAATTTTATTTAAACAAAATGAACAAACGTTCGTACAATTCAATTGAATGCAGTAAAAACGTAAAATATTCTGAGTTGTTTAAATATAATAACAAGGAGTAGGCCCCTCTCTCTTCTTTTATGATTTATCAGACAATGACATTTACGGAAATATTTTCTACACACGGTTTTTTAATAATCAATTATTTTTCTTTTCACACTTTAAACATTTTCTTTGTAAAAAATTGTTATCTACTATCGAAGTAAATCATTAATTATTATCCATAATAACCGCCAATGCACATA
Source organism: Euplagia quadripunctaria (assembly GCA_963859945.1). Taxonomy (NCBI): domain Eukaryota; kingdom Metazoa; phylum Arthropoda; class Insecta; order Lepidoptera; family Erebidae; genus Euplagia; species Euplagia quadripunctaria. Next base: position 11,188,110 of record OY982578.1, on the reverse strand, counting down.
ATATATTTTCAATTAAAGCAATAGTTTAAAAAAAATGTTACTTGACTAAATGCGCCGCTGTGTGTGTCAAATATCTAGGTTTTTTTAGGAGCATTAATTAAAGCATGTCGTGATTTAATTTCTTATCTCTTATTTTTTCTAGTATTAAGAATAGGAATTTTTCTAATTTCGCCTTGCTTATTAATTATAGTCGTGGACCAGTAATAGATATCAGTATAGTTTATTTAGTACCTACATTTTCGTCGTAGCATTAATTATTATTGTGGATTAAATTCTCCAAAAGGAGGAACAGGATCTTACAATTGAAACTAGTTGTCATTTTAGTGAACGTTTTTTTAAGGGAAAGATAGTTAACGAAGAAAAGAAAAATATTAATATGCCTTTAAGACTAAGACCATTCTCATTTGAATTTTCTGGTAGAAGTATCCTCGAAAAATAATAAGTTTTATTAAAAATAACCAAGTGCTAAAAGTATTTCCAAGTTCATTATAATTCTTTTTTATTTTCAGGTAATGAAGACTCTTCAACGTGTATTTTGAAAAGAAACTGGAAATTTTATGAGAGGTAATTTTCATCAATAAATATTGTAGTACTTGTACTAAGCTAACAATTTGTTTTGCTTGTATAAAATCACGCGCCAAATGCTACTTGTGTTAGAGGTTCACCTATAAATAATCATTGGTAAATAATATTTTTTGTGTTTGGTTCTAATTATATTATGCGAATCGTGAATATTCTGTTGGGCCATTATCTATTATCATCATATACGTAACGCACGTACTTAATCATTGTACGCTGTATGGGTTTACTGATTTTTCCTACATCGCCACTAACAAATTTGACGTATACAGTTTTTTTTTTAATGAAAAAGAAAAATAACATTCGACATATTATCATCACCTTTAAGCACTCGAAAAAGGTGTCATAATGTGATGATGTAACACTTAATTTTATATTTAATCGATAGAACAACGGGTTTGGCCTACTTAGTGACGTATCAACATTACATGAAAATAATTTTAGACGACGCTGTTTTCCCAAATACGGCTCCTTTGTGAAGTCTCAAGACGACGGCAGCAACTCAAATAAGTCTGTCCTTCATGTAAGTATTAAGATGCCGATAGCGTGGCGAGTCTCTATTAGGCGAGTATATTTTTCTAGAAGGATTCATGTTAGAGAAGCGAGTCCGTTCCGTCAAGATATACTCTTAAGAAGTGGGCATTTACTAGCGAGGTATCACAGCTTCAGTTCAATTGATCCCCCTCTCCCGTTTTAAAATAACAGCGACAAAAATGATATCGTAAGTTATTCCTTCAAGACATTCAATGATCCATTCAATTAAGCAGAAATCCTTTCTAACGTTGTTCAACTTTCAATTTGATGGTAAGGGCTCACAAACCAACTATAATACCGGTTGCCTGTGTTGGAAACATTCACGCTCCATAATCATTTAAAAAGCAATTGCAAATCGTTTCTATATTTTGGCTTCTTCAACAAAACAACTATCCTCGCAAAAACCTACCAAATTGCGCTTACTTAACTACGTTTATCAAACCCAATTTATTATTTCCTGGCGCCCAACATTGTTGTTATTCAACATCTGTGTTGTAACACTGACGAAATTGGGACTAGAAATTGTATCTGCCCTGTGTTGAGTCACATACTTTATTGCTATTTCAATTAGCTCCGCGATTCCTTTTTTAGTAACCCCTAGTAACATTGAAATTGCTTCTATTGTCTTTTGCCTAGCTATTGTTTAAATTTCATTTCGGTGTGTATTTCTCTAGATCTCTTTACGAATTGTTTCTAAATCTTGAGTCAGTTCAAAAGTTTTTTTTCTAAATACTTGAACTTTTTTGTGAGGTTAGTGACCAGCTTGCTGTAAGATTGAGACGCTTAACACATTTTTATGATACTCTTAAATGTGGGCGAGCGTTACTTATACACCTGTTGATAAGATTCCTATTTTGGTTGTGATCAACCAAATTAAGAATCTTATCAACAGTAAGGGGGTCATCATTCAGTTACCCTTGAAAGTGACCACTCTAAAGATTGGTTAACCTCACTTGATTATTTATCAGTAAATGAAAGCTATGAATCAATTAATTAAACTGATTGATGAATAAACATCTTAATCATTATTGCTTTTGCATCCGAATGCTGTCTTTGTGCAGGCTTGTATATCACCGAGCATTCAATGGTCGTTTGCAATGAATCCTCGTAAAGAGCCATTAAGATTTCTCAACACAGATTGTAGTTGTCGCGTTCTCTCGTTTCTGTTCTTGTTTCCACGTGTTTTGTTTCACAAACATACTCTGTTGCTTTTCTTACTCACATCCTAACACTATTGTGTGGCTACGTTTTTTTAAACCACCCATTGGAACCGCAACAATAGTGCATTTTCAAATATTCTAGCCGCTTTTTAATGACTTGACTTCATGAATGTTACTGTTATTAATTTTAATTAGGTTCTTGCTATAGCAACGAAAGCGTGCACCGAATTTCATTGACATAGATTGTATGTTTATAATACTACTAAAATGTTTGTATTCTTGTGTGCTTTTTTCTTTCGCACAAAATCTCTATGATTAAGGTTTGCAATAATCGTTTCTACGTATTCGGTTAGCCCAATTCACTAGTACTTTGACGAATCGTATTCGATTTGCAATACATATTTATAAATGTATTGTCACTCTTTTCTGTGCCACGATACTAAATTATTATTTCTCTATGACTAGAAATATTGATTTCTTAAAAACAATCTCGGTGGACGACGACAATACGCTATAAATCAAACAATTTGAGCCTAATTCAAATTAGACCCAGTGTAACGTACATAATATTGCGAAACCTTCGTGTCGTAGGTCATTAATTAACACTTATGAATGTTTAGAAAACTTATCACAAAATATTAGTTTACTTTTGCACAAAGATTCTTAATTAGAAAAATATTAGAAATATAAAAATATAATAGGAAACTTGAGCTATGAAATGAACCGCAATGCAATTTACAACAATATTCTAAAATTCAAATTGACTCTACGCAGAACGTACAATCGTAAATCGATGATCTTAAAAATTAAATATGTAAACACATTGTTAAGGTTAAAAATATATTTTTTTGTAGCTTATGTGGCATACTCTTTTGCACGTCTCACATACATTGTTATTTTCCACGACTCGGTAGTAATTAATATCGTTGTTAAATTTTGTATTATTGCTGTCTTCGAGTAGTTGTTTTGTTTTTGTTCAACTATTGGTACATTGGTATAACTGTCTTTTGGCGTCCGTTCAAAGAGTTGTGAAAACAATGCTCTCGGCTGTTCAGTGGTCATTATAAGTTTATCGGTATCGTTGGACCTGTGACGATAATACAGTTAGCCACAAACATCGCCAGAATCCTTCAGCTGAATCTTCGAGCCAATAGGGTGTTCTTTATTGTTATCATCCATTAATCAACGTGAAGCTCAATTTCGAGTTCGTGAAAAATCATCGCAAGATGGGGGGGGGGGGGAGTTGTACGTGTCTGATATATTTCCTTTATTATTTTTATATTGCAACCTAACGTCTGTCTGGTCATTTTAATAATCATATTGCTTAATGTTCCTGCATTAGAATATATCTGTATTTTAAGATAATATTCTGAAAAATTTTAAGGAACTTTGTACCAAAAAAAACCTGATTTGGGTAGGGGGATTAATGGAAATCTTCAGCAGGTATCATCAAGGAGGAGGGAGGGGTTAAAAGTGACTGAAACCATCACTTGATTGATGGACGACTCCTTAATTGTAAGAAACACATAAATACTTAGTTACATCTCACAGCTTCTTGCCGATGGATTTACTAAATTTATATTTTTAAGGAGACAGCGTTATCGATGAATATACACAGACAGATCTCAGAATCTTTAATAAATCCTTTACGGTAACTGCAATATGTTTGTGGAATGCACTACCTATGAAAATCAGACGCGCTCAAAACCTAAGCATCTTTAAAGCGCTAGTGAAGCAACATTACCTAACAAGTGTTTTACACTTCTCTTGCGTTATAAAGTAGTCTTGTTGTTAAATCCGCTAATTTATCTTAGTTATTACCATACATAGTATCGTTTCTACATATATTTGCTAAATATAAGTGTGTTTGTATGTATATATGGATATGTATGTAATATATAGCAATACTCTACGTAACCTCTTATTGTTCTCTTAAATGTCGTATAAGTTGTAATACTATTAGCTTTTCTACCATATTTCTTTCATTATCGCTATTTTAAACACTTACAGTATGCCACCAGCAACCGAACCGCTTACTTTCGTCTGCTATTTCTATACAAAGGTTGTCTGGAAGACATCGCTTTCAGCGATAAGACCGCCCATTGTACGTACTTACCACCTATTATTAACTGTTTCTAATTATGTGTATAGGCTTACCACGACAGGTTATGACATTACTGGACGTGTGTAATTTCATCAAGCCGTTTTCACGTAATTTTTAAAGTTGTAAGACATATTGTTTGAAAAATTTAGCTATGTGCACTTCTTCTATATATAAAAACTATAAATATTCCAAAATTCACGTGACTACGTTCGCGAAATTTTCTTAAAAAGGGGTGCAAAGAATTCTCTTCACGTATTAATATAATGTTATAATGTGGTCAACGCAATCAAAATATGCTATTTAAGCCTTATTTTTTGAAAAGCATTATTTTGTTAAATTTGGTTAATATAACCAAATTTAACATTTCTTAGGGAAATCAAAACCTATAGGGAGAATCATAAAATTTGCCGGAAAGCAAGGTCTCACAGCACAAGTAAAGGAAAAAATCGAAAGTCGGTAATGTGTAAATCACAAAAACAAAAATGCGATTACAAACTTACATTTAGCAAAGAAATTACTGTGTCGTACATCGATGTGTATATGACACTGTATTAGAAAGGTTAAGGTGTCTGTCAATCCGATTTGTGACAAGTTTATACGGAAACTCGCACTTTTTACTGTTTTTTTCATTATATTAATATTTATTCGCTTGTTCATATAAAAGAATTAGATATAGGTAGTGTAATTTACTAATGAGAAAAGTGTGGCCATGACTTTTCATAGCCTCACTCCTTACAGTCTTTGTCGTGAGGCTGCAATCGTTGCATCAGAAATCGGACATTAAATGTAAAAGTGGACCTTTATAAGCATTACATTGTCAGCAATGTGATTTGAATTAATTTATTTCTATACGTGATGGTGATGCGTCATTAGTATGTCAGCCGGTCCGGACTTGTCTTCTGACCGTATGCTTCTTGGGCTCTTCGTATGCTATCTGAGACAGTTATATATTATATTAAACCACTGAGAACCTTTGATTCGATTCGATTATTTATTATCTTCATACAAGTACCTATTACCAAAAATCTAAGACATTATGAAATTCATACAAAAGAATTGAAGTTGAATAATCACCAAGATCTCACTAATAACAGTAAATCTAAACTGTACAATGTTTCATACAAAGATCTTATATGTCTTTAGAGCTAGCCTTGATAAATCGATAGATGGCGTCGTACACCTAATGAATGGTGCGGAATTAAATTTACAGGTATACTCTCAACGCGAACACGGAAGCTGATAAATTACCGTGCAAAAATAACAAATAGCTGGACACATAATTACTCCTTTGTTGGCCGCCCGGTTAATCCCTAACGAACCCAACCAAAATTTCACAACGATTGATGCGTATCTAATCCTAATTTAAGTTCTATTTCAGTTCGCTTTGATTTTCTTCTTTTAAATATTAATTTAGTTTATAAAGTATATTTCTACATGTTGAAATCCGCGTCTGTCAATTTTTGTTGCTATATAATCAGCCTTACCAACAGACGTTTAAATACACTTATCGGCGGTAGGTATGTCGGTCTGTTTACCTTTTAAATTTTATGACGTAAATAACTATGCAAATTAGAACAAAACATATTCATAATGTGTAATTATTCTTTACAAAACCTAGACAATAATAAAGCTAGTTAAATATTTTTAACATGCTGAGAAATAAGTAAGTTGTATCTGTAGTTTTGCTTATGAATTGTAAATGTTATACCTATTTGTTTTTTATGTCAACTTTGACATTGTAGGAATGGAGATTGGATTTATACACAGTTTTGCAAACATTATTATCATTTGATTTATTTTCGTGGAACTACAATTTTGAATACTATAAAATGCAGTTTTTTCTAAAGTTGACAATAGATCGTGTTACAAAAAAAAACGTTTTAAAAGGAAATAATCAATTTATCTCAAATACTTTTATTAGATGTTAATTTCGTCAAACAATGAATCCCTCTTAGAATGATTTTTTTTTATCTTAAGTCAATCTTCGATCATAATATACCATAGATATTTGATCGGCGCTCAAAAAATGGCACGAAGTAAACTGTGCATAAATTAGTTGTATGCACAGTTTTGCTATTAGACGCTTCGCGCCCGCGCTCCTGGCGATTTGACGTTTTAAGTGTAGTAAAAAAGTGCCAAACTAAACTATTGAAGTGCAAAAAAACAATTAAATGTTATACTTTCGATAAGTATAATATTATTATAATAACTTTAAGGTTTTAAAGTGTAATAATGTCATTAAAACGAAGGATAATTTGAAAAGTTTGTTATTGTGAACCTGCTCACCTGTCCTATTCACCCTCGCGAAAGTCTTATGCGACGCGATTTCACTCACACCGTAAAGATCTAAAGATAAAGGTCTGTATAAAAAAAACATGGAGTTGTAATTACATTTATTTAAATATATAATTGCAATTATTTTTTATTTTAGTTTTTAACAAAACAAAATTTAGAGAGAAATTGAGGCTTATTATATATAGCACGAGAGAGGCGATGGATTTTAAAAACATATTACCTTAAATTTTGTTTTGTTGAGAGTAAAAAAGACATAATATAGACCAAGATCCCAGTGCCACCAGACCTTATTTATTTTCTGACAAACAAAATATGTCGTATTGATTAGCATTAGTAGAGACTAAAGGTATGCATACTTGCTAGCTTGGGCCGGCGGCCAATTTTAAGGTACCAGGTGCTACAGTTACATGAAATCATTGGTCACTTTTCTTAAATTTTGAGCACTATATTTATATATATGTATAGTACACAATATCATTAAAAAGTTACTATCAATATTGCCAGATAGTTTCCGTGGGCGTTTCACTTACTTACTAAAGGGTTAGGCCCTTTAAAGAAGAAAAAGAAGAAAAAAATATGTAAGTTTACTTACAGGCTGAGTCTTTTTTATATCTGATGTTTAGAAAACTATTTTAATGCTATTTGTAAGCAGCGAGACAAGTTCTAGGTGCCAAAAATCCCCCAGACTCATTTGTGCCGGCGCATGTACTCGCAACAACAACATTTTATATGTGTGTGTTAGTTATTATACGATGAATTATTTCTGTTTTTAACTACCAAATATTCTTGTATTTATTTCCTTAAATGCTATTGTTTAATAAGTTAACACTATTTAAATGTAGCTAAAACATAAATGAGATGTGCTTTAAAGCTCTTATAATAACTTTATAATGTTGTTTTTACTTACCTTGTGCATATCCTTACGAACCAGAAATACAATTCTAGAGAATTATAATTTGTGAATGAAATTAAATTACAACATAATTATAATTAAATTAAGTATATAACAAATTTAAACTTTATCATTGCTGTTTTGTACTATATATTCGAAAACACGAGTAGTAGTAGAGCTTTTCTGACATCATCCTCCGCGCCTTTTTCCCAACAAAGTTGGGGTCGGCTTTCATTCTAACTACAATACGGCCGAACTTCGTTATTTTACTTGAAGTTTTTCTGTATTAAAGATAAATGAGCGGGTAAGATCGGGTAAGTACTATCCTCTCGCGGAATATCTGCCAGGCTAAGGAATACAGTAATATCTATTAGAGGTGGTTACCACTTATCGTCAGATGGGCTACAACCTCGTCTATAGTGATAGACGAGGTTGTAGCAAGAATACCTTTTTTCCTACTGCCGTCAGTGGACGTCAGTAGGAAAAAAGGTATTCTTGCTTTTAATTTAAAAAGCAACATACGAGTGTATTTACAGAGACATTAATTGAACTGTTTATTATTAAGATGACTTATTATGCACCAGACAGTATTACATATTGTCTGGTTAGAAATGGTTTGTTTAGCCACTGTTTGAAGCGATTTTTATTGGGCAACGTGTATGTATCTATGGTATATTTGGTCGAAGAAAGCAATGTACTTTTTATAATGTTACTCACTACTACCGGGCTGTTAAAGGTCGTAAATACCGGGGTAATTTTACTTAACATTTTCCAGTAAAATTTAATTTTCTGCGGGTAATCGGTTTAAAGCCCCATTTCTTCTATAGTGTAAGCTTTAGACAAATGACGTGTTTTATGGCGGTATTACGTTAACTGTTTCCTTTAATAAAAATGAAATAAACAGGTATATTGTAGCCTGTTCAGACGCAGTTTAAGTTAAATTAGTTTAATGGAATCGACTCTTCCAAAACGAGGTTTATGCTCATTCTCAATAAAACTTATTCAATATATTTGTTTAATGTATATACATTATAAACCGCCTATTCATCGCCTTGGCAGCTCTGGTAATCTAATCACCAGCAGATAAAAAACCGCAGTCTTCTGTAAGTAATTGTATCTACTGAAACAGTTTGAACAGAAACTATGCCTCTTTTAAAATGAAATCGTGTCATAACTTAATCGTAATAACGAAGTGTAAAAAATCATAATAGGGATACTACAGTCGCCTGCATCCCAACCTGAATCAGTTTGATCACAGCTTGATAAAACTGGTCCTTAAAAGGTCCTTATCAATTCCCTACTGACGTACAACAAGATTCAGATAAACAACGACTTACTAATGGAAATTACTGACTTTGATCTGCACTTAAATTAGAGACATAATTATAATAATGTTGACATACAGCTAGTAGGCATATGAAAAGTAAATGTTGCTTCATTGTTGCCCAACTGTTTGCCCAATATTGTATTAGTTGGAGGCCGTTAATTAATCAAAACAGGCTGACTCGTGACAAGCTAGCCGTGGGCGGCCATTCACGTGTGGAAAATTACTTGTGGCATTATTTCATGTATCTAAGCAACCATTAGGTGGTAAATTTTTGGTTATAAAGTATGTATCCGAAAGTTCAAGGCAGAGTAATGACGCTATGTCCAATTTTATGTGAACGTTGATGATTCAGTTGAGGTGTAAAATCTTCATAACAGACTATAATTTTTTTAGATTTTCATTCTTCGAATAAGCGTAAAATATTCCTCGACGTTAAATTCAATTGTTTTTCAATAGATTTTTTTTCACTATTTTTTGTAATACCTACGTTAGGACATAATATGTATCGTATGTAGTTCCAGTGGTACACTTTGTGATTCCTTTCATGGGTTTAGGCTCATCACGGAGGCTGTTATTTTCCGTATAAGCATTAAAAAACCATTATCCTCGGTATTGGCTCATTTGGGAACTTCTAAACTGAGTTTTTCTCAAGCTCTTTTTTGTGAAGTCAGCCAAAACAACCCTTAGATATACTGATAAGAGGCCCCGTGCCTCGCATACAGACAACTGAATACGCACTGAGTTAATGTTATTATTATTGTCAAATCATAAATATAATGCGATTACTACATGAAGTCAAAAATATTAACTGTTCAAGTAATATTGAGAACATCTAAAGGCAGAGTCGAAAACCATAAAAAATTAATAGTTGCAGTGTCTTCTGTCACTTTTACACCAGTCGGTTACTATTTGTGTTTCAAATAAGTATTTTCGCCTTAGATAAAAAACGCTATATTACAACACACAAAACATTCTTCTGCTCAGATGATCTAAATAACTTTCTAGATAGGCAGTCACTTGGAAAGGAAAATGATCGAATACAAACGATAACGAAAACGCAAATTCAACTATGCACGTTAACATCATAATCAAAGTTTTCTATATTGAATGTATCTCTATTGTTTAAAATAATAATCGTCTTATATCTATTCACTTTCTGTGGTGTTTCATCTCGAAGAAAAATAAAATGGTGTTTATTGTTTGTATGAATTTCTTCGTGTTATTCATCATTGTCATGTTTTCTTTCATATCTACTCAATTTGGTCTAAACCTTATTGTAACGTAAAATAACAAGTTTCGTCTTTATTAAAAATGTTACTTTGGATTCCAAATTAAGTTATAAAAATTGTTTTCTACTAAAAGTAACCAGTCTACCATATGACATCAAGCGCTCAACACGAGGCCTACCTAAGAGGTCGATTCGCGGTATAAGAACCAGATGAACGTATCTACATTTTCTTAATTTTACAGGAGAGCAAAAATACTCCGAGAATTTACCTAGTTCCTTGTGGTTCCTTAGCTATTTTGTTCTTTTAGAATTCGTGAAATTTGGATTTACAATTACGTCGTTTTGGCATTTCATAAAGGAGCACTTTGTGACTCGTATTATGAAAAAAAAAACCATATTTGACTTTTTTGTAGATCGTTCAACTGGTTCTTATACCGCGGATTGAGAATAACATTACAAAAATAAGTGTAACATTAAAAATCATAACGATAGCAGCAGATTGTAAGGTCTACCACCTAATTTACGTTGTGGAATTGCAAATAAGGAATACTAAATATAGGAGGAGCAAAACATAACCTCTAGAAAATATTGTTATACGAGTATACTAGATATAGACAGATGAAAAATATTTTGTATTTTCCTGTAATTTCTTGCCACACATGACTCTTTTATCTATATTACGTATAGTATATAGTATAGATATCTATAATGTACACGTGTGGTTAGTAGAGCAGTTATAAATAAATCAAAATATATCCTCAACAACACGTACCATTGGTCCATCTGTTTGATAAATTGTTTTACACGTCGAATGTTTGTATGTACATGTAAATAATTAATGATATGTGAACTGGCAAGCGTTCATTGTAAATGACATTAATCTGCGGTGAGTTTACGAATTTACCTACTAATTTTCGTTACGTTCCCAATACACATTTAAGCTTTAAATTTGTTCAGGGGTAAGTTTAACTGAGAATCATATCCTATATGTTTCTTTAACTTGAATTCGAAATAATATAGAGCACTCTTATCCCACTTTCCCAATATTATTTTTCTCGTAGAGCATAACTTATACTTCTTTTTTCAGCAGCTTGTCTTTTCCTTGTTTTATTACGATATTTAAAATGTCTTCACAGACAATCCTCTTGTTCACTTTTTAGCTTTCATTTCGTAAAAATGTAAAGTTTATTTTCGTACGAAATTCTCCGTTTTACAGCTTTGAAACGATTTTGTTTTCGTTAACATCTGCTTATCTAAAACCACTTACGTTTTAGAGTCTTTATAAATTCTTACATTAGTGATTGCTGTAACACTAAAGGAAAATATAGGTAGGTAATGCAAAAAAGCCGATGTGGTACTTAATTTTTTATTTGTGGGTACACATCACCAAATAACTTTTAATCATTTATTATGCAATCCCCTGGTCACTTCCATTCTACGAAAAGTCCCTAGCGTTGTAGTGGAGCTATATTGCCGAAATTAAATAACTCAAACAAAAGTAAATAATGGTGTACTTCTAAAGCCGTTATTTAATTAAAGCCAAATAATACAAATATGGTAAAAATCCTGTCTGAAGTACTTTAGTTACCATGATACCTTTAAAAACATTTCTTTTAACGTTTTAATGGTTTTTACCTTCTCTTTTTTATAACCATATCGAATAATGCACCTTACGATACAAAAAAAGCAATATTTTTTGAATTTGGTGCAGTAGTATGACAATAGACCTAAAAGATAACCTTAATAGGAGCGTCCTAGAGTACTTTCAGTGTAAAAAGAAAACGACCAACCTTTATTTTTAGGGATACCATTACAAATAATAAAACTTGTACGCTTAATGTCGCTGAATTTAACTGATGTAAGTAGCTGTTCTTTTCAATAAAATTGTTTTAATAAATGAAGTACCTAATCTAACTGAGGCAGTCTCCTGTATCATGACATCTCCGCACCGAGCGATGGCATCAGTGCAAACAGTAAAGTTGCGGCGACAAGTTTGCCGTGCTTATTGTGGCGTAGAAAACGAGTTTTGTTCAAAACTTTTATGGAATAAATAAGTTAAGCCCGATTACGTGCCCCGTGTCTCCCTTGGTAGCTGAGATAGTGAGGTCGTACCATTCGTTATCTGTGTACACAATCATGTACTTCCTTAAAGGTTAAACGTTTAAGGAAGTAGATGATTGTGGTTTAGCTTAAACTGCACCATTATACTGTGTTGTGTGTGTGTGTATAAATCAAGATTTTTTGTTTGGTAGCGTACTACTATGTTAAAACAATGAACGGTAAAAAAATATTTTGATGACACTTCAGGAATTATCTCTTTATTTTATAAGGACATTTTAACAAGGTCGGAAATAAACAAATAATAGATTTAATATTAGTAGTGTTTATAGGCTAGACATATTATTATGTATATGTATCACACATGGATGCTTATATCGTATCGACGCTTTCTCAACAGTCTCTACATAGTACAAGTACAAGCAATCCAAGATTATTTATTTCTTCTGAGATACAAACTTAAAACTACACATCTATTCAGTCTTGGTTATTATTTCTGTGTCTTACGTAATCACCTGGCATTTAACACCGCCTAGTACAATTATACGGCCTTAATTATATTAAATGGATTAGTATTCATAAATTATCGTAAAATGGTAGTCGCCCTTTTCTCGCACGTTTTAATTTATTATCAATTCAAAATTATGTTTACGGCGCCTATTAAACATTTATCAAGTTCGTTTAATGCTCAAATCGATGTTTAATGATATGAATAATATTATGGCTATGAAATGATCAGAAAGGAGTCCAACATTGGTATTGGAGCATCACTAAAATATGTTACATAAGTTTATCTTATCGGTAGTGGTAGAATAGATGACAAATAGTTCTGTTTTCATAAAACGGGTGATTTTCATTGGTTAAAAGTTGAAAAGACCAAGAAATATTTCCAAATCATGGTTGTATAACTTAAACAGGAGGGTTTTATTCTACAATTACAATAATTATCATTCTAATTGAACTTCCTGTTGTAACATAAATTTAGTAGACTTATTAGACTAGCTCCTCTTGTCAAATTTCAGCGTTGTTCATGATATTCAATAATATTACTAAACTCTTTACTTTAACCACCTATTACCCCAAGCTGCCCTTTTTTAACTAAATATCAAACAATATATGGTTAGTAGACATTATTATACAGAACTTGATCCTCATTAGTGGTCTTAATAGTCATGTCGAGGGTACGATTACCGTTATTGCTTCTATTTGCTCAGAAAATTCTTAGATATATCCGGCTAACTGTGCCCGGTGGTAGATTTTACCTCTTTTAACTCTTTTTCCATATCTTAACTAATATTAAAAATGCGAAAGTGAGTTCGTTTGTTACGCTTTCACGCCTTAACTGCTTAACAGATCATCATAAAATTTATCATATACAATTTTACATTATTATTGTTTTAAATGCCTAGTGCTATTTTGACCATTTCTGATCTTTTGTAGCGCACTCTTGCTGCTCAGAAATGACTTCGATAAGCCTCCAGATCTTATGAGCAGTGATTGTTTGTGTTTTCTGCGGTTGCATGATGTGCAATCCTAGGGTTGACACTTCGGTACCGCATTAGTGGGCGCAAAAGCATCACTACACATTATAAAACAAAGTCCCCCGCCGCGTTTGTCTGTCTGTTCGCGATAAATTGAAACACTACTGAACGGATTTTCATGCGGTTTTCACCAGTACACAGAGTGATTCATGAGAAAGGTTTAGGTGTATAATTTGTTAACGTTTTGTATAAATTGGTTGAAATATGATGATGATTGTTGAAGATGTCTCTACCACCCGTGCGAAGCCGGGGCGGATTGCTAGTAGAATATAAATTGCAGTTTCTTCTGCCTCTTGATAGAATCTGCATGTTGTGTTTTCGCCTAAGTTTAGGTTGAATATATGTTGTTCAGTTTGCAGTTTACAGTGTCCGGCAGACATAGAGAACCTTTTATCAAAAAAATAACTATAATGCTCCCGAGGCCCAGAACAATAACTTTCAGGCGAGCAAAGTCGCGGACAAGAACAAGTTGTATCATAAATAGCAATAGTATAGATATTTATATTGCTTAAGTAAGTTATAGTAGTAATATTTGAGGTTTCGAAGAATTATGAAGTTACGTGTTTGGTACCTACTTGTACCTATATATATGCGATAGGTACAATAACAATTTATTTTATGATTCAGATCTCGGGTCTGTTGCAATCTAGTTTTTTGTTGTAATTACGTCCGAGTTAAACCAACACAAATAGGCATGTTTGGTCGACACTATTGCGTGTACACAATTTTGTATGGCTCCATATTTTATTTAATACTAGCTAATACATTATGTTCTTATAAGGAGACCCGCTAGATAAGTAAACATGAGTCTGTTTGTGCTAAGTTTTGATGTCTACGCAACAATAATATAGAACTCACTCGAGCTTCATGAGATTAGATTTAGTCACGTTATTTTTAAGGTAAGCAATCTAATTGTACCTTGCAGTAGCATTACCTTGCAACTATACCTACCTGCCATATATGTATAGTATCCGTTACGATTCTTTAGCACAAATATCATTGTCAACTAAAACTTGTACACCTGCAATGGCTGCAATACATATTGAATTATGATAACCTGTTTACAAGTACTGAATTGAAGGATTTATTATTTACCGATAACCATGTCATATCTTTAATTCATAAGGTATATAATAATATGACTTTTCTGTCCACGATTCAACTGTATTTTACGTCGTTTGCTACAATTTTTCAGATTTTGCAAAATATATTGTACCTAATACGAAAAAAATATTTATCTTTGGTGTCAAAAATTGCCAACTTGACCTTTTTACAGTTGGTTCGTCTTTAAAATACGTAGAGAAAAAAGTCTCCAGTTTTACACGACCACCTAATCTCATCCACATTGAAAATGACATTTCCTTAAATCCCTTAAGCATAGCTATCGATTGGCTTCGCCAAGTACTATCGTCCAGTGTAACTCAATTGGAGGCAATCTGCCGTCGGCGCCGCCGCCGCCCCCTCTAATTGCGCCGCTTCGCCGCAACTGGGTAAATATGGTTTTTCGCTAGGTGTGAAGGGGATATTACAGGAAGCTGATTGGCTGCAACGCAGTAGGAAGATTATCCTAAACAGACTCCCAGTTTTCTGAAATCGCTTTTTTTATAGCGGTTAATGTCATTATTCAAACTTGTTTATGTCATTTTCAAACGTGTCTTCTCAATGGTGGTGAAGCTACAGGAGATTTTTTAACAAGAGGTGACTGAAAGAGAGCGAGTTACCACTAGCACTCTCGTTCCGTGGACAAAGCAGCAGAGCGCTGGCCTGATTACAATGGGTGGGTAGGGTGGCTCGTCTACCCTAAACATAGCAATCAAACAATCCTAGCAGAAGCGGGAGACGGTGGCGAGACCGCTCCCTGTGTTCCTGTTTCAAATGAGATGAGAGTACAGCTCCTTACTCTTTACACAAGGTGGTGAAGGCCTGTAGACAGTTTAGCAGTAAACTAGACCGTCCAATGGAATGTCTGCCTTATTTCAGGGCCTTAGGCCGATTGACCCTTTACATAACAACATGAGGTTCATGGGTAATTAGCTCCGATCTTCGCCTCTTCAGGTCGAGGACATTGAGGAGTTTCCACAGGCAAAAAGAGGATTTTTAACAAAAAATTAACAGACTATAGTATCTGATAATAGCTCCAGGTAGTCAGTTTTACAAGTAAATAGTCCTTCAAGTAATGTTCGATTAAATCAAATTAGGCTTTATATTTAAAAAAATGCATTGGACAATACATAATGATTAATAAATATAATTGCGCATTGTACTACAAAGTAAATTTAGTTTTCTCTAACCAATAAATACTATTCATACTATTGTATAAGTTAGAATCGTGGTTTTTTATCTCCTTTGATCTAACACGCAAGCCACTGCAATTTTTATATCACTTTTCCGTTCAAGAATTGTTTTCAAGTAAAACTCATCTTCAAAATATATTTTAATTTGAAGCGGTTCTTTATTATACTTTTATTTAATTATACATATGCATAAATTGCCTTACGTAAATCCAGATCAAATTGAAATTATACCATTCGCATGTGTACCAGCTGCGAGCAAATGTAGTTATAACGCAATCCCGCCTGTACATGCAAAATGTTGGCGTAATTCCGCACCCGGGGCTCCGGCTCCTGGAGCGCGATTCATTACGATTCAATATTTATCGCCCGTATACCACGAGATACATTACTGCTAACGATAAAAATAGGTTAGTACGTTCGGGTGACCATTGTCCGTTTTGTAAGGTGGCAATAAAAATAGCTGTATGCTATGCAAATAATCATATTCAAATATTATTATGCACTGTGTGTGATAGATAGTGATGCATATTAAATTACCTAATATTAGACGATTTATTGTTTAATTCGACTAGTTCTTTCTATGATGGATAGTACCGGTGCCAATTCTTTACACATCGAAATACAATCTAATTATCTGCGCATGACACCTTAATCGTAGCCCTCCATGAGTCAACCGAGCGGTAGACAGGTTTAACTTTGTACCAGTATGTGGGACGTTTCGAAAGTTTCTGGCACGATGGCGCCTGCCAAACTTCGGTACACGAAGCCAACAGCAATGCAGACGCACGTCTCGGCGGCTTTCACAACATGTTCCGTTTTAATTCATCATTGTGCCTTTGATGATGAGTTTCGTGACATAGTATTTTTCTTTCAGACCTTGTTACTATATGACTAACTCTGAATCAAGATTATGGTGTAGCACAAATTAAATTTATCGTTTTATTTTCTTTTACACTCAATAAGAATGTGTCACATATTTTCGGAAAATGGACACATTCGCTAGACAGATAAATTAATAGAAAAAATCTTAATCATATCAAATTAAGTTGGAATTTTATGAAAACGTACTAGTAGTAGTAGTACTAGTTGCGCCCCGCGGTTTCACTTGCGTAAGTCCCGTTGCCGTGGGAATATCGGGTTTAAAAATAACCTATGCGATAATCCAGGTCTCCTGCAATCGGTTCAGTAGTTTTTCACATAAACATCCATACATCCTCTCAAACTTTCACGTTTATGATATTAGTGGGACATATAAAATAATTTATGTTCTATATTTTATATAATTATTAATATAATTCATATTTTAAACCTGGCTGGAAAATACATTCCAAAACTTTAGTACTGGAAGTTGATGGATTCAGAGTTCTGTCGGTAAGAAGTATATAAAGTGCTACCTGGCACCGTAAACATTGAATTGCAGTTTTTTTTTAGACACTTATGCTATTATGTTACTTATTACTAGAGACTTGTTACGCAAACATGTACTTAAGTGCGAGACTTAAGGCGAGGTGTTACCACATAATCAGCAAAACGTCGAGTCTTTGGGACTCGAGTGTGACTAAACCGCACAAAAGATGCTTATGAAAAAGATACTGCATATAGATGAAAGATACATGAAAAATGTTAACCAGGCAAAAATTGGATTAAAGGATTTTTTTGTAAAAGCAAACTTTTAAAGTAAATGATTTATTATGATTGACAACAGGGGGTATGACGTCATGGCCCCTAATTTCATAGATGTTCCTACACAATCTATCGTTTTGACGTTTAATTAAGAGTAAATGATTTGACTTGACAGTCTACAACCGTAGTATGTCTATTTTAAGTTCGAAGAAACCTAAAGTCAGTGACAACCCAACTAGCCTGGCCTAATACCTTAGCTGAATCTATGTCTAGAAAGTAAGTATTTTCTTAGCACCTGCTGATTTTTGTTTTAAGATTCATTTGAAGTCGTATATTTTAAAATACGATGTATACGCTGATGGGTGTTGGACTCCAAAGTCATTTGGAAATAATTACAAAGCTTTGTCTGGAGCTGCAGTAATAAACACATGTGCTATAAAAATCATGGAGGACCACCTACTGCAATGGAAGCTGACATTATTACCGACGGCTTTAAACATTCCATAGATATGTATAATTTAATTTACGGAAGAGTAATTGCTGATGGTGATTCAGCGACATATGCCAAAAAAAATCCTTTGCAATTTGAGTAACAAACTACGGAAAGTAGCAAAGGAGGTGTATCCATTAAAATATAGAAAATTATAAACTGATCAACAAGTGATGACCATAAGAAAGATGGATTTTTTTTCAAATGTGCAAGCAAATAAATTGTTTTTAAACCAACATATAAAATTCAATTTTACACTTGTTGGGGGCCTTCAATGTAAGAGTTATTATTGCAATAAAAAAAGTCATTGATGAGTTCCATGGAAATAATAAATTCAACCTTTTACTTTAGATTAAAGTAATAATAATTGATAGTAATAATCTCAAAATTTAGTGGAAGATGTCGACACCAACCCTGCTGAACGTTTTAATAGTGTAATTGCAAAGATTGTTGGCGGGAAACGAATAAATTTTTCCATGAGACGAGCTTACCAAGAAAGATGTGCTGCAACTATTGTGACATTTAATAATAAACTACCCAGATACACTATACATAAGAGACTCTTAGAAAAAAGACCAAGATGTTATTTAAAGAAAATGGGAAGAAGGGGTGAAGTCAAAAGATAATGGAATCGCGACAACCCTCATAAAGAAATAGGTTCCTTAACAAAATTGATACATATGAAGTTGACAAAGATTACGGAGCTAATTGTGCTGCTCCTGATATGACGGAAAATGATTTGGAGACGGCAAAGAATGACTTTTTACTCAATTTAAATATCCTAACTACGGACAAAGACCGCATTCAAAAAGAGACTCGTTTACAAACTTATTGCAGTGATTAACTAGAGCTAAGGAAAAATATGGTAACTGCTTCTAATTCTGGTCAGATTGTCAAAAAAAAAAAAAACATGAGTTGTGCAAATTTGGTTAAAAACTTATAATATTCTAAAAATTTAACACACATAACCTCTATTGCTGCATATAATTATAATATGAGGTATGTTTACATAATAAACCATTTGATTTTGCAATATTAACAATGTTTCTTTTGAATTAATGTAATTAATTATGTCTTTAAAAAAATCTGATTGCATTTTTTTAAACATTTAGATTTATTCATCTTATTATATATTATGGGGTCTTTGTGATAGGTGGTAGAGCGTTGTTAGTACAACTGTCACACAGAAGGTCGACGTGAAGTAACCAATAAAGAATATAAAAAAAAACAAAGAAAATTCCTTGATACTTTTTATAAAGACTAAACTATCTGCAGACAGCCTGCATCTCATTCTCATTTGTTCGTTCGCCGCCGTGTCGCGCGGGGACGTACGTACCTACGACTTTTTAGTCTATGATTCAGACGTTCTTAGTTTTTTTGACAGTACTAATGTACTAAATGAACGAAGTCCTATATGCTCACAGAATATTTCATTCTAGTTCCATGTCAGGAATGAATTCCTTATAGTACTTAGTGAATTACACAAGCCTAGCTAGCGTTGATAGGCTGCAGTAGTTGCTTACGATCAAACAGACAGTATGCTATTTTCCACTTTTGTAGCGTAAAAAATAAAAAGCTAAACGTCACACGATTAAAAAAACATAACTATTAAAATAGCATTACTTGCTAAAAGCAAAGTGATCATGCACTTACTTGTTGAAAATGCCTAAATAAAACGGCTATCTGATTTCCTTACTTATACTGTGTAATATGTCATGAGCGGATTACAATTGTGTGTATAACAATATCGTGCATGTGTGCAAGAGTTTGATTTCAAATCGCACTAAGACCGCGCCTTAAGTACATGTTTGTGCTAGCCCCGTCGGTAGTGTGCTCGAAACGTTCGAGACGCAACCTCTTCGTGGCAAGTCACCCTTACACTTAGCCTTTTGCGTTTTATAATAAAAAATAAAAAAATACTCGTTACTTAATTTGATTAGCGATAGCTCTATTTACGAAGAGTGTGGGTCGAGCAAACCTGTTCCTTAAAGTTATACTCTTAAATGGCGACCTACAATTTTTAAAAACTAACGCTTTGGTTCAAGGCAATTTAATGTGCTTCTCATTTCCTACTGATTTCATGACTATGTTGTAGCACTTCCCGGTCACTCGATTTTTATTAATAATAAAAAATGTCGTTCAAAAAGTAACACTCTGTTTCCTCGTTCGGTAGCTAAAAGTCGAGTATAGGCTGCGGTTAAACTGCGGTCACGTTTCGTTTCACACTGATCACGAGCCGACGATCAAGACTCTGATTCCATAGTCGCTTCTATGGTATCCTTAATACTTGAATGAATTCTCGAAAAGTTGTTAAAGTACCTGTTACGGAAATCTCTTTTGATAAACCCCAGAAACTTTTAAGTCGGGTTGCTAAATGAACAACTTTATAAAAAGTTACGCCTCCGTCCGTTTCACAAGAATCTGTGCTATTCATGGTGCTGAGTTAGGAACCTCAAATTTTCTAACCTGCGGTCGGCTGAAATTTTCTAACCATAAAATTTCCTTATTCCTTTCACTTACAAGATTCATTTGACTAATGTAAGTAAAGCCCTAAGAATATTGGCGAAACCCAACGAAAGTCAAAGAACAACGTTTTAACTGTATTTTATTTCTGTTATAGATATTTTTCAGTTCTCCAAATGTGCTGTGAGTTGACATTGACGGCATGGCTGTAATATTGTAACGGTAGGACCGTTTCAATATTTCAGCCTGCCGTGGGCAGATCGCATAACACACTCGGGACAGTAAATAAAAATTTTCATGTTAATGCTGAGCTATAGGTATTACCTCTGTGACCTTTGCCTTGGCTTACTACTCATACTCTTGTTGTGTAAAATGTTTCCTCTAATTTTATGGGCAAAAGTCATATCCAGTGCAATATTTTAAAATATTTCAGCCAGCTTTCATTCCTTTAATTGGCTGCTTTGGAGTATTTATAGCGCCGTTATTCCTTTTTTTACCGTCTCGTCGGCGAGACTTATCTCTTCAAAACATTCGATAAGACGTAGAAGCATTACATAAATGAGTGTGTTTCATAAACAAAGACACCCGCTTAAATAACTGATAGGTCGTGATAAATATTGTTTTCATTGATATCGTAACCACACACACCGGTTGGACTTAATAATTTATCATTTTATCATGTTTTGTGGTTGTTCTGGTAAACAAAAGCTAAAGAGAATAATTAAAAAGTGGGAAAAAATTTAAACGGCTAGCCTGATAGTAGGCGACTATCGCTGCTTAATATAATTTTTATTGCTCTAAATCCTTAAAACAGTACCTAGCCATTTTTTAAGTTTATGTTAATATAAAATTGCAACATCGACCTCCAAGTGAACGGTACCAAACTGAGAACAATCTTCATTTAAGAATAGAAAAATGGCTGATCTGATATCTCAATGGCGATTATACTCGTTAGAACAATAGATTCGAGTGCACGGTGGCAACTAGAACGGTAGAAACTCGGTCCGACTTCGAGGTCGGGCCGAGTGAAGCGGCGCGGGCGACGATAATGGACGCCTTTCTCACAGCTAAAAAAACTTGTTAGTGGTTGCGACCGCGGTAAATGTCGCAAGGGAACAGCCGATATCGGAATTGTAAAACAAGCTTGTGACAATAATGGTAATTGCGAGAATAGCGATTCTTTTATAAACAATACTGAATTTAAGTGAGACACGGATAGTAATCCTCTTTTTATGCTATGACAATATTAAAATACTAGTTTTCGACGGCCGTTTAGCTCATGTCGTATGCTGTGGTCCCATGTCCTGTTTTTTCCATTACATATTGTAACTAGGCAGGCCTTCTGTGGTTGCGTCAAATGAGGCCTACTATGGCGTAAAATCTCTTATCCGTCGGCAGTCACTTCGAAATTACGCAACATTGGCCGCGGCAGGCCTCAGCACCGGCCTGTCAGTTATCGATTGTGATATCAGGCAAAGTGAATTGTTACTGTTAGCTAATTTTTATGATCCATTTCCATTTGCCCATTACATTGAGGGTTATTAAAAACAGTTAAAACACTAACCAATGATATCTATTTTTCCATTTTTTATGCTTTCCATTCCATCGCGACTATGAATTTTGTTTACCTTGTGGAATAACGGGTGTTGTATCCTTCTGTGGATGTCGCGTCAACCTTTTTTAGAGAGTAAGTTCGCCTATAAAAATGTATCGGAATTCTTCTTCTTCCAGTTCCACTCCTATCAGAGGTTGGACAGCATCATGGCTATGCGATCTTATCCTTATGAGTTGGGGCAGTCTGTATTTGTCATACACACTTTGGAATACTATCCGATACTGCAACTTTTAGCAACTCAGTATATACTTAACATACGATTGGTTAATTTTTGCGTTGACCAAATACTATTTATTGATCATAATTAAAAAAATACAAATGAAAGAAAATCATGTTACTGCGATGTAAGCATGATACGATTGTAAAACAATTATTTTTATCAACATACGCCACATCCAAAACAATTAATACCCTCCCTAAACCTTAAAACATCTCAAGACTGCTCTTTTCAATAACAGAAACTATTTCTTTATAATACTTAGTCATCTATTTCCAATGATAGCTCACCCAAAAAATAAGTCAGTAAAAAACTTTCCACTTTTCAGTTCCATAGATTTTCAAAGATAGTCAATGAAGTAAACTACATTTACAAAACCTACACTTTACAAAAGCTGTAATAAATAATAAGATAATCAATATCAGAATTCATTGTTTTAATATACTGCGTAGTTATATAATGGGTACATCTAGAGGTGAAAACATTCATTCTTAAAATAATTGCTTATTGCCTCCACTTAGCTGAACTGCGTCAAACGCTCTGAGAGACGAGTCGGCGTCCACTGGCTTGTATTCCAACAAGGACGAGCACAAATAAAGTAATATAGACATCTATAATTGGAAATTCAAGTATCTCTCCTGCGTATTATATGATAGCCTTGTGCTACGACCCGTAACCAAAGGCAGTAAAAAGCAAGACACATTTGAGTTTCTGATTTATAATTTTCGCTGGTCTATTTCCAAGAGTAGCAGAATAGTAAAACAAAAATCACCCGTTGGCTCTTCTTTTGAAATGAAATAATTTTTACAACACGTATTTTTTATGAAACTTTCTAAAATCGTGAATTGAATGTTAGTGATGCGAATGAAAAATCCATAGGATTAAAACCAAATTGGGTGTAATCGTAAAAGAGGAAAAATATGTGTTGCCTACATTAAGGAGTTTTTTAGGTTTTAGATGTAACTCTAGACCAACGTCAAAAGACACTTTCCTATGAATTCCTGATCTCGACTAACCAGTAACACAATATGCAGTGCAACCAGTGTGCCTGGGGATAAGTAAGTTCTCTAAATAAAAACAATTCCTGAAGCGATATTCAACCAGGTACATTAAACAATGTCGACGTCACATTGTCGCATCGGGCGGTATACTCGTGGTTTGTCTAAAATTCAATTAATGTCATGGTAATTAAACCTAGTATCGGGCTAATCTCGCGGCTCACATTCACTCGATTGGCATTCGACGTGGAACAAACGCTTTATGGGAATTCGCGACAGCTACATGATGTATTTACTTTGTAACTGATACGTCAGTATAGTTAATATTTAATGTAGCTGAGAGCAAAAGCAGGTCTCAACTATTGCTCAACCAAGCAGTATAACCACCTGGCTGCATGCCGAATAATCATTCAAGCATCAAGTGGGCTATTGCAAGCTTTAAACTGAAACAAGGTAGACATATCTAAAAGACTAAAGATAGAACTAGAAGTCAAGAAGACTCCATGACTAAGATTCACAGCTTACGTCATATAGTTCTTATTTATATATGTTCCAAATAATTGGACAGTGGCGGTAATTGAGTGACCCAATATATAAAGGTAAAGGATCGAAGCAGAAGTGTCGTGTCAGAATTATCGTGGAATCAGCCTTCTAAGTGTAGTGTAGTTGGAAAACTATGCCAAGATTTTGATTGATAGGGTGTGGACACATGATAATATTTGGAATGTGCAGACAGGATTTCGAAACGGATTGGGATGTACGAATCAAGTCTTTTCCTTGCGCTGCGTGGCGAAAAAATGTCTGGCCAGTAGGTATTTTGCGCTTTCGTAGATCTGGAGAAGGTTTGTGATAAGGTGCACAAGAATGAGTTATGGAAGGTAATATCCATGTGTAGGGTGGATTGACCACCCTACATATGGATATTACCTTCCATAACGTTTGTTACCGGTTCTGAAGTCTTTAAACAAAACTCTAGGGCTTCTGTTAGAATTGATGGTGCCTAAACAGACTGATTGGATATTTTAAAAAGGACCCATACAAGCATGTGTAACTTCTCCTTGGTTGATCAATCTTTTCATGGATAGTTGCACGAGTAACCTGAGCGAAAATCAAAGTGGATTGAATAAGGAAGGGTTGCATGTGAAGTGCCATTTATATGCTGAGGATCAAGTCCTACTTGCTTCATCAGCGTAGAACTTGCAGAAAATGGTGAGAAGCAGGAGGCACTAAAAGATAAAGGTATGAAAGTGAAAGCAAATAAGAGGAAAGTTATAATTTTTGAGAAGAATTTTGAAAAGACTGATTGTAACGTTATGATTGTAAATGAACATGTGGAACAAGTGTCAGAGTTAATATAATTGGGTAGGCTGTTATCAAGGGGTGGAAGATGCACAAACCTCGGCAGGTATGTAAGGATAGAAGCAAGTGACGGGCTGTTGTCTCTGCCTACTCCGAAGGGAGTAAGGCGTGAGTTTATGTATGTATGTATTTTCAATAGACAGCGGTATCGTACAAAACATCGTTTTAGAGATAACGTTTAGAATTTGTTATCGGTCCAGTCAAAAAGTACTGAATCACTCAAGGTTCGTCCTAAACCAATATTGAAACTATGCATGTAAGGTGAAAAAATAAGTATGATTCAGTTTCGAAATCTTTATCACATTACACATATCGTAAGAAGTAAACATGAGTTTGACATCAGTTACATAACTATCTATAAGTATGTCTGATAAAATATGTGAAACCCTAAATACAAATCACCATATTTGCTTCATTTGAATGACATTGAGAACAAATTATGTTACTAATAAATTAGTTTTAAAAATATCTTCTTAAACAACAGTAATCTAAGGTTTCCTACTTAGCATTTAATAAATAAAACCAATGGTAGCTACTTTAGTTCCGCACAGGAAGTATTTTTGTTTAATCAAGTATTTTTCCTACAGAAATGCATTCTTGTAAAAACTGAAATAAGGCTATGATGAGAAAAAAGGTTCCTACACAAATTATCTTGTTTTTGCGTGTTCTAAAAAAACGTGAGAAAATATTAGTACAAAGAAATGGAAAAAATGGCACGTGGACCTTTTAGTCCCGATCAAGTAACTACGTCATTATCATCATCATCATCATTACAGCCGTAGGACGTCCACTGCTGGACATAGGTCCCCCTCAATGACTTCCAAGAAGACCGGTTTGATGCAGCCTGCGATCTTTCTAAGGTCATATGACTTTGTCTTTTTTACGTTGTACCGTAATACAAATATATTATTTATTACACAATATATACAATGTGCTTGTGAATCACAAACCTTAGTATTAAAATGGCTGGGTGGATGGTGACGTCACACCACTGTGGGCTTTCCTCGTGTGATTCATAGAGGGGGCGCCTGGCGTTCGTTGCGACATATCACGTGGCAAGTTTTAACGCCTTCATTCGCCTTGCTTATAGGTACCTACAAAATAATTTTCTATATAGAAAATAATTTACTAAAAATATTTTTCGAATTAATCAAAACTTAACGACATAATGACCGTAATCAATCATTTCTTTTAGAGGAGCTTGGTATTTAAAGGGCGATTACAGCTTATCATAGTCGACTCCTACGTCACGGTAATCAGAACAAACAAATGAAAATACATATTGTTATTATTTGACTATTGCGGACATAGTTTTGTTTTTCCGGAATCTTTCAAGGTACGTTGATGTTAAGTTATAACACATAATATATTTGCATATTACGTATGCTTTGAAGTCTCGGTCTAGTACTGTTACCGTACATGATAGTACTAGTACTTCGCACGTGTTGACTAATCGGTTTTCTGTATGTGTCTGTATAGGTCATTTCTAGACTAGTATTACTTAAGTAAAATTACGCGAAAAGGGCTTTTCCTGGCTCCTTTTGGTACCCTTTGAAGTATGATTAATGGTTTTAGATTGTCTATTACCCAATACATTCCTGTGAACTATGACACAGCGTTATTGGACACTTATAACGCATCGCAATTGACATATTATTAAACTGTAACGGTTACTATGGGGAGGACACTGGTCCCTGTAACACAGTTATACTAGCACAGGGGTCAGAGAATTCTTATGTATGTACCATCGGCCAAATATATCATCTGCCATCCTGCGGTTGAAGATCATTTGACATCATAAAACAACAAGGTTGATTTTCCCGTGCAATAATATTATTAGGACAGTTCATTGTTAGAAATAGGTTCATTCTTATCCACAGAAACTTTTGTCAAAACTGGTAGACCATTTTCTGTGTCGACTGTACGTCTGTTATGTCAATAAAGAATTATTATTATTATTACTTTATTTATATGAAAAATAAGTTAATAGGATTTTTTTAAAATATCTCTGACAAAACCGATGTAGGGCTAGGTAGAATATTGTTTAAAATCAGATTTATTTTTATACGTGACTCAATTAAAGCGTATTCAATAATTCGACGCTGTGATTTTTTCATAGAATGATTAAATACAAGCTGCGCCACGCGGTTTCACCCGCGTATGTCCTGGAGCCGTGGGAATATCACGATAAAAAGCTTATGTATTAACCCAGGTCTCAGCTATCTACATACCAAATTTCATCGCAATCGGTTCAGTTGTTTTTGTGTGAAAGGGTTACAAATATATACATACATCCTCACAAACTTTCACGTTTATGATATTAGTAGTACCCATTGTATTTATTTAATTATACTTGAGAAATTTACAATATACTCTTAATTTTTATTTATTATGATTGTAATTATTATATAGTTAATTTAACCCAAGGCCATACATAGTTAATATGAACATCGATTGACATGCGCCAAACAAATTACTTCGGCCTTGCAAACGTCTTTGTAATGAGTTCTAACAACAATTCTATTGCCAAAGTGCATAATTATGTTGGTAGAAGTTTCTAGCTATATGATATATTATACTGAGAAGAGTTAGACATGTCGGGAGGCGACCTACATTGGTCTGACGTTCTGCCGACTATGCTTTCATGAGTCACAGCCAATTAGAAATGAATTTAGTAAGTTATTTATGAACCTTTTTGTTACCCAACCAAAAAAGTTTTATTTACTGTATCAAAGATATTTTCGCATGGATGTCAGTTAATACGCAAATAGGAGCAGTTTACGTCAGTATCCTAGACAGAGACCAAGGCTACTCCTTTTGCAAAATTACGTACGTACGATTTTTGAAGGTTAGTAGTGAAAACGTAATAAACCAACAAAATTACCCGCGACTTCGTTCGCTTTTGTCAGAAAACAGCAATATGTCGCTTATAAAATTTTGCAATTATGAGCGCAATTTTCTTTATTTGTCGTCTCGTAAGAATCTTCTACAGAGTATTAGAAAACATTAAAAAAAAGATGAATAAAATTCGTTAAGTCGTTCTCAAGTTACGGCGTGACCAAGGGAAATAGGGTTTCATTTTAATATACCTATATAGATTAGTTGGAATAAACACCGTACACTCTAGAGTAGTCATAAGTTTAATAGTTATAATAATTTAAGTTATGGAGAATCAAGTTATGAAGAGTCGCGTACCAGAAACTTAATTTTTTCTTTTTTTGCTAAGCGGTACGCATATTTATTGACGAACGAACGGATGTTGTTTCTATGGTTTCAACCAAAATGTTAAGAAAACTCATATGATTCTCCATACTTTGAGTGCTTATTTAATTAAAGAGAAAATACTTCAGATTCACCATCCCTGTTCCAAAACATCACTGTTTAAAGATAAACTGGTATCATTTGGGTATACCTTTATTCCGACACGAGTGTGTTGTGTGACTAAGACGAACGGTATACAGTAGAAATAACCTGTGTAGGCATACGGGTAAAATTAGCTCATTAGTAATTGAAAACATAATTCTAATGCGCGTGCTTGGAAAGGTGGGGTGAGAAACTGAAACTGTCTGTATAAGTGAGTAAGAGTAGGTCGGCCATGAGCATGCCCTTCGAAGCAGTTTTACCTGCTATTTCTAAAACAACTATAACTTCTATTACAGTATAAAAAAGCTGAGAAATAGAATAACGAATAGAAAAAGTGATATTTTGGAAAATGTTGCGGTATCTGAAAAATTTTCAACAGTGAAGGCGTTATGAAAGAATGCCAATTGGTGTTATAAATTGATGGTTGAACAACGTAGAAGCCTGTGAGTTATACCCCAATTACTTGATGACAAATACAAAACATTAAAATCCGATTATGGGTATTAACTATTGAATTATTAACCACGCTACAGAACACAACGGTCAAGATAATAATGTTCCATGTTCTACAAAATGGTATTTTCCATCCTAATGTTGTAGTACATTTGAAAGCGGGCTTTCAGTCTAACTACGATACGGCCGAACTTTGATATTTTACATGAAGCGACTGCCATCAGACCTCCACAACCCAAGTCAAGTAACTAGGCGATATCGGAGTTCGTGGGGGTGGATGAAGAACCTCCTACCTCACGATTTCGACGACAGAGGGCGTGCACCGCTATATACATTCTACTAATATTATAAACCTGAAAGTTTGTGTGGATGTTTGTTACTTTTTTATCCCGATATTCCCACGGCACCGGGAGTTACGCGGGGGGAATCGCAGCTAGTATGAAATAAAATACTATTGTCTCTGTGTGCTGTTGCTATTTCCAAAGCATATCGATTGTGCCTAAAGATTTCGAAGTCAGCTATTATTAGTTTCAAAATTGTTATAAAAACATAATAGTACGTGTGAGAAACCTTGACATGTACCATATTGATTGTAAAATATTCTAGATCGTGCTACATCAAGGTTCTGCACGTATAAGGTGTTCTGGTTTCTTGATATTTTTAACATTGTTTTATACAGCCTGCTCCCATTACATTATTATATTTTAAATAAAGGTGGATTTTTTATTATTTTATTTTGAAGTGTGTGGAGCCTTTCCCCGGTAATTGGGAATTTTTTTTAAATTATACCTAAATCTAATTCCAGTCAGTAAGCTTGTTAAGTCAGGTTTTATTGGGAAACTTCAGTTTTACTAGCCTGGTCAGAAATCTTGTTTAGTTTGCGCTCGAATGAGCAAACCAAAACCTTTGAGTAACGACCGATTACTCAAGGGCTTTTCAGTTATAAGATATCGTTATGTCTAGATCTATTAATAAAATACACATTAACATGAAAGTGACAACATTACACCATACGGCGTCTTCTAATTGTGTAGTGTTTGAGTAATTAGCCTCGAGATCAGAGCGACAAATCCAGTACCTCAAAACAGCCTAATTCGAGAAAGTATAAAGGTCCCCAAAGTAATGAACACTCTTGCTATAGAATTAGAAATACAAATACATTTTATGTTCTGTAACCAGTTAAGATCTTATGACCACAGGTCATAGGTCTGTAATAGAGTTACGGGAGAAAGTACATTCAATTGTAATTGGCATAGGCCTGTTTTGCTATATAATTAAGCTGTTCGTAAACTACGAATGTCAAAGTTTAATTTCACCATTTCGACGGGTCCTACGTATTTTTTTTTTTTATCTTGTGGAAACCCCCACGGGTCATCACCTCACCGAGGGTGAAGTGGTATGTAGGACTCGAACCGACTAAAACCACACGGTGTTCCGTCACAAGTGAGTCTATGGCGGGGACCCGGGATACCCTAGGAAGGAAGCTACCGAGAATCCCTACAGACTTTGGCCTCCTGATCACCAGGCGACTACACCGTGCAATAGGGGAGGCCCTACCCCCCCTCCAGATAAGAGAGGCGCGCGCGGAACCCGTCGCGCCACCGTCTCAGGCCTGCTTCTGCTGGGGTAACGCTCTCCGGCGCCTGGTGCGTCTTCTGCGGGATGGGAGAGTGCTTGCCCCCTCCCGTTCCCGTTCCGCCGCCTCTTTGGCCAACATCACCTCCTCGCAAAACGAGGCGGCGGAATCCCACGCACTCTCGCTTTAGACCATCGACAGAACCATGGTCTCTAGCGAGAGGCTACCCACACCAATAGCCGTCACTACGTATACTGGTATAACGAACAAAATGACGTAAATTGTTTTTGTATCAATAGCTTTAGCTGAACCTATATTTTATACCCTGTAAAATTTATTTTCAAATATCGATTAGTTTCAAAGATACGAATCAAAAATGTCTGTTTTATTAGTACAAAGTTACGAGCTTTAGAATCTTTAAATCGCTCTCTTGTAAAGTTATAATTTTGCACTTGTACCAGTATACGAAGACCCGCCGTTTTCCACTCATGCTGGGGCACTTCGGGGGAGACAGAGGCCCGCCATATGCTTCTAGCTTCTTCTACCGTCATTAGACCTTTCATACAAGCCCGCCGGTTTTGGGTAGTTCTGATCTGCCCTTTCTTCAGAACATCGAGCCATACGAGCCTGCCCACTAACCTTTGCCTTAGGTATATTATGTACTTGTTTTGTCATTCGCTCCGCATTTACTCTTTCTACGTGCCGAACCCATCTCAGTATACCTTTTTCAATTTTCGTCACTACATCCTCTTTCAAGCCACACTGCTCTCGAATATCTACATCTCTCTTTCTGTCAACCAACATTACTCCGCTCATACTTCGCAGTGATCTCATCTCAACAGCATTTATTATATACTTAACTTTCTCTGCCATACATTAAGGTGGGCACCAGCACGCTATTATGAACTGCCAGGCGCGCCTTCTTCAGCACCGACTGACCGCTCATAAAGGCATGTAACACACCATTCACACGATTACCCGAATTTACTGTCTTGCATCCCACGATAACAGATTACCCAGGTAAACAAACTCTGACCCTTGTTCATTCTACACGTTCATTTTCAATTATAGCATTACATTCAGTTATTTCTGCATTCTTCTCAAAAACTATAACTTGTCTTACAAGTTCACTTTCGTATCTTTATCTTCCAGAGTGTCATTCATGATGAAGCAAGTAGGACTTGATCATCAGCATATAAGAGGCACGTCACATGCAACCCTATCATATTCAATGCACATTCCTTTTTCTTTCAACTCACTCGTGCAACTATCCCTGAAAAGGTTGAACAACCAAGGAATAGCTATAGCTATACTTTTTGAGATATCAAACCAGTCTGTAAAGGCACCATTAATTCCATATCTTTATTTGTAGGTTTTGATGTTATTGTAAATTTTAGCACGTTAGCATTCATTTAGTTTTTAACTAACGATTTTTACTTTTAGATCAACTAAGTAAATATAAAGTTTTTAAGAAGAGACTCATGTAGATCAGAGTTCATCTTAATTCTGCCTGCGCGTGTCTTGTAACTATAATGTAATTTTGTCTAGTTTTTTGTTGCAATTATCTACCAAACATGTCTTCTGTAACAAAGTTTACCGTTACGTTACATGTACATATTGTTATGTAATTTCAAAACAGCTATAATATCCAATAATCACTAAAATACTATCTCCAACTGAATGTCAGAGAAAGTAGGTCGAGCGGCCACCCTATGCAACAAAAGACCGCGGGAGGCCCTTCTGCGGCCACTGCCACGGTACCGTGGTTGTGACACGTTGTGACATGTCACTAGACGCACAAGGGCCTCGGTTTTGTATTTGCTCGCACTAAGTGATATGGACGTAACCTATTTCCATTTTGAAGAGGGTATAACTGGGAAGGTAGCTCTATCTGAATGTAGAATAAAAATATTTATCGATGGGTAGAAGTAAAAAAAATTGAGCTTTAGGTAAGTAACTTGTTTTATTGAGATGTTGTCCTAACAGATTGTTGAACCGCGACCCATGCTTTTGTAAGGACTATTCTAGACTTTCTACTTTCGCCATTTAAGTGCAGATAAATTGCGATTAAAATTGACCTGACATTGTTTCTTGTTACCTTATCTTAACATCTCTTAGTTAGTCAGATAAAGCTAATATTATGTAGAGACATCTATAGCCATTCAACGATATGGATACCTTTTTTAATATGTGGGTATAATGTTATATCTGGAATGTAAATATCTGCAATTCAGGCGGCAAACCCACTTTATTAAGATTTATCATTGTTCTGCTGTTGATTTTTCTTAGTTTATAAAATGAAGAAAGAAACAGAATATAGTGCATATTTTTACTTATTTCCTTGTACAGAAATTCAATTCTTATGCTACGCATTTTATATCCATACCGTCAGCTATATTTCCAGTATCTGATTCAACAAGTTTCGTCATTCTGAGTAGGTTTGAACCGAATGAGTTTGTATGCAAATAACGTCGCCCATGCATAGCACAGGCCAATGGCCTAAGGTATATTGAGCTGTCAACGTCGTATACCCTTGCGTGGTTAGAAGAATTGACAGCCGAAGACACTTACTTATATACCCAGGGAATATTCTGGGGTCTTAAATGTTTTTCAGACTGTTTTTCGAATGATTTCTTAATCAATTGACAGGCTTATCGATTTGCTGTCTCATCGAACTGTGCAAGGCATTTAGAACTTCGGATGGATAAGAGTGGCTTCATAGAAAATTATGTTAAAAGGATTTTTGAAGTTTCTATAATCTACAGTGACAGCTTGCCATCACGTAAGACGTATGCTCTACTACCGCCATAGACAAATTATGTCGTAACGAGGAGTCACTTTTTGTGATAAAAAATATTGGGTATTTTAATTGGAATGGAATTCATTGACGTCAGAAAAGGTACTATATATCACCGACAAGAAACAATAAATTGGATTTAAATTTCAAGATACGAAATGAAATGTAATTTACAATTCAATATACCGTGTTCAATCCATTTCTCATACATATGTATGAAACTGGACGAATGTTTTAGTGGAATTATATATACATAACCTCGAAGATTGTAATATTTTCTAAGAACCCACACAGCTGCGGCGACTTTATTGATGTCAGAAATCCATTTGACAAGTGCATGGGCTTTTGAAGTTTCATGTACAATCATGCTTTCACTCTTTCACTACACTTTACATAACACAGTGGACATCATTTTGCGGTCTGTTCAATTGTCATGTCATGCCGAAGTCATGTTTCAATAAAACAGGTACTTCAAAGATTAGTTAAAAGGAGTCGTCGTCTATTATTTAGCGTTTAATCACCGCGTTTATCTTGAAAAAGGGTATAAGAAAATTTGCCTAATACTCTATGAATACATACATATAAAAACAACCAACCGCCATTAATAATGTTCTACCGCAACGCCACAATGGTCTTCATAAAACATAATAGTTGTATCATGGAGATCTTATAATACACAGAATATATTCTAAAGAAGACTACAGTTGGATATCATATACATATATGTCACTTTGCAGTTTTATGCCTACCATCGCCAATATGTGGAATTTAACAAGAGCAATGTTGATCACATCTATAAGCAGTTATGAGGTTAGGTAGTGCAGTCGAGTCATTCTCAACACGAGACGGAGAAGGATAGCACGCCAGCGATCCTTGACACGGTTTGTCGCTCACAAGAGATCGTAGGGAACACTGACACTATCATCGTACTTGAGAAGTGCAGGCGGCTTACCTTTTAATTGATAGCATAGTCGGTGACCTAATCCTTTAAGATGAAGACAAAGTTATGAAGGATAAAGAAATTTGATACTAGTTACATTATTGATAAAAATAAAGCTAAGCGTCAAAGGAAAAAATATTTTTCTAATTTTTGTTTATCGAAAATGTAACGTCGCGTTTAAGGTTATGTAATTGTAGATACACTGTTAACCTTTACTTCTGTTATTATTTGATTTTGTGTGATAACCCGTCTTAAGGAATGTCTGTATTTACAAATCATAGTTCTAATCAGGTAACAGGAAAAAGAAAAATCAAATAGAATTTTAAATAAACATTCAAAAGCGTTTAGTTGATTAAATTTATGATCTCCTTTTGAGCGTCATTTTGCGCTTTTATATCTTTCTATTTATTGTCGCAAGTTCCTTGGTCAGCCTTTTAGGGAATGTATAAAAAAATCTTTAAGTTTTGAATCTTAAATCAGTAAAAATCAGATAATTCTCAAAGGTAATAAATTAATGCAATTTATACACTAACACACTAAGTAAAATGTACTGCGTCACTGCTTATCTTTTTAGTTCATATTGTGTGTTTCGAACTAACTTCTGCGCGAAACGATAAATCTTTAAAACAACAGTTCCAAAATTGTGCTTACATTGTGCTCTTAAAATATTCATTCGCCATACAAAAGTTTTAGAGGCAGCGTTTTTAATTAAAGTTAAATGCACTGCTAGTCTTTGAAATCAGAATATAAACCAACTTTTATTTATTATTACATAAGTTTGCAACTGGTACCATGATATAATCTATTAGATTCAGCAACGTGATTAATTACCACGAAACTGTCGACCGTTTGCAGCAGCATTTTTTTACATTATACTTACAAAATCCAATACCAATCTGACTGCATTACTATTTGTTAGGCAATGAGTGTAATGACATTCTATTTGGAAATGTAACCGTTTTCGGAATGAATAAGTTTTTGCTGGTACTTTAGCAAATGGCGTCGCCTCTAACTGTAGTTTCATCTAAGTTTTTTTATAATTTTCACGGTCACGTCACGGAGTGGAACCTTTTTTAGTTTATTATTATCTTTTTAAATGGATGTTTACAAGGAAAATATAATTTTAAAACTTGAAAGATAGTATAGATTCATATTTTATTGTATCAATTACATACAACACTTACAGCCCAAACAGTCTTATAGCCACCATCTGGCGCCTATTCAAGAAGTAACATTAAAACTGGTTCTTATGTAGGTGTACCCAATTATCGCTCCAGTTGGTTCATAATATGTAACTATGCTGTGAGCGACACTCAAACCCAACGTATCTAGCCCACCTACTCGGTCTAGAGTAGATGCTTTATCCAGATTTTCACGGATATGTCCTACTTTCTGCACGAGATGAAGAACGCGCTAAGTTTTAAAAGCCTTAAATCTCTACTATTTAAGAAGTCTTGACTTTCTCCTCAACGTTTCATAGAAGCTTTGAACTTGGGTTTTGTTCAAGCTTTAGTTATGAACTGAACATGAACACTGAATTCAAAATGTAGACCCATAAGTACGATTAATTTCGTTCAAACTACTTTTATTTAATGTCTGTCAATCCAACGTAGAATACGCCAATACGTTCAGCATATAGACATACTCATTTCATGAGGCTGAATTATATTTTATACCATGAATATAAATCTTAGCGCAAAAGCAATACAAAGTTTCAAACCCAGGAATGCAATTTTTGCAACACATATCCAGTTTGCAAATCACGCATTATCCAGACAATCAAATCTAAAAGAAGTTCTACGTACTGCATCAGTACAGATTTGCAATACATTGTTCGGTACGATAAAAAAAGCAGTCATCATTTCGGGCGGATTTACATGATTATATTGTTAAAAACAATCTCACCACTATTACTAAAAACTTATCAGATTCACTAAATAACAGTAACTGCTATGTTGGCCGTACCTCTATCCACGCTCAACTTATAATGCATGCCTAGCCTTATATCACCCTACCATTGTCAATCGACCAATAGCGTAGCGCTACCGGTATAACTAGTCATAATAATGTCTATTAACTCATATTTATGAAATAGTAAACTGATTTATCATCTATTATAGTTTGCTCCTGTATTTAATAAAATAAATACGAGTTTTTGATGTGGCGATAACAATATTGCTCTTGTAATAATAGTGGCGTCTATAAAATGTTTTGACTGAACAACAGTGATTGTCATGGTAGATGACAGTAAAGTTTATATGCCTAAATACCGACGTTTGTTAGTATTTAGTCATAACTATATCTTTTTATGATAATAATTTTCAAATTAATGTGGATTTCAGTGTTCTACTTACAAATTCCATAACTCTATACAATCATATTTTCGATTTTCCTCGGTGCGAAACGGCACGTTCAAGCCAAGTAAATTATTGACGATCATGTTATTACCGTATATTACGTTTATTTAAATCCCTATATAAAGATATTTAAATAAACGCTATGGAGAAAGAAACAGCTCGTAATAAGGTATATTGAGAGAAGTTAAAAAATATTTAATGAGAATCGTAACAGTTCATATTTTTTTTTTCTTTATTTATAATGTTATAATTATTTTACTTATATGTATATCTATATATTAATACATGAAGCGAAAACTTTGGATCCCTTTTTACGAAAATTGGGCGGACGGAGGAGTATGAAATTTCGCACACTTATAGTTTATACAGAGAAGAAGTGACGAATGCTAAAATTTTTGAACAATATTTGCTACAAAGTTAAAAAAAAATGCAAATACGGGTACATACAGCTATGAGTGTCCAGTATATATTTTGATCTGTCATGGTACAAAAGTCTATACAATGACAGGTCAAGTAATATTGGCCAATGAAAAAAACCATGGTCGAAATTCGACCACCACGCGATCTCTAGTATTTGTAAATACAGTAACTGCGTTGTAATAGGCAGTTCTGAAAATCACCAATTCAGGCTTTTTTCGAATACACGAAACAAACAGAACAGTCAGAAAAGTGGACACAAATGGCCTTTGACCATCGAGATATTATGTACTAGAGAAGCCACTCGGAACAAAATTCATGTTCCGTTTTTATTTGAATTAAAACAAAAAGCGCTGCAGCGCTAAAACAATAATATTTGTTTGCACTGCCGTGCAGGGGCCGCAGTTCGCGTTACAAACTTTTTCTTCGCGGTGTCTACTCTATACGCTAGTAATAATAACTCAGTGCCTTTGCCCACGAGTGAAAAATAATAGAACTACGCAAAACATTCTATAAACTTGCGTCTATACTAGCTGTTCCTGTGACCATCACAGTGTTCAGATTCCAAAGACGCTACAGGAAAAACTGAAAATCATTGCTGTGCATCAGTGCGTTCACTGTTGTACCTACTATACGGTTTTCAGGACACGCGTAATATGCTGATTACTTCGTATGCTGTACTTTTTGCATTAAAAACTAATG
The DNA here is from genome assembly GCA_963859945.1 of Euplagia quadripunctaria. Taxonomy (NCBI): domain Eukaryota; kingdom Metazoa; phylum Arthropoda; class Insecta; order Lepidoptera; family Erebidae; genus Euplagia; species Euplagia quadripunctaria. Next base: position 11,150,728 of record OY982578.1, on the reverse strand, counting down.
TTTAAAGAAAGTGCGATGTATGTATAATGTATTAGCTTTAACATTGCTGTGCATACAAACTAGTGGGTGAATTTACTCATTCGCTTATTTACTTTGTTTTACCAATTTGTTCTAGTTATATTAAAAAAAAAACTAAATTGGAAACAAGCACACGGTCTACCCTGGTTAGCGGTTTAGCTATACCTATAAATATCCAACAATCATTCAATCCATAACAACAATCCATTCCCCCTTGAAGGTCTGTCGCTCCTACTCACCTACAAATGTACAACACCATGTCAATTCCATCCCAATCAAGAACCCACCCTTTTGATTTTACGCCATCAATACTGACTCTGTATATCACAGATACCGACACAGGGATGTCCAAAAGATATAACAAGAAAATATGATTGATTCGCTTCGAACTCTAGTCCTACACAAATCGCTTTGTAGCATCGTGCGACACTATCGTGAGCAGAACTTATTACAGAGTGTCTTGCTTGGCTACCCTTGAGAAATGGTTTTTAAGATACGGTTAAAATACAGCATGTTCAAGATAGAGAAAACGTGTTTAATTTTGTAATACTTTATTTCGTCATTTGCGTATTTTACATTTAAGTCCGTACAAATGCTGTCAAAGAAAAGAAAAACCGTTGCGAAAACTATTCATTATATTAACATTTATTATGAAATATGTCCACCATGACTGGTGGACGAAAGTAAAGACTTCATATTTTTATTATTCAATACGATTGGGAAAAGCTTGTTTAAAAATTTCAAGAGTTTCAGATAGCCAGAACGGTTTATTTGTAGTGTAAATAGATAAAGCAAGCCATTAACTGTCAAAGCAATAAATATGTTAATAAAACGTGCATTTATGACTTTATGTAGACAATTCTGTGTCGATTGCCTCAAAAACCTATTTTGTAATAATGTTTTATGCAATTTTCATGTTATTATAATATTTTCCAATTTGCGTCTCGCCATATTCGTCATGAAATGGCGCCCACGTGTATAATGTTTATTTCGACGTGTGACGTCATGGGCCCATTCTTGTCTGATACAGTATGCAGCATGGCAGGATATGAATTGATCTAACAACCATAATAGGCATCTGGTTTAAACTGCATTTATCCGTGAAGGTGCCACAATAGATATAAGTACTTTATTGACCGAGGGTGTTAAGCGGCTCCGTGTAACCGATTTGGCTTTCGTCCATTTGTATGTCTGTCTGTCTGTCTGTATATTCCCCTACAGGTCGACTTTTTAGTTGTGGCGTTATTTAGGTTTATGTTAGGTATTCACTGAAATTGTACTTTTTTTAATTCATTCAAGGAGTAGACGTTTGTCTTTAGTTTGGTGTATTCCATTCATAGTGTATTTTTGTTATAGCTTTTACACTCAGTAGTCGGTTTCAGTTTGGTCGGTAATTACCGACCAAACTTAAACTTAAGGTAACTTTTGTTCTAATTTTAAATTCCGAACCATTTCAGCCTCCAGTAGTCGTTTATCTTCCATAAGTCCATCTGTCGAGAAAGAGTACTCGTATCTGGATACTGCTGGTAGTTTAAGTGTCATCTGAAATTAATCGCAATTGAAAAAATCTCTTAGGTATTTAATTGGACTAATAAAATGTTTTGAAAACTACGTTATATATGAGTTAGGTTTTAGTACATTATGATGAAAAAAACCCCAACAATTTGAAACGAGCGATGTCCTTCACGGGTCGTATACTTCACGCGGTGTGGTCTCATGTGTTACATTACCTTATGTATAAGTGATAAACATTTGCGTATGTGTGCGTAACGTTATGTCAGTCACTGACGCAGTTTGATAATACACGTGCGTATATCGGTGTCAACATGCGCGTTCTACTTGTATACTTATTTATTATGTTATAGTTCTAAATGTACTTAAAATATTTTTTTAGTTTGGATTTGTAATAAATTCTTCGTCTTCCGCTAGAACTTATTTTCTAGTAGCCTTAGCTACCTTTACATTTAACAATATGTAACGAAAACCCCTTAGATCGTATCAGCTATCAGTCGATGTAGAAATGTAAATAAACAAGCAATTGTACAAAGTTAACTATTTTATAATTGCATTTTCTAGTCCACTCAGTAATTGTTGTTCATTATGGTCAGCCATATTTCTTAGAACGGCGAATCGGTCCTAATAGACGCTGTATGATTACAATTTTATGCGGCTAGACACATTTTAGTGAATGACGAACACAGCGAACACAAATCATCGCGACTGTTAAACTTCCTTGAAAATGAAAATGTTGTCTAATCATCGCACCAATTCATCCAATATGATATTGGCATCCCCCATATTGTTGTCTGTATATAACATGACTTTAATGCATTGCGCGCAGGCGTGTAAATCGTAATTGTATCCGCGTCTCATTTATTAAAACGTGACTATAGTCGCGTGCGCAGCTCTGAGCAAGCTAACAGTCTATTGATTGACGTTTACAAGACATTACCAAAGAATTTATTATTAAATTGGTAACATGCAGTTTCTTTCTGGTCTAGCAAGTAATCTTTCTTAACGCTTTATGAAAATATTTATTTTACCTCACCTTTATACTGTAGGATCTTACATAATTGTCCTCAAGCGCAATGGAATTGCAACCGAGAGGTATCCAGACTCAACTTACTCGAGTACCCACGTGAACCCATAGTTAATGCGTGACTCATACTATAGTGTAGGTAAAGTATGAGTTTCTGAAGTATTTTTTATTAATTGTCCAGGAGGTCTAATCCACAACGTTCAACGTAGTGACGGTTAGCAAGATATTAACCACTAAGCGTAGTGGGAGAAAAAAATAGTGAGACCAAGCATACAGAAATTTCAGAGTAGGTAAACATATTGTCTAACGGTTTTACCATGATTATAAAAAAAAGCTGCATGAAAAACTTGAATAATCACGATATTTATAATGACCACAGTGCAAAACCTACAACTTAATGACCATGTTAAATATATGAACACAATACTTGTTTTTATTAAAACATATTCAACACTAGCAGCGCCCCGCGGTTTCACCCGCGTAAGTCCCGATCCCGTGGGAATATCGGGATAAAAAGTAGCCTATATGTTAATCCAGGTCTCCAGCTATCTACATACCAAGTTTCATCGCAATCGGTTCAGTAGTTTTGGCGTGAAATAGTAACAAACATCCATACATACATACATCCATACATCCTCACAAACTTTCTTATAATATTAGTAGGATTCATCTTATTACCAAAACAAGTTGACAGTTTATAGTGTTGTTTGTGGTTAAGTAACATTTAAAAATGAGTACACCTATTCTTTGATTGGTTTACCTTTCACTTCATTTTTCATATAAAATAAATCCAGTCATAAAATTGCAATAACGGTTAAACAATAACGAATTTCCTGCCAAATTTCTTTACAGCAATAAGTGGTTGTGTCGCGTGCGAAGTCAACATAAGCGAGGTAGCTTTTCGGCTTCTATAGTTTATATTCGACGCTAGTCCACGACATCAGATGATGATTGATACTTCCGTAACGCCATTTTCATCATCATTTTACAGATTCTTGACTAAGCATCTTAATGGAAATGGAACCCCGTACTCTCTTATTATGACACAGTGATGTTATAATTCTTGTTCTAGGACAAAAGCTTTGTTTTGCTCGGGGTTTTTTTTTGAGGTCTACATTCGCCTTTTCTATGAATATACAGTAGTAGAAAACAATCGTAAAGTTAGTCGCTATATCTTTATCGTGCAGTGTAGTCGCCTGCAGGGGTCTCCAGAGGTTTCCTTCTTAGGGTATAAGCTTCAATAGACCCACTTGTGACGAAACACCGTGGGATTTTAGTCACTCCGATTCCGATATACCATTTCACCGTTAGCTAAGGTGAGGTGATGACCGGTGGGGGTTTCCACACGATAAAAAAATGTACTTCCTTGCACAGTTCTCAGTGCTTATTTACTTGTTGGCAATTGAAATGAAATCGTGGTATTTTTAACAGATAGATTCTTTAAAAGGCATGGCTCAAAGATCTATGTACTGCATCCAGTGCCTGAAAACACGGCTATTATGTTAATTGGCCTCGTTGATTGATCTCTTTAAAAGTGCAAGTTAGTTTTGAATGAGCAGGTTTGCCAATTTTTTTGGGAGAAGAGTTGTATTTTTTTAAAAACTTGGAAATTCAGGCAACAATTATTATTAATCACCGTGAATGCACTTCATTTTGAAATTACATAAGCTGCGCTGCGTGTCTGTTCCATTTACTGTTACTATAGAAAAGCGCGACGGTGGAATTAGTGAAATATGGTATTTTTCATACTATATCATTGTTCTCAAATATATAGTACAGTTTACTTTCATGTAATATTACATTATATACAATTGCATCAAAAATAGAACGATACTGCCTATATATTATGGGGAGTCCGTTGCTGTAGAGTAAGCCGGTCTTGACAGTGGGCCGGTCTAATTCACTGTCAACTACGATTAATGAGATCAGGAAAAAGTCATATTAGTGTGAACTAAGACTTACACAGAACAGATATTAAGCATATATTATAGTACGGGTGGCAACCCTAAACAAGAGACACTTACGGCCCTGCTACAATTTTGCACAGTTTTTTGACTGCAGTAACTAATAAAACTGTATTTTACAGTTTTATTTGTTACTGCAGTCAACTGACACCTGAATAAAAATAAAATTAGAGTAATGTACGTTACGTGGCGTTATAGTTTGTAACAACGCTATAGGCTCCCACTTTTTTTTTTATATGGAATACTAGCAACGTGGGTCACACATTACTAATATTCTTGTTAACCCCTCCAGCTAAGCTAAATGCTTGTGTTAGGAGTGGGTTCACGTCGGCAGTGTACTGGGTGGGGTTTGAACCCGCAACCTCTTGATCGCAAGTCCGACGCCTTAGTCATTACGCTACCGCCGCACTTGTTTTGGAGTCGTATTTGGATATATAAAATTAAGTCCAAAAATGAAAAAAAAAACTACATTATTTAGTCCTAACGCTGAAACTGAATGCTTGGTGAACAACGTTTGGGGACTACACATGTATGTCTGACGGATAAGGCCATTTTTTGGCGATATTGCCCAGTTTCAGAACCATACACAACTGTTCGCTAGCGTCATTATAAACTAAACTCTAAACGTCATAAATAAAAACTAAAAAATTAATAGTCACTTTAGTCTTGCAGCTTCTCCAATAAAGCCATCAAACATATTTGTTATATAGATATTATAGAATAACATTTCGGTAAACTGGATAACATGTTAATTAAATAGAAGATCTATGCAAATGCCAGCTCATTGACATATTCTTTACTTCCTCGGAAATTCCTTTTTATCGGACAACTCATCCACCTTGAGATATAAACGAGTATGTTTCTGCATAACAAAAAACAACATCCGCACGATTTACCCATACGGTTTAACTATAGTTATATATCTTATTCCCCTGTGCCCTGTAAGTAAATACGACATTATTGGACGCTAAATGATGCCAAACAACGCACACTGTTTCGTCTAGAACAAGCTAGGTGGACAAAAACAAAATTTCTTATAAACACTAATTAAAGCTGGTTAATTAGTTGGTCATTACATTAACAGCAAAATATGTTCCAGGAATCATTTCAAACTTAAGTAATCAAATTGAGTATATAATGCCTCATGATAATGAGTTATTTTAAAAAGTTGAAGGGAATTAAAGTGATGGATTCATGTACCAAGGATTACTACTGCATGTTTAAATTTATCTTAATTCAATTTAAATTTTTAGACATTGAATTTAATGGTCAGTGAGTAAAAATCATGTCTTAGCCTCAGACAAAATGTTTGTTTGAATGATACCTACATCCTTCTTCTTTATTATGAGACTTGACTTTGTTGCCCTTCTTCATATTTATCTTTCTAGGACGCAGTTTCAGTCTCAAAAAAGACCTGTTCGACGAATGGATAAAACATTCAAAAACCGAATTCAGGCACTTATTCTGTTTTTTGCTACGAAACAAGATTTTAAGGGAAGGTGTTAAGGGAATTAAAATTGATAATTCCCGATTTTCATCAAAACTTTTGGAAAATGGGAAAAAATTATAGAAAATGTCAACGGACTCGGAATCGCTTTTTAGCTAATGATGCTGAGTGGCTTACAAGGTTAGGACATTATGTTTACTACGAGTTACGATCTCCCAGAAGCCTCTTCCTCGTCAGATCCTAAAAGGCCTATGAGAAATATGCTGGCCGCTAGTACTAAAACTAAACGTCGACTTGTCGAGGATTTTGTTAAGTCGCAAAGTTCAGAGGAACTAACGGCAGCAGTAGAGATATCTACTCGACTCTCGAAATTTATTCGAGAGGTCAGTGAAAACCCTGAGAAATTCGATAACAAGGACACTAAACAAAAGCAGCAGAGGTGCTGCTTAACGAGTGAAGAGGCTTTGGCATACTATGCGCACTCCAAATCTACCACTCACGAGACTGCTCTATTGTGTCACGTGTCTGTTTGTAATGTCAACATAATAGTTTTTTTAAGCTCACAGTTATTTCCACGATACCTATGCCTAAAAATCAGTTTTTAAATTTTATGTCTGTCTGTCTGTTTGTACCGGCTAATCTACGGAACTTTCTACTCGTCTTGTGAAGCATGAAAAACGAAATAGGGTTAGTCGTAGATAAACATAAGCCAGGGTTTGAAAATAGTAATGATGAAAATAGTTCACGTAGGGTTTTGGGAATACTGAGCTAAGTGTAGAAATTACAGGATTAGATGTCACATCTGATAAAAAAATGTAGGTATACTTAGAACTCGCTCATGTGAACATGATGAAAATATAAATTGATTTAGAAAATTTGCTCTGCAAGCTAGGCAACGAATTTGTATTCGTGGTATTAAATGCCCGTTATTGTGCATAAAATTCTTGTGTATATTGTGGAAATTTTCGAATCGAATCTTTTAGCAATCGGCCAGCTCTCTAAGAAAGCCGAGGGAGCTCGCAATAAGGACTGCACTTCTGCAGTCTTTATTGCGAGTTTCGCCACCCAATTTAGCTAATCGGACGATCGGTTAAAGATCCGATTGGATAATTTACTTTTATTTGCGTGTATTATCCCCGACACGTGAAAGTATATATCCGACGATTATTGTTTAGTTAGAGGATTCTTTTGAAGCTGAAGATACGGACGATGAGTAATTAGTGTAATTATCTACTGTAAGTATTTTCCCCGAATAATCAAGATAGGTAGCTACAGGATAAATTTGTTGAAGTTAATTAAGTAATTAGTACCAATTAGGCTAACTATTTCAGCTTACGTTAAGTATGTAGTATTTATTATTTTTATTGTAATACGCAGAATGCGTAAATAATTGTTTTTAATTTTAATATAAATAGGTTTTTTAAACTCATTTTAATTTCTAATTTATATGGAACACCAGATTTTTAGGTGTTTAAGTAAAGGGTGCATGGTTTCATGAGAGGTATTAGAAGCAAATAATTTTGTCATTACCTTGTTCAGTCCAGCTAGCTTGTTCTGGACGAAATGCTGTGCAATGGTCACAAACTTTCCATTGTTTACTTAGGACTATGCTCGCGGGTCACTGCGAGTTTGAACTGGTCACAGTGGTCACACCCCTCGTTTCGTTATGTCAATTCAACACTATTGTAAGTTACTTAATGCAAAACTAGCTACGTATAAATATGAATATATTTTTTATCAACATGTAATAATATGTACGCGAAGAAATAAACATACCTACTTAATGTCAATCAAACAAACAGAAGCAGAACTTACTGTTCTATCAATTCTAATTAAAATGGTTACAAAACTATAAATAATAGTCATTCTCCTTTTAATTAAACAGTTATGAAATAAAAAATGACCTGGCTTCACTAGATAAAAAATTGTTTCAACAAATTAATACCTTTTTTTTATGTGGAATCCACACAAGCCCACAGGTCATCACCTCACCAGGGCTAGCGGTGAAGTGGTATGTCTGAATCAAATCGACTAAAAACCACACTCGACCCGAAACTAATTATTCCTCTTGTAGCAAAAAAAAAATTTCCAGTTTTTTAAAAATACGCTTTAGAAATTTTTTTTTGCCTTCTTAAATTTAAAATTATCCTAGTCAAAATAAAAAACAAGGTTACATTTTTGTACAAATAACTGTTATTAACATGTATAGAATTACTAAGCTTAAGCTGTGTAGTTTTAATTTGCTTACTAATTGAATGTAGTTTCAATTTAATTAGCAATAAAAATCATCAATTTTGCGTAATCATTTTGTTTATGCAGATATACTTGTATGTAGGTATAAGGGACACGTTGACGTTTAGAACTTCTAAGTAAACATAGAATTAAAAAAATACAAAGGACGTGGTCCAGATTTATATTGGAGTGCGGGAAAAAAAAAATACAAATTCATCATATGTGCCCAAACCTTTTTTGATTTTCATTAAATTACCTACAAAATGAGACCTAGTCAAAGTTTTGTTTTTTCGTTAAATTGTAAAAAAAAATGACTCCCCACTTGTCCAGACTGCGGGTATCGAAATTCTTAATCAGCGCATTTTTTTACTATTTATCCAAAAATAAAAATGTTACTCCAAAATTTAGGTATTTTAGTTCCTTGGCTGGGCTATAGGTGCAATTATTCAACTGGACTTTCATCTTGATCTTGTTTCAAAATTGTTGTACTTCACTTACCTCTCAGGATCTTCAATGGTCAACTAAGAAGGACGACTTTTAAGTGTTCCTTTCACTAGCTGTTTCAATATGCCGATAATTTGTTGTCTGTACAATACAAATACTCTGATGTGTTCTTAACAAAAAATAACAAAATACAAATGAAGAGAAAATACAAGCAAAGTGATCGATTTAGAACACTTACGGTCATATTAGAATACATAATTATATATAGATTTTGAGTAGAAAATTTAAATGTTCATCATTTGTCAATGTAACCTGACTAATCATGTCGGTATTTTTGTATATTTACAGAACAAGTTCTGGTCAGGCGTCGGGCCGGGCAACTGCACCGCGCCCGTCGTGCCGAGTCGCGCGTGCGATGCGGAGCGGTCCCCACCGCCTGCGCCGCCACCCGCTCCGCCCGTGCTTTGCGCCAGACCCTGTTGTCGCGACGCCACGTAAGTTATTTGCTGCTTTTCTATAAATGCTAAAACTATAAGTAAGTTGAGAAAGAGCAACAATTGAAAACTGTAGGTATGCGGGCTGGGTCTCCGACCTCTCCGCCTTCATCGTCACAGAACATAAAGACATTCAGTCTCTCCCTATTCCAAACGTATTTATTGTCTTACTGTTTTAAGCTACCTAATCTATAATTATGTTGATACTCAGATACTTGACTGTATAGAATGTAAAAAAATATTTTAAATATTAACAAATACAGTAATTACTTTAACTTTTTATAGTATTAGCAATAATGGCCACAATACCGTTATACTATTGTGTACTCGGGCCGCATTGAAACCTCATTGTTGTTAGCAGATGCACCTGATTTTGGAAACATTTTTAACGTGGTAAATTCAACGTGGTACCAAGCCGTGGTATTATTGGGAGCGTCCAAGGACTTGTATTTTGGTGACTCATAATAACGCGCACGTAAATAGTTATTGTCATTTTACCAGAAAGTGTTACTTTTAGATCCATCTGGAATCGGTACAGGATTATATGAGATGTCTGCTCGAGACGGGGCCATCCGATTAAAGACAAGCGGTTACAAAAAAACACAACGTAAACATTCAGTCGTTTAGTAAAATGTAATTTTCGGTATTTCTATATCTGAAAACACTAATTACGTTACGGTACATATTTAAGACATGTTAACAAATAGAACGTTTGAAACATATTATGTAGTTCACGTTGAATGGATTCTTCCAGTAGATGACTTGTTCTGCCAATGGCGACCCTTAACCCTATCACGCTTATGATCCTCCATTCTCCAGAAGGTTAGGCACTGAAAATGATGTTAAAATGATTTTGATTTTGCCGACGGAGACTAATTCTCTAAACTTTGCAAGGAGATTGAAGTAGTTTTTGAAATTATATACATATAAGATGTAAAATTATATATACAAATGTATTATAATTTATTTAGCATAATAACGTGTGCGTAAAAGACCACGTGTGTAAACTTTGTATGATTACTGCCCAATTTATGTAAGCTGTAGGTGATGGTTTAAACACTTTCTCAATAACCAGACTACTTATTCTTGAGATTACCACTTTAAACAAACTTTTCCGCCTTATAATATTAAAGGCAAGTGGAACCACCCCGAGTGAACTACACGGGTGACGCATGCAATAGACGATGGTTGTACTATTATAAGTAATAATTTTCTCTTCTTACCAACTTGTGGGCAGGCAAGAACTGGCCGGCCTTATGCTACCCGGCTTCTATTATCACTCTCAACACCATCAACCCTATAATAGAGTTGTTGCTACCATTTAGAGGTTTATAGAAGGCGGGCGTGGAAAATTTGTCTTCAATCCTATTGATCATATTCTAATTATAATTCTGTGTAGTCAAAATATCAAACTATTTGTAAATGTTTGTTTAACAAAAATACTAGTTGGTTGACCATTTAGTATTGTTTCATTAGACTATACGACATAGTAACATGCCGCAGCTAGAAAACAACGCAACAATTCATAGCATCAATATTTAGTTTTAAAATAACCAAACATTGCATACAATCGCGTTCCCACAGCTCAGTAGTGCGTAGCTGCGCCAGCGCAGGTTACCCTTATTATTGAATGGGGCACACAATACGGGGAATTTTGGATATTGTGCCGACCCCTCACTACCTGCTCCCCCCGCTACTCCAATACACCTCTCTGCTACCCTCGTTAGTTCGCGTCATTCCGGACTCAACCCCCAACGATGCTCGTACGCACCGTTCATTTAGACCCTTTACATGTTACAGACTTTTTAAATAATTCGTTTTTACTTGATTCTTTATGATATTAGTGTAGTTTTGTACAGTGTAAATATAGTGTTAGTGTGAATAGTGAATATGGATCTTTCAATACCTAGGCTGAAGTTTGAAGTAGAAGACGAGGAATACAATGAGTTTGATCTGCAAGAAGCGTAAGTTGTTTTACTTTAAAAGCATTTTCTACTTTTACACACGGACTTTGTAAAAACAGAGATATCTACTTCGAAGTATTGAAAAACTACAGGAGACCTGTTTTAACTTTTTGTTGTATCTCTTGAAGCAACTACTTTGTACCGAGCTCTTAAGGACCCTGTTAGCAAATACAATATTTTTCTATCCTTTGGTCCGCACTACGATCCAAGCATTTCTTTGGAAGGTTCTGGCTGTGTCAGAAGCAGGAAGGCGTGTTTTTTTTGCTCTGGTATATTAAGCACCGCGATCGGATTCGCAATTGCAGGTTCACCAACGTGATTGAGGTTTTAATGTGTAAACCGACCTACCGTCATGAAATTTTAACACAAATGTATTTTTATTTTATTGTTTTCTACTAAATTTCTTTGATTAGGGTATTGTAAATAGTCTTTGATGACCATTTTTGTTGTTGATACATTACTTCTACATAAATTGCAATAACTTTCCCAATAGGATATTAACAAGACCCGAGACAGCATTACTACTAGTTATCTTAAAAACTTTATATTCATCCAAATGAGGATAAATGTACATTATACTAACACATTATTTTATAAACTTTAGTCAGTTGTGTTACTTGCGATGTCCCAAATATGTATGTTAATTACTTTCTACCTAACTTACTTTCAAGGTAAAGAGCATTTAAATGAAATGTTTAATTATATTAAGTGAACATTAAATTCTGCATTTTTAATACATAAGTAGGATCATGTGAAAGTTGCATTCTTGGAATTTTAAATAACACTAAAGGCAGTAGTAATCCCGCTTGTTGCAGATTCTTGGAAATTCTTAATTGTTTTGGTATTAGGCACCAACATAGACTCCTTTACAATAGAGGTATTATGTGAAACAAAAACTTACTAACCTTTTTGTATTGAAATTCTAATTCGATGAAACCTATGATCACTTGTTAAGCAGTAAATTACCGAAGATTTACTTTTACTTGTTAATAGTATAATAGATCTAAATGCACATGCGACCGCTAGTGGCTTAAGACGCTTTTTTAACAGGACTTTCGCTTGGGTTCCCTTTTTTTGCGGCTAAATGTATTTTTGGGTACAGATTAAAGTAGTAGGGCAAAACGTAAGGTGTTTTCGAAAAAATAATAATCTTTGTTTTAAATTAAAGTTACAAAACTACCATTGAAAACTTTTAATTGGAATAGAACATGCTGCCAACAGACCATTGTAACAAAGTTACATGTTAATTTTCAAACATTGTTAACTTGAAATAAAAGTTGAACATGAAGTGAAAACTACGTTATTTTTTACCTATTTAATGTGGATGTAGCTATTTTTTTTGTCTATCACTTTCATTTTTTTTATTATCAGAAGTATCTCTTAGACCTCCTCTCATTGTTATACGGTGTTATTTCTCATACATCTAAGGTCTAGATCGTGGAATATCTTAAAATACTTTCTAATCTATACATCAATGCAAATACATTAATTGAAGTGTCTGTGTCTAATGTCAAAATAATTATTCAATTTTAAGCTTATACAGTTATTTGCACGATACCTATACCTAAAAATCAGTTTTTAAATTTTTGTCTGTCTGTTTGTTCCGACTAATTTCCGGAACGGGGGGACCGATTTCCAAGGGACTTTCACTGTGTTATAAGGAGTAAATTAGGGTACTTTTATTTTGGAAAAAGAATTAGGGTTCCGCGCAAAATATATAAATATGTACACGCGAGGGAGGAACTGCTAGTCATATATAATACAATAAGTTCTGAAGCAGTCTTGCTCAGTAGTTATTAATCATTTGAGACCGTGTCTATAATAAGTAAAGTAAAACCCGAATATGCATTTTGTTTTTAATTTATAAACGTCACCAGAACCAGAGATTTCATACCTGTATCTTTTTTATCAGACGTCTACCTTTATCAATTTTTGATTGATGAGTACTTCTATCTCGTTTATTTGAACACCGTGTCGTCGTGAGGTTCTGTCTATGCTTATGATTTTTTATAATTTTAATAAAGACTAGCAACCCGCCCCGGCTTCGCAGGGGTAGCAGAGACATCTTCAACAATCATCAACATATTTCAATCAATTTACACAAAATCTTAACAAATTATACACCTAAACCTTCCTCATGAATCACTCTGTCTATTAGTGAAAACTGCATGAAAATCCGTTCAGTAGTTTTCCAGTTTATCGCTAACAGACAGACAGACGCGGCGGGGGACTTTGTTTTATAATATGTAGTGATATCGACCATGTCCTTATCTGTAAACATATGTAACATCTCAGACGTTTTATTTTTTTTATTGCCGACCTGTACCCATAAAAATCTTGTAAATCCAAACATTGCAAACATGGCCCCTTGAAATATGCATGTAAATATTAATTTCGGTTTAATGACTAATCCTTGTCGCTAAACCTTTTTAACAGAAATATTCAAATAATCACGTATACGATTATGAATTCATTGCAAATTATAAATTCATTGCAAATTACTAAACACTATTCTTATCTATAAGTCTCCACTTTACTCTTGTATAGGTCTCTAGTTAATCACCCCTCAGTAATAAAATTAGCACGAATTAGTTATTAGTATTTTATCAATTTACTAGCAACCTGCCCCGGCTTCACACGGGTAGCACAGTATCTTCAACAATCATCAACATATTTCAATCAATTTACACAAAATCTTAACAAATTATACACCTAAACCTTCCTCATGAATCAGTCTGGCTATTAGTGAAAACCGGATGAAAATCAGTTCAGTAGTTTTTCAGTTTATCGCGAACAGACAGACGCGGCGGGGGACTTTGTTTTATAACACACTAGCAACCCGCCCCGGCTTCGCACGGGTTCAAATTATACACATAAACCTTCCTCATGAATCACTGTCTGAAAATCAGTTCAGTAGTTTGTCAGTTTATCGCGAACAGACAGACGCGGCAGGGGACTTTGTTTTGTAATATATAGTGATAACACTTATTACATAGTAGACAAGCATGACAATTTAGAAGGTTAACAAATCTACCAGGCGCTTTGCGCTCATATGATCATTATAAAGGATGTGAGGTATAAAATGTAGGTGTCTTCTGGAACAAAAATCCACATTAAAAGTATACTTTTTTTGTAGACAGTAGTCTCAGGCAAATCCATTTTTAAAACCTAGCTTAGGTAATTCCTTTCCAAAGTTTCCAAAGTAAACATTGAACTGATAAAGAATTACTTACGTTACTTACACTAGTTTTCATGAGATTAGATATTTATGTATGTATAGTGATTCTTGTGCTAGTTTCACATAACTGATTCACGTTAAAAATATCTTTAGTTAAGCATAATATCTGAGATTTTATAAACAATCAAGTCCGATATATTTTTTTTATTACTGTATGCGTATGTAATTACATAGTGTTGCTCCATTCTTGCTTATTAAATTAATTAAAACAACATTTAAATGTTACTCGCTATTGTTAATCAACGACAGAATGTACATTTTCTGTGTTAAAGTCGTCATCAATCGTCAACTCTTAGGAACCCAATCCTCATTTTACCCCATCTCATCACTAATATAAGTATTTTATTCTGTTAATGTATTCATGTAGTATTGAAAGACTAATATAAGTGCTTGTTTTTAGTGTCGGAGATAGCATTGAACAGCGTCGCGTCGCTGAGGTGGTCGGCAGCGGGGGCGCAAGCGCGGGAGGCGCGCGGCACAAGACGGCTCCGCAGGCCGCAACGACGACGGCACACAGCAAGCAGTTGGCGGCGGGCGGGGCCAACCACCCGCCCCAGCCGCAAGGTAACCACAAACGTAATGTCTTTGTTGTTACCTCCCTTTCGCCTGTTGACATGCACGCTAATACTCACACATATTACACAGAACATGTATGTAGTGGTAAATGAAAGGTTATTTTTTCAATTTATCTCATATTAGAAATACCACTTAAAGCAAAGTAAATCCTCTTTAGAAAAAAATAGGCATTTTTTCGAGGATGTTCCTCCTAGGCTAGATTATTTGACTATCTGGTATTCGTACCTCCGTGCCAAGACTCAGCTCACTAATAACTACCGCATGTAGTGGATTCGATCCCAACAAAGTCAATTATTTTATGATTCAAAGATTTGTCAAGTCCGCTCTGGTACAGAGATGTTATCTAGAATGATTTTTTAGTTTACCGAAAGTAACAAAAGTTCATTTAAAAACAAATGCTAATAGTCTAACTAAAACACGAACTAAACACACATTAAAAAACCTTTAAACTAATTTACAAACCATTTCACACACAATAACGGAAAAGATATGCACTGATTGGTTTATTTGTTAACATTAACCACACAATATTATTTCTAAACTAGACTCCTAAAAGGTACAAAAAAATGGCATGTGTCACATCGACATGAAATTGATGCATTATATATATTATCTGTCAGTAGTCAAACCTAGAAGTGATCAGATAATGTAATGCAAAACATTTTTTGTAAATGACATATAACTGAACTTTACCTGATACGGATGTAGTTGATATTTAAATAATGTCCCAACTTGCAGAATTTTATAGATTTATTTTAGACAACCTTGGCATTCGATTTCAATCACGTCACTACCACTGGCTGTGTTGTCTGAGCATTGTTAACAATAAAACATATAATATATAATTACATGGCATCGATTAAAGCAGATTTTAAGCTTCCTGAATCGATATTCTATTGCCCTTAAAATATATTTTAACTTGTGTTATCAATGTCACCCATACTTGTTTATCGACCTAGTTGAATAAAAAAGCACTGACCTCACGTGCCACTCGGTTACTAAGGTTCTGCCTGTGCTAGTTGCCTACTAACGAGTGTAACCGCAAAGTACCAACGGGCAAATTGATAGATATTGGTTATTTTGTACTATACAGTTATTGTCATACCAGAAGGAAGTATTATGCAATATTGGCAAGAGCCCCTTCTGCCGGTGCCCATTTGCAGAATGGGCTTATTCGCGATGAACTCCTAAAGTAATGAACCGATTTTAATGAAATTGTGTGAAATGAAAAATGTGTGCAGTTTGAGAGAAATTTTCCAACTTGAAAGATAGGATAGTTTTTATCTCAATTTATAGTCGCAATTTTTTTTTATTGCAAATAACTTAGCCAGCAACGCGTGGCCGGGTAGTTATGTATATTTTCCTCCAAATTGTAATATTATTAGTCTGTACAATGAGTGCATATCTTTATCATTAAAACTTGTATGTTGTATAAAAATTCAACCAACCTGACAGGAGGTAACAGTATAAATTTCAGCAGGACCAATGCCATCTACCTGCAGTTTGTTGGAACTTTATGCATTTTCCATTTCACTATGCACTAGTTATTAACTATTAACACATTAGAATGTGCCCACTTGTATGTCATAGTCACAAGTATTATTCTCTACATAATACAATTTTTTTTTGCTTAATACTTGAGCATTCTGAAATGTGTTTTATGATTTATTAATGTGATTCCTTAGGACAAGATTTTCTTTTAGAATCCTCGATATCTCTTTGGACTTCTAAAAGGATGCAATAACACTAATAGCTAGAACTTAGCAACACATGCATACAAATCTTTTGAGTTTGTATTAACTTTAGATAACTACAGTCTAACATGTATTGGCCCTATCACAAGAGCTTGGGAAAAATATGTTTTCACAATTGTATACTAACACTCGTTTCCAATAAAGAACACTTGTACAGCAATAGTCGCCCCCTATACATTTTAATGAGTTTATTTCTATCGAGACTGGTTCACTGAAGGCCAGTTGGAATAAATCACAATTATTATCCCTTTCAAGAGGTTTTATAAAACTTCGTATCGTAAAGTCATACTATTTGCCAATGATGTAAATATATTTTACAGTAAATCAATTACATAACACCTTAATAGATTTCGTACATTGACACAAACTTTGGCAAATCACAAGACACTGACGAACACCCTATGTTTTTTCTTTCTCAGATCAACATGGAAACAAAAAAAATGATAATAGTAGAAGACCCACCGCGCGAACAAAACGTGAGATACAGTTACCTCATTTTATAGTAACTTTTAGAAGTCCAAAGAAACTTGTAAACTAAGATAAACACTCCGGTGGAAGTAATTGTGAATATACAGTTATTGAACAATGTATGACGGGACCCTTTGTTCGATTTCGGTATGAGTTCGGTATGAGAGTTTATGTAAAGTCGTAGTTATACGGGACATAACATACCTGTACGTCTCTACTGATCACTGTTCTGGTTCTGGGTCTGTAGGCGTTTCTAAAGTTCCCTGTAATACAGGGATAATCCCCAAATGCATAAATATCATCATTTTAAATATAAAACAATTATTGTTTAAAATATGCAATGTGGCTTAAGTGTCCTTGCATTTGATTTTCACAAAATTCACATTTACTTTCGCCGGGTACATATTAATTTTTAAATATAACTAACCTGCATATTTAATTGATGTGTGTAGCTAATATGTCGTTATCGAATATCTGTACATGCGGATGCTGCGACTGCCGTGGTGGTTGCGACTCGACGATTACGACCGATGGCTATGGCACAACAGGCTCCGGCTGCGGTGGTGATGGCGACTACCAGCTGGTGCAACATGAGGTGCTCTACTCCTCGTCCAATAGGTAAGTAATATTTTTTCTACTTAATAAACTATTTAACTTTTAGTTATTGTTTTCAAATAGTGTGTATACCTATATGCTGCAGATCTTGGGTTCGAGACCCGGATTTTGATCATTGGGTTCTTACAGCAAATAGTCAATTGCAGGCCCAGATCAGCCCTAATAGTACTTCGTTGGTATAGGATGTGCAATACGACATGTTCCCTTGGCCAACTGAATAGATAATTGCTTAAACAGTTTGGTCCTAATTACTGGTCCCAATTAGTCCTATCCATCCTAGTACGCTACATTTGTATTTTAAGGTAGTTGTGGGTGGAGTCGCTACAAATCTATTCTAGGTAAAGTTAAACCAGAAAAATCCGCGTAGGATTCTCATAGGTGTGTTAATTTTGCCCATCAGAGATTGAACCAAACTCCTGAATCTAGAGTATATAAGCCTTCTTTTATAACTCTCTATTACCTCAAAAGATGCATTTATAGTCTCATAGTTAACCTTCAATATGATTCATAAGAAGGCAAATTGTTTTAACTCTGCTCAGCGACTGCATTCACAATGCAAGAGTTGAAATCCTTGCGCTCGTTTTATTTATTTTTAACATACTTTAATTTATTAAAATAATTCATGTTCCTTGTCACGACAAACCCACAGTCTTGCTATCGTCGTGATTGTAATTATTTACTTAACTATGTATAAATAGCCGTTTGCAAAGAGTAGTTCCGGAACTTCACAAAATACAAAGTTTCAGATTCTTCTACAACTTTGTATTTTGCCATATTTACTTCAATCACATCTTAAAATAAACATGTAAGGACAGGCCAAGACATTATAAAATCGTCAATGATTTATATAGCTATGCCAATTAGTTAGTACCCGGTACGCGTTCACATTCCGCGAGGTGTGAGAATCTTCCAATTGTTATTTAGACTGATATAATACAATCTTACTAATTTTTTAAGAGCCAAAGTTTGTGAGGATGTATGGATGAATTGTTACTCTGTTACGCAAAACGGCCGAACGGATCTGGATAAAATTTCGCACAGAGATAGATTATAGTCTGAAAAAACAAAGACTTTTATCCCGGAAAAATGTTCCCGTGAGATAGATTTATCCAAAATTCGAAGTCGCGGTCGTCAGCAAGTACTGTATAAACATTAAGATCACGATGAGCAGCTTTTAAGGTGCACTAAGGTAAGTTTGTAGTTTCAGAGGACATTACTTCGAGCTGCTCTGACAACATTTTTCATTTAAATGCCCAACTCTCCTAAGTTACCTCTATCGGGTTTGTTTTAATTTTATAAATATATAATAAAATTATAATAATAAAATTTAATATCTGTTTGTAACTTCGATTCAATTCGATTACCAATCGGTCATTTTACTAGAAAAACTAGGTAATATTTTTTTCTAGAATATCTCTCGATTTAGGGCAAGCTACTAAAATAATATTAGAACTCTTTTCGCACATTAACGCAAACCTTTTTACTGACGTAATGTGAATGATATTTTGGAAGAACATGAATTAATAAAGTGGGTTTAATTCATAAAATAACATTATAATTTATAGAATCAATTTTACTATTCCAGGTACGAGGTGTTGGAGTTCCTCGGGCGAGGTACGTTCGGGCAAGTGGTAAAGTGTTGGAAGAAGGGCACCAATGAGATAGTTGCCATCAAGATCCTCAAGAACCATCCCAGCTATGCTCGTCAAGGACAGATTGAGGTTAGCATCTCGTGCACAATAAATAAAATAGTCACTTTCGTGTGCTGTAAATTGTAAAGTATAAACCACGGTAATGTTATATATCCGGTATTGTATCTTCATACAAAAGGTCGGAGCGCGAGTCATATCTACGCGCCTTAAGTTCGGCATACACTCGGCACACAACCAGACGCGAATGCGCCGCAGTGACGAACGAACGGTTTGATGCTTTTATACAGTAAGCGTGCGATTTGCGTATTTGAATGAAATAAGTACAAGTATTTACTTAATATTTCAATGGATTTTTTATACTATTAAATTTAACAATAAAGCTTTTCGTACGTCCCAGTCGAGGCGTACGTTCAGTCTCAAATTTATAGGGGTGGTTTTTTTTATTAAATCTGCTAATCAAAAAACACAACACAAATTTTTATCGAACACTTTCTATTTCATTCACAACGAATTTACATAATTTTTGTAAATAAAAAATATAATATTTACAATCACAAAACTAGAAAGAAACTCAAGTACCTAGGTAAATGAAATTAAAATACTGTAGGCGGGCAGCCGTTTCGCGTGTTTACGTACCGCGCAGCTGTAGGTAATTATTGGAGGACAAGGACAGCGCCGAGTCACAATACTGGATAGATAACATTACGGTATATAAACTGTCACGTACTTCTGTTATCAATTTTAGGCATAGGAACCACGAACATAGGCTTTTAATATTGCGCGACTTCAGCCCAGTTTATAATGCATTTATGTTCTTCTGCTTCCTCACAAACGAACATTTCACCGACTCCATCAACACTTTGTATTTGGAGATAAACTAATTGTATTCCTCGCCGACATGTTACCGTGCGAAATTCATACCTGGCATTCCGAATACCTTTTAAGAAATAGGGCTAGATTAATATTCAATATTATAATGAATTATATTGAAAAGGTAAACATAATTAAATTTTTAAATTAAATATTCTTCCTTGAATTTGTTATGTCACAGAGCTCACTCAAAGACTTGCCTTGATTTAAGGTTGACTTTTTACGACGCGCTTATGATACGAATTCATTTATCGGAAATTTTTAAACTTAGGAATGTACAATTCACAATAGGAGCTTCTTAACAGAATACCTAAATAGCAAAATGGGATTCATAAAAGATAAAAAATATGTTTCAAAAGATCCATTATCAACAATTAGAGAACCAGAGATGTTTTATGGATTTAAAAAAGCTTCTATTATTTAACTTATCTTCTGATAACGCCGGCTAACATATTGTTAAAGGATTAGTGACTATTACTAATCTTTTTACGATTTCCGATGTTTTATTAGGGCTGTTTAAAACCTTACGCCAAAGCTGTAAATTTAAAAATATTCACAGATTCAAGTGTAAAATAAATACACTCTTTTAGAAAAACTCAATTGAGCAATCCTAATTTAGCACTAACGTGCGTAACAAAGCTAGCATAGATTTAACGACAATGCCAACATTATTTTTAATATATTATGTATATCTGTGCTGTGCCTGTCAGTCGTTGACTGCCAAATAAGGGAGGCACTGTAATGTCATTACACTAAACTGTCAGTAAACTTATGAAAGACTAAAATATAGGATTTACCGTGTGTACTGTATATACACAACAAGCATAATGATGTCTGTTCAGCAACAAAATGTCACAGCAGCGTTTACAGTTTTTGAATGGCAGCCAACTTCGCTATTAATAGTATTTTTGTAGCTATTCTTGGGTAAATAAACTATTTCTTATTAGGTTCATAATCTGGCAGGTTAAGTTATTATACTATAGAGTTACAGGAAAACTTAAGATGTTAGGAACATCAGATTTCTGTTTGGAGCCCACGCTGAAAAAAAACCGTCCAAGTGCGAGTCGGACTCGCGCACGAAGGGTTGCGTACCATTATCTATAAAAACGGCAAAAATCATGTCTGTTGTATGGGAGCCCCATTAAATATTTATTTTATTCTGTTTTTTAGTATGTGTTGTTATAGCGGCAACAAAAATACATCATCTGTGAAAATTTCAACTGTCTAACTATCACGGTTTATGAGATACAGCCTGGTGACAGACGGACAGACAGACGGACGGACAGCGGAGTCTTAGTAATAGATTCCCATTTTACCCTTTGGGTACGGAACCCTAAAAAAGAAGAAATCTACTGAAGTCTGAATAAATCTGTTAAAAAAACCACAAATCATTTAATAGGTATCAAGAATACTTTGGTACTACACTTTTATATTTGCTCAATGGCTATAACTTTATTAGAAAAAACACAAAAGTGTTCTACAACAAAGTATTGTTATCTATTTATTAACAAACGTAATCGCTTATTACCAGAACTAATATGAACACGGAACAAACTAAAGAGAATTCTTATAATAAATTAATGAATTGTCTGAATTATTAACACATATCTGTATAATAAGAAACCATATAATTATCTACACATACGAAAACGTTAAGCAAAACACGCTAATATTTTATAAAGACCAAGCTGGCACACGGATTCACCAATCCATTACAACGTTGGACGTTGACGTTGGCAACTATCCAGTGGTTGGTTGTTTCTGTTTGCATGCCAGAGTGCTACCGTCTGTCTAGCCGAACGAGTATTTGTGTATAAACCTCGTTACGACCAGGTTTTGTAATATCCGTAAGGATCTAGCACTATAGAGTCATTAGTCTAGAGTTTATCGCAACTTATGAGATGCAATATCCCTTGACGGCGATTTATTCTTCACTTTATCCTAGCAAAATTTTTTGTGTACGGCCGTGGTTGGGCTTTGCGAATGGTAGGGCATGTCGCTAAAAGGTATCTGAAAAAATGTATGCTGCTGTGCTGCTTGTCGCCATTCTCAATCTCACTAGAGTCAGTACCTGCTCCCCCATATCCGCCTTTTACAACGATTTTGAAGCAGAAACGGCCTTTGCGAAACCCCTCGCCGCAACTTTAAATTAGACTACTCAGCGATGTTCTGATTGACCAAATGTCAAGATCACGACAGTTATTGCTTTTGCTTCGATTATTCTTTTATAGAGGATGGTGTTCTCCAAAGCATAATTAGTTGGGGGACCACAGTATAGCATTATTTCTTGAACGAGTAAAACCATTTATTATGATTTTCAAACCTAACTAAAATAATATCAAACATATGCATAATTTGTCTACACAACTGCTCTTTCCCGGTTTTTAATCTAGCGTTAGTCAAGTAATAAGTTAATAAGAGTTCATTTGATCACTACAGTAAGTCATAATTAATTTACGAGTACATATATGCAAACAGCTGGTGCTTTGATAACTCACACACACTGAACTTGTTTCCTTATTTGAAACAATGTTTGTTTATTATATATAATTTAGGGGCTGATTCAATCATGATGCACAGTGGCGGATTTACTAGTAGGCTGAAAGCCTAGAGCGGCAAATTTGGGGCCTACATGATTTTTTATGTCTTGTCCTGGTCGTATCGAATTAGATAGACCGACCGGTAGGAGCGTCAAAATTTTACTAGCCTACTGGCGGCAAATGTGTAAATTCGCCGCTGATGATGCAATTGTTTACATATTACTGGTTCTTTAGGGCTTTCCGACTAGTAACCCACATAAATATGATTTAAACAGAACACGTGTAATTCGGCATCTGCGGTGTGAGAAGGTCAAGTTTTATGCCCCACTTAAATAGTATATAAATCTGTTTTATGTACTATAAATTGCACAGTAAATGAGCTTATCTATATAAGTTACTTGTACGGAACTTTACATAATTCCATATTATACATGTTAGCTTGTTAAGCAGATTTCTGCCCACGAGTCCGAGTAA
Source organism: Euplagia quadripunctaria (assembly GCA_963859945.1). Classification (NCBI taxonomy): domain Eukaryota; kingdom Metazoa; phylum Arthropoda; class Insecta; order Lepidoptera; family Erebidae; genus Euplagia; species Euplagia quadripunctaria. Next base: position 11,127,439 of record OY982578.1, on the reverse strand, counting down.
AGCACCGGTTACCGTTTACCGCTAGGTGGACCGTGTGCTTGTTTGCCACCTTTATAATATAAAAAACCGTATAGTTGTTTATCTGTAATATAGGAAACTGTAACTAACTTCACTCTTCATTTATACTGTATGTAAAACAGCAATGAAATCCTTAATTTTGTAACAGGTGTCAATACTCTCCCGCCTCTCGCAAGAGTCGGCGGACGAGTTCAACTTCGTCCGAGCATACGAGTGCTTCCAGCACCGGTCGCACACGTGCCTGGTGTTTGAGATGCTTGAACAGAACCTGTACGACTTCCTAAAGCAGAACAAGTTTTCACCCCTGCCTCTCAAATACATCAGGCCAATACTACAACAAGTGCTAACGGCGCTGCTGAAGCTCAAGGTAAGTACAGGAGATAACACTCGTTGGAATACGAACATTACTCCATTAATAAATCACGTTGGGTCCACAAATATAATTTGAATTATTGTAAATATCGTCCAGTATTCGACAACGTTTGTCCCTTTGCACTGACATTATTAACGTTAGACGAAAAATTTGATTTTGTATGTGTGCATTTAAACAAGGGACGTGATGATAAAAAACAAATACATATCCATAATTAACCCCGATTTAGTATTAAACGCTTTCATAAGCTGTGATAATCACTTGGGCCGCGTGCTTGCTTGTCACCTTAATTTTATAAATAATCTTTTGTTCTTGTTACATATTTATTACATCCACGCGTATATGGCGTATGAAAGCCCCACATTTTGGCAACTATAATTTGCTCCCAATATTTACATGAAAGCTGCTACTACGCATGCCGTGGATATTTGTCGTTGTCATCATTTTACCTAAAGCATGTGAATCGTGTGTTAATTTAAGATGATATAATAACATACTGAATGATATTTCCAGCAACTGGGTCTGATCCACGCGGACCTGAAGCCAGAGAACATAATGTTGGTGGAGCCGGCTAGACAGCCGTACCGAGTCAAGGTCATCGACTTCGGCAGTGCGTCGCACGTCAGCAAGGCTGTCTGTAACACCTACCTACAAAGCAGATACTATAGGTACTTATTCCTATTAGGATAAATACTGTTCTGTTAATACTTAATATATCTGAAATTTTACTATATTTAAAAAAACATTTCCCCTTCTATGTTTCTGTCTTTCACCACTGTCCTTAGAATTTTAATTAGTTTCGAACATCAATAATATTTTTATTGTATGGTTGAACTATCTAAGCAAGTGATTAGAAAATCCAAAAAATATAAAAATACATGTTAATGTAAATTATTCCTGTTTCAGAGCACCGGAGATAATCTTGGGCTTAGCATTCTGCGAAGCGATCGACATGTGGTCTTTAGGTTGCGTGGTGGCCGAGCTGTTTTTAGGCTGGCCTCTATATCCTGGCTCCTCGGAATATGATCAGATAAGGTACATCTCGCAGACGCAGGGACTTCCCACAGAGCATATGCTTAACAGGTTGGTATTTTACAATGACCTTAATGAAACATCTTATTTTTGACTAAGCCTTAAAAGATTCAGACCCTTAGTAAATGAATAAACCATTAACACTTGTATTACAGCGCAAGTAAAACGGCGAAGTTCTTCTACCGCGACGTGGACAGTACATACCCGTTCTGGAGGCTCAAGACACCCGAGGAGCACGAGATTGAGACTGGCATCAAGAGCAAGGAGGCGCGGAAGTACATCTTTAACTGTCTTGACGACATTGGACAGGTATGCATGTAGTACAATTCACAAACATTTTTTTTTTACATTCACGCCTTATAGCCGGAAGGACGAGGCTATGGACATGTACCGAGCACTTTTCTAAACTCCGTACTGTTACTGAGATTTTCTTAACAACAATGACAGCTTTCCCAACACGGGAATCGAACCCTGGACCTCAGGATCGCATGCAAATGAAACAAATATTTCTTCTTTACGAAAAATTTTGTAGGCTTGGAAACATCAGTATATCTAAAATTTCGTCGTGTTACAAGAACAAAAAATATTAGTGTAAGAACATAAACTTTGCTAAGTACTGGTGTTAAAAATACATTACAAAGATACTTTGTTGTTTACGTTACAGGTCAATGTACCAACAGATCTTGAAGGCGGCCAACTCTTAGCTGAGAAAGCTGACAGAAGGGAGTTCATCGATTTATTGAAAAGGATGCTCACTATGGACCAAGTAATTATGTTTTCTATTTAAATAATACCAATTGGAGTTGATTCTTTTAAATAAGTAATAATAACAATAAGTTTTAAGTAAGTTGTCTTACCTATAAACTGACATGAAATTTTTGCAGGAAAGACGGATAACACCCGGGGAAGCGTTGAACCACGCGTTCGTAACACTCGCCCACCTCGTCGACTACGCGCACTGTAACAATGTCAAAGCCTCCGTACAAATGATGGAGGTATGTACCTACTTATTTAGAATGCACCATTTACCATCACAAGTTTTTTTCAAAATAAACAGACGACATTGCCATTATCCAAAGTAATGCGGTTGACGATGAGGCACGCTTGACGAGATGTTGGAATTTATATTGTAATGATGACTATTAATGATTTCTGCACTGCATTCATTCTGCATTAAGTACAAGGAAAGAACATTAATGTGTAAGACAAAGTCTATTGTATTCCAGTCTGATGTAGTCAAGATCTGATGAAGTCAAATGTAGATAAAGTTTATTACAGTACTTGATAAACTTCCACAGGTCTATAATAGAGACTGAACGCAATGAAATCTTTTAATCTATCATTTGTTTAAAATTTAAATCAATGCTCACTCACTGACTTGACAGATTTTTTATGATTGTTCAAAAGTCATAGTTATTCTTTTAGAAGTGGTGAGTTTCTAGACTCAATTTCAAATTTAACCAGCGGGAAATCCCTTGAGCACTTTAATTCATGAAAATCCAGAAAATCCTTACCGTTGCATGACCCAGGAATCGAATTCTGCATAAGAGTCTTATACATTAAACATCTATGCACTTGGCCTCTTTTCGAACTTATTACATTACAATTCTATAAATAAAACATTATTTATCGAGTCGGTGCTATGTGAAAAAGACTGTAGCAACCTTTTGGGGTTTACGAACTGGTGTTAACATCACAAAATAACTTTATTTTATTACTATATTACTTAGATTTTATCTGAATAGAAAAAAAAAATCAGATGCACATTTTTAAAACAAAATGAATTTATAAATAGAATGAATGGCAATATAACTTAACACTATGCGTGTGCGCAGGTTTGCCGTCGTTCAGGCTCCGGCGTCGGTGGAGTGGGTGGCGTGGGCGGCGTGGGGGCCGCCAGCGAGTACGTGGGCGGCGTCGTGGGGCCCGCCGCCGCGCCCGCGCACCACCTCGCGCTCACCATCAACCAACAGCGCCTGCGAGCCGCGCCCTACGATAACATCGTACGTGCTACACATTATATTACTTATTTCTGCATAGAACCTGTGTACCAGATAACCAATTAAGCTCTAACATTTAAATCGCCATATTGAAAGGCCATAAAAACTAAAAAAAAATTAAAGCAATAAAAATAGTCAGCAATTGTATCGTGCTATCGTAACTAATATTATAAGTGCTAATGTAAGTTTGTTTGTTACGCTCAAACAAAAAGCTTTTGCTTACACTTTGTCAGGGGTACAAAATAGTACTTAGGGGTACCTCTTATCCAGAGAAAAATACAATTGTTGACAAAATGACATTAACGCGAATGAGGCCGCGGGAAAAATATAGTATGAAATAAAGTTTAATTAAAACTGCAATTAAAGGACAACATAATTATTGCAGTACCAGCTCTACCAAGGCGGGCGCGTGGCCGTGGGCGGCGCGAGGCAGTACGCCACGAGAGCGCGGAGCCCTTCCCGCATCAATTCGTTTCGTCTATACTGTGCCAGCCTAGCCACTATCAGGTCAGACAATAACCTGTTGTGTACATTTTACTATTATTTTACATTTCTTCTTTCTGCTTACTGAACCAGAACTATTTATTGGTGTTTAACAACTGTTTTCAAATAATTTAGTTTTCTGACATTAGTTATAATATAAGGAATTCATAAAATATTGAAAATAGAAGGTCGGGGAAGAAAAACGACAAGTAGTTTTGACAGTCCTCTCTTGATGTTAACCTAACACTACCCAAAGAATTCTGAACAGACCGAAACAGGTGAAAATCTGAGGGTGAAAGGTCAGAACTATATGGTGGATGAATTATTTGATTTAACACTTGAAGCTCTCTCAATTTTTACTGAGTGGCCAAAGATGTGTGTGGTCTGGCGTTATCGTGATGAAAGACCACTCCTCTTCTGTTGATCAATTCCGGCCGTTTTTTCTTAATTTCTTACTTGAGTCTCATTACTTGT